>CM021101.1:712019086-712208510 GCA_007115665.2 Sequoiadendron giganteum | reverse complement strand
CTAATACCCTAGAAACCATCAACTCTATAGGTCCTCCACCCTAATCCCTCAACCCCTATCACTTTCTCTCTCTCTAGACATCTAACCTCTCCCTCCTTCCCTCCCTCCCGCCCTCTCTAATTGTCTCTATCTATCATCTCCCTCTTTCTACATACATCTCGTTCAATCAATCCCTACCACCCTCTATCCATCTCTCTTTATGTCCCTCCCACTCCATCCCATTCTCTCCCACTACCTATCTCTCCCTCTCTCTCATGTCTCTTCCTCCCACCCCCTCTCTCTCTAAGGTCTCTCCCTCTGGCAACCTACCTAGGTAACTCTCCCTTTGTCTCTCTCCCCTCTCTCTATCTATCTCTCCAACCCTACCTAGAAAAGTCCCTCTCACTCCATCCCCCTATTTCTCTACCTCTATCAGTTCACTCCCTCTCACACCCTCTCCCTCTCTCAGGTCTCTCACTCACACTCCCTCTCTCTCACACTCCATATCTCTCACACTCCCTCTCACAATCCATCTCTCTCTCAAACTCCCTCTCACTACCTCTCTGTCAAGTCTCTCCCTCTCACCCCCCTCACACTCTCAAGTCTCTCCCTCTCATCCCCCTCACACTCTCAATTCTCTCCCTTTTGCACCCTACCTACATAACTCTCTCTTTCTCTTTGTCTCTCTCTCCCCACCCTCTCTCTCCCTCTCCCTCAATTCTCTCTCTCCCACCCACCCCCCTCTCTCTCCCTCCCTCTATCCCTCCCACCCTACCTAGCTAAGTCCCCCTCACTAAAAACCCTTCTCTCCCACTCCCTCTCTCTTAAAATCTCACTTCCACCCCCTCTCCATCTCTCTAGACTCTTTAAATTCTCCCTTCATCTAAATACATACATAAATGCATACATAAAAGCATAATACATATAATATTACATCCATACAAGCATACATACATACATGACATACATGTATATAAAAATATATCAGCATACATTAATATATTGGCATTTAACATAAAGTAATACATAAACCACTCGCGTTATGTGTTAGTTGACATGTTCCCCAGAGAAGCAAAAACCATGTCAAAAGTGAGATATAATGCGAGTGCATTATAATGTGCTCACATTATATCTTGCTTTGGGAATTAACAAGCTTTAGGCTTGGTATTTGCTTTGGAATACCAACCCAAAGGCTTGGAGGGCATTCTCAATGACCAAAGACATGTTTTTAAAAAATCCACCATATTTATCATAATCGAGTTTGTCCTCACCGTCAGGATTGCACGTGGTTCAAAATCAAAAAAATCAAACACATGGGTAATGTTGGGTTATCTCTTAGCTATCCAACAATGTAATTTTTTTCACTTTCTGAAAATGTTAAGTCTTTCATCCATAATTTATTTTATCTGTATGTCTTTTTTTTGCCAAAAAGCAGTGTTTGGTATTTTTTTTGTTATAAATTAACTGTTCCTCAATTTTTCAAATAAATTACATTTTTAGAAACTAGACTCCATTCTACAAAATTAAAAAATTAAAAAAAATAAAAATCAATTAGTTTCCAAAATTTGTAGGAGTAGCACGGCCAAAATTCTATTTTCAGGATATGTCCACTTCGCAAATTAGTAAAAAATCAAATATTCATTAAAAAATTATCAGAAAAATTGTGCATCAACTACATACTATTAGCTAAATTCTCAATGTTGTGATTTTAAAAATACTAAAAAAAAATCACCGTACGAGAGTCGTACAAGAGTTGCTATGTTATGTTTTTCTGACAAAAAGATCACCAATTTGTGTACATCCCTCATTTGAACCCCTTAATCTCAAGCATTTTCAAAATAAATTAGTAGTTTAGAAAGTAGACTCAGAGCACTTGAATCCTTCTTTTTGTTCCATCTCAAAATTTTGAGTCTAAGTATCCTCAATTTCACGTCCAAGGTCAGTATTTCATGATTTCAGAAAAAAGTTGTCTGCTTAAGCCCCCTTTTTGGGAACCATCTTTGTGCACTTACCCTACCTACAAAATTCATATTAAGACCATATCAAGAGGTGAATTGAGATAACAACATTTGACAATGCCAGGAAACAATTCCAATGAAGCTCATGAGTCTTATTTAGGATCTCCTTTTTTTCCACTTAGCTCTACCCTTCTCTGCCTTTTTCTATTCTTCACATCAGATTTACATTACTACTTGCTATTATTCACAATTCACACTTTATACATATATATCTCACACCCCATTCCCTTTAAGTGATGAAATTAATCTCTTATATATATCCACAATCGAATATGAGTTCATTCGATAGTCGGCTTCATAAGGTATCAAGATAATTTTAACTTGTCAGTTGGATTCATCACCAAATAATTATGTGCATCCTTCAAAATCAATTAAGACTGAGAGAGGACCCATACAACACTTAATTCAATAGTGAATATTTTTATTAATTTCATCTCATACATCCATGAATTTTATCTTTGTCTAGTCAGCCTTCTAACAAAGATAATTGATAGATTAATGCACTATACCTCCTAGATTGCTTAATAGTGAGTTCACATCAAAACTAAGATACTGCAAGCCTCTGAAATCACACTTCAAAGAGAAATTACCAAAAATACCTATCTGATGAGATGATTACACCAAATTTTAGACTTTTAACCGAGTCTCTTGTTTTATGCTTTGTTCTACTGGTAGGAGCCAAAAATAGTACTGAAAATGTAAGACTAGAGTTGTATGACTTGGGTTTCCATCAATGAAAACACTTATAAGAAAAAAATACTTATCCATATACCAAAAATCTCCCCCTTTGGCATTGATGGAAGCATTTAGTGGAAAATGACTAAGTGTTGGAATCACTGTAGGTATACAACCAAACTGCTTGCTACACTTTTCTCCCTCTGAGATTTATAAGGCATTCTCTCCCTTTATAAGGCATTTTTCACTGCATTCTCTCCCCCTTTGACATCAATGACAAATTTGGGATTCCATATGCAAAAAACTAACCAAAAATGTGACAAAATACGCTTGTAGTCCTTCAAAATTTCAAAAACTTGAAATCACTATACTGCTTATCTTTTAAAATATTAACTTGTTCTTCTTCACGTAAAGAAGAAAATTCTCCCAACTACCAACTGTAGTCCCAATGCTAATAATCAAGCTATTATTCTTGGAATTTTTTTTTATGGTCTCAATGAGAGATTATGGGATTGTAATTGCTTCTTCCAATTTTTCACCATTCTTCATAATTTCCACTAACTACTCCAATCTGCACTCAATTAAATCTTTTACATTCCAAAAGGTGTCCCTAAGAATATTTTTGGATAGTTGAATTTTTATTTGGCCTTCCTAAAACTCCCAGATTCTTCTTCTTATAACTCCATCTGGATCTTGAGACATATCAAAGTTTTTTCTAATGTCGTTCAATTTTGTCTCAATTTGATCCAACTTCTACTTGTAATTTTTGACTGCATGAGGCCAACAGACACAATAGTTGAAGATATTTGTGGTTGAGTCAATACACTTCCTTAATTTACTCATCTTATTTTTAAGCTTAGCATGAGATAGTGTGAATTTCTCTTTCATGTGAGAAATAATTTCACCTTCTTCTCTACCCCTGTCTTTAGATCCCATAGATTCTCTGCTACACTCAATCATTTCTTCAAATAGAATATCTATAAGAATTTACAATCTTATCTTGTAGTGCTCAATATGGGCATTCATAACTTCCAAAATTAAGTCTTGAGAATAAGATGGTCTGGTTGACCATAACCTTATAATCTTTTAAATACCACCTATGCTCTAGATAAGCTGCTGAAGTTTTTATTTTGACACATCTTCTTCTTCTTCATTGCCTTTTTCAATACCAAAATAATTTTCTATCTTATTCTTAGGCTCTTCGTTAGACTCTTCATCCAAAATATCCACAACTTCCTTCTCCTTCCCTTTTTCTTCAATATTGGGAACTTTACTTTTCAGAGGGTTGTATTCAAAAATTTACTGACCTCTCTTTTGCTCTCTAATAATGCTAGTGGAAGAGGAACCAATTTCTGTTTTCCTTACCAGAGGAGAAATAATGACTGATCCACACCTCATATGCACGTTCTTATAGAAAATTTCAAAATTTGAATCCCAATTAGATTGATTCTTAGCATAAGAGTAGATCTAAGTGCATATCGGTTTATCCAATGTCCATGCTACATTCTTAATGTTAAACAAAGAATTCAAAAATTACATAGCCAGACATATAATTAGGGTTCAAAACCTGAATGGATATTTTGATTCTTTTGTTAGTTGGACATTTTCCAACATTTGATCTTTCAATAATTCGTATAGGTCAAAGTCTTGACCTTTAGCTATCATCTTATGAGCAATATATGTAGCACCAGCTGATGTGGCCCCTTCTTGATTTCGGTAGAAGATCTTATAGGTTGTGCCATGCATGATGTATTTCATGACAGGATCTTTGATTTTTTCTATAAGAAGAGTGCTTTGATCTCCAATTATCCCAGTTAGGGTTTCTACCTCCTTGTTCCGGATAGATTTATTTCTAGGTACATCATTGACTTTGCACAATCTAGTCAGTTTCTCAATCACTTCTTTTGAGGTTGTGTAGGGTTTATCCAATGTTAATACATCATCACGCAATTTGTTGAACAAGAATTTTACAAGTTTCATATCTGCAAAATATGGAAAGTCACTCCACATATCCAGATTTACGTGTTTGGCTTTGATTAATTGTTTCAATTCATCAGGAATCAATATATTTCTCATAGATGTTATTTTTGTGCTATTATACTCATCCAATGTGATCGATCCTTTTATTTGATCCATTCTTTTCACATTTTTTAGGGTTAGCAACTATACACCAAATTATATGAGGAATTTGATAGTAATTTGAAGTACCTAATAAATTTTCTGATGAATTTTCTTTTGTTGCTTCGAAAACCACTAGTCGAGTGCTCTCCATATTCTCTCGATGATGCAGAGTGACAAATGATGACTTCGGATTAACATTTATAGCTCACACATGTGCTATAAAGCCTCGAGAATAGTTCTTTTTGAATCCGATCTAAAATTCAAGGAAAAGAATATATAGTGGATTTATCTCTTAGAAATATTCCTATGTCCATGGTTATCTCTCCTCCTCAACCTACCATTGATGAACCTATGATTAAACCACAATCCCTTCTAAGTAATCAAGACAAGTTTTTTGGAATTCCTCCACCTATTTCCTATAAAAGACCAAGAGACAATAAGATGACCCTTTTTGTCCCTCCAAAAATAAAACAAGTTTATAAATGTAAAGAGAGTGATTTCCCAACCCTTTATGGTTTCTTTCATTCTTCCCTTTGAACAAGAAAATAAATCAATGGTTGATAATCCAACTCCTACACCATCACAATTTTAAAATCATAACAAAAGAAACTAAAATGCTAAAAATCATAGGTGTATACATCACACTATTTCTTGTCAATTACAAGAGCAAAATAAACCATCACCTACACCCATGGAAACTATTGATGCCAAAATTTGGAAAGGTAACAACCATCTGTGGGAAAATCAATCTTAGAGGGCAACCTATTGCGCCAAACTGAGTGACCTCCAGATTTTAAAGAAGCCAAATTCTTCTATAACTGGGGTTTTAAAATGGGAAAAGAAAGGAAATATAGAATAAAGAGATCTAAGTAAGGCGATACACCAAGATTTAGATGCGTGGCATGGTAAATCTATCTTGGGGATACAACTTAATGGCTAGTGGGTACTCTCCTACATTCTAGAATGGTAGAATAAAGATGGAAGCTTGAGTGATTCATTATATGACATAAAATAACTTTGAATACACTTTTACTAGAAAGAAGAGTCCAAGACATGATCTAAACCACCAAACTTGTATTAATTTATAGAAGTCTAGGAATAAAACATCCAGTACAATAATGACACAATAAAAATTATCGAATATCAAAGAAAACATAAAGGTCGAACAATGCAATAGTCTATGAGTTGTTTACAATTATCTAATAAAGCAATTAAAGGCTTGTTTCTTCTATCAATTCCTCTGCTCAAATCTAAAATAAAAATTGGAATTCTTGATCTTTTTTTTGGTTCAAAAGAAGAAGTAGAATTTATAATCAAAACTCAACTTGATGAGAAAGTAATAGAAAAGATGCTTCAATCATGAGTAATGATGAGATTGCAATGATTTTCCTTTGGTCATTACAACCGAAAAGATTTTGACCATGAACGAGGATTTCCAAGGGCCGAATGCATCGGCTGTGATTGATGGTAGTAGTGCCAACAGACCAAAGCACTGACACGTGCAATTCATTCATGGTGGAAGTTGTAGAACATTGTAGTTGGTGATAGATGTTTCCTACTTGGATTTCTCTCACGATGAAGCCTTTAGAAGATCACACAGAAAGCGGTCAGGGCCCGACATTTATCCTTTCACTTGAGTGATGAATAAATTCCACTGTGAATACACGTGGAGGTCTCCAACATACTGCATTGAAGGTGGGGTCTGCTAAGAAATGTGTGCAAATTGATGCTACGTGGTGTGCGATCGGGTCCTGAAAGTATAGCAATGCAAAGAGGAAAGAAATATTGTAAACGGTTGACACGTGGAAGCCTGGTGCAAAATATTTAAAAGTGATAGAAGGAAACCTTTTGCGATGAGTGCTTGACTGAGAAGTGGCGGCATTCACACAATACTTTGTGAGAGGAGCCCATTATTGCCTTTTCAAAAAGAGGGTGCGAATGATACTTAGGAAAAAATAAAGTCACCAAAAGGGAGCTTTGGTAATTTTATGTTCATAGCTTTTGGAAACTTATCAAGGGCATTTTGTTTGTAGAATGAGGAACCCAAAAATTTATGGTTTACAGGCCAAAGACCTATCCATCGAGCAGTGTGGTTAGAACTTTGAGAGGGTTGTCTGTAAAGGCAGCCACTCATCTTCAGATGGGGGCAATAATTCATGAAGTCCTTCTTGTGCTCCATGCAACTCGATTAATTTATTGTAAGGAAGCATTGATGATATATCGACCGATGAATCAAGTTGAAAGAGAAGACATGTGATCGGTTGAGTGATGCTCTCAAAATCCTCTACAACAAGGGGTTGGCTGAAATTATGAAAGGTAGACACATCCTGTTGCTTTTCCTCAATCTTTGCTACAATATGATCTACTTTGGCCACTGATTCATCCTCAAATAATGGATAAGGTAAATCCATCTAAGCTAGGTGGGAGAACTTGGCTTGTATTCTATTCATGGCCTGATCCAAATTGGTATCACATTTGTTGGTATGAAGGGTAACGAGCCAGGTATAACCTATTTAATAACCTCTCAGCCTCTTGAAGTCTTTCGTGATGGACTGTGGACTTGTATCAATCACCTCACAAACTCTCCTTCCTAGATATGTTGCCTCCATCGTAAATCAGAGTGTCAGCTATAGAGTTAGGTAGGAAGATTTCACTCTTTCCCAACATGAAATGTGCAACTACTGGGATATCTCAAAAAATGTTTTTTTGATCAGGTGAGGGTAAGGTAGATCTCTTAAATAGGGCGATCTCCTCATTCCTTTTTTCTATATCTTTTGTGAGCTCCGCAACCTTTTGGTTTTTCATAGCAAGTTTCCCTCACAGGATTTGTGACTTTGTGAGCTAGCTAGCCTCGACTCACTCTTTATTTGTCACTTCTTGCTCTATTGTAGAATTAAGTTCTAAAATTTCATTCTCCAATTGACCCCAATGTATTTGGAAATCAGCATCCTTTTTTTGCATCTATTGTTCTAGTCATTGAGATTCCTTATCCTTTTGTTGCATTTCCATTCCCAATTTTTCCAATTGGTCTCGATATTCTTGGTTCTTTTGTTGTAGCTCAATGACCAGATTAGGATTAACTGACTCAAGCCTTGCAATTTCTTCTTAGATCTTTTATTCTTTTGCCTCCCTCTACTATGATAGTTTCTTAAATTTATCCTCCATAACCTTTTCCTTCATGAGCAAGACATTGATTCTATCCTTGAGGTTTTTCAGCTATTTTTCCTTTTTCTTGAGTTGGCGATCAGACTTAAGAAGTATAGTGGTGACTACCCATTGTGTTTCCTACATGAGCTCCACATTGTCCTATTATTGGGATATTCTCAAGTTGAGCCCCACCAAATACATTTTGTAGTGATCTAGTTGCATCTCTCCTTACGGTTTGTTGACAGTCAGGAACATAGTCGCAAAGTGTAGCGACTGTTGAGCCTTATGGAAAATAGTATGTATCTTTGGCTCTGCTAGTCTCTTAGCATCCTTAGCTCTTCTCTTATGGGATCTAACCACTTGTGATTGTTTATTTTTATCACCTTCCAATAATAATTATGTGGGTGATCTAACGAGTCCACCTAGAAAAGGTGCACCGGGAGGAAGGTAGAAATGGAATGAAAGAACATTAGTCCTGGGTGACTTCTTCTTTGGAATCTTGATGATCTAAGGTGAGAAAGGAGGGATAATCCAATAATCAAATTGCAGACTAGGAGGGCTTTACAAATTTGAATTCATGAAGGTCTCCATCTACTAGGAAGAGTAGATCGGCTCCAATATTGTTGTGGCATGGGATGTATCTATGAAGGTAGAAGGGTCAGAGTGTGTGATGCTTTGGGACATGGAATGGGACAAGGAAAATGGTGTGAGGTTTTGTGGAGGGGTAAGGGAAAATGGAGCCACATAAAAGAATTGTAAAAAATCTCCCCATGATCATTGAATCAAATTCTTAAATGTATTGGTCGATGCATGAAATAAGAGGTGTCATGGATGCAATGGGGTCAACCAGGGTTTAAAACAATTGAGAAGAGGGGGTGAGAGATACCTATGGTGTGGGTGACTGAGGTCCTTGGAATGTTTCTGGCTCTTTGCTTGCATCTGGATCCTATGAACATTCTCTAGAAAGTGCCTCAATTCGTTGTCACTTTGTTGGTGGTGAGTTATCAATTGCTAAAGTTTCAAATTGTTTTAGTGAGCTTGTTAGGGTTCTCCTTGTTGTCTAGGTGTGAGTCAATGAAGACCTTGACTGAATATATTGACTCATATGTTAGAGGAAACCTTAATAGGATGCTTCAATGCCTTCCCTCCTTGTTGCACCGACGTTTCCTATATTTCTGATTTTGGTTGAGCCCTTTCATCTAACTGCAATTGACTTCTTCTGAACTAGAATCCTTTTATCGAAATCCAATTTTTTGTTGTTCCATAATTTGTCGAACCTATCATTCATTTCTAGGCTATTATAGGGAGCCTCAATCTGGTGGGTCTCTTGGTGGTATATCCAAAAATCATTGATCTTTTGCTCCTTCCAATTGTAATCATTCAATAGATCGTTGCAAAAGGTAGTTCCCATATTTATTTTTTTATCATACTACTGAGTCAGGTAGTAGATTCTTAGCCAAGGCAACTGACCATATTCGGTAGGAATGTAAGCTAGGTCAATAATACATTCATTTTCATCCAATGCTAGATTCCAACGCTCCTCCCAGTAAGGTTGAGGACAATGCATTACCTTGACATATTTGTTTGCCAGGTCATTGTCGGGGTTGTAGTTCCATTTTTCATAGATCCATACCAACCCCAAATGAGCTAGCATTTCCTCTAGTATGTCACAAGCCTTCCTTTTAGTGATTATGATAGTCTTGAAGATCATTGGAGGATCAAAAAATTCTTTCTTCTTTGCCTTCCCACTACAAAAGGTGTCATCGATGATTGAAACCTAATGGAAAACCTCCAGTGCTAGTACTGGTCTGTAAGACATGATGGAAGCCATAAGGGTTCTCCAGTGAAACCGTGCAAAGAGACAAACAGGAAATCCTTGCCTAGAAACCAGTCGCACCTTGGAATAAAGTTTTGCATTCGAATTCAGTTTGGTCTGAGTTGAAACGCAAGACACTATTGTCTCCTTTTAAATCCTATAAAATGGAATATAAGAAATAATTTGAAAATGCATAATAGTCAAATTTTGTAGATAAGAGTGGGGTCCATGTGGAAGCTGAATTTCTATTCTAATTTTCATCAAAGATAGAGAGATCAAAATGCCTCTGGAAGAAATCGGGGTTCTAGTGTAAGAACATGTGTGCGAGGAAGGATGGGAACCTGAACCTCCATTGAAGCTTGTATTTTTCTATCTGGTTGAGCATCTCTTGCTCAAGAAAAAATGACCTAGGTAAATACTCTAGATGCAGAGAAGACGAGCCTTAGCAAGGATAATAAGCAAATTAAAGAAGAATGGGATAACATTCATGACCCCATTCTTGCAAAAAATCCCAAGTCACAAAGGGAGGCAGCTTGTGAAAGAATGAAAAGGAGTAGCGACCCAAATTATTTGATGTAAAAGTGATGGTATAATAGGCTTCCTTAATATATCGTCCCCTTTGTACACCACTACCCTGAATTAGTTGATGAGGAAATCAAAAACTTCAACTCAGAGACCCGCACCTTTGAAGGCTGAGAGGTGACAGTGAACATATGTAAAGAAGCTATCTGTAATATGCTCTATATCCCAGAGCGAATCTTCAAGGTGCAAAAAATGGAGCCATTCACTTCAACAAAAGGAGATTCATATTGGAGAAGAAGAAACCTCGCAATGAATTTTTACAACATAGAGATTAAATAAGATGCTCAACATGACATTAAATAAGATTTGTGCTCCTCCTTCCTCAATTTTGCTTGATAACCTTGAGTGGTCACCATCCTTTGCAAATTCTTCTTAGAAAGCACACTGAAGTGATATAAATGGAACGCAGAAAACAATGCAATTTTTCTAGTTCTGAAACTAGATAGCCTTTCACTTCAAGTTTAATTTACATTGGGGAAGTTAATTCTTTGCAATTATCTGTGTTCAACTCCTTTTGCTGCAAATTTCACTAAACTTGATTTATTTGATAGTTGTTGATGCAATATTTTGCATGTAGCAGTAGCCTTATGGGAAACTTAGCTATTGGGGGACACTATGCACTAGCTAAGTAACCTTCAGGATTTTGTCGAAGCCGACTCTTCATTTAATGGGTAAAGAAGAAAGTAAAGGAGATTGCAGGAATGTGAAATTTACACTACAGGCAATGCGCCAAAGCTTTTAGACAACTTTACCAGAGCACAGTGTAGAATGCAAAGGTCTGAACCAATAAATTGCTATTAATTAACATAACTTTCTCAAAAGCACTTATCATACAAAAATACCCTCTAATTTATATAGTGTAATCAAGCATAACTTCATTTTAACACAGAAGATTCAGAGAAACATGGTCTACATTCATTTTAGCTATGAAAGGTTACAAAAACTGAAGAATAGGCATTCATACAAAAATAAAGATAACAGCATGGGTCAATAATCCTAACAAATGCTTGAAAATAGAAAGGCCGAAAACATTTGGCACAGTCCGCAGTCTTTGAATTGAAAGTAAATATTACAAGAGGCTTAATTCTCAGTGCTTGAGAGTTTTTTAAAACTTAATCAACAACCTAATAAAAGAAAACACGACCCCATATATTGGCCAGTCCACTGCCTAGAGACACATCCAAAGAAGAGCAACCCATGCATAGTGGTCAATGCCTTAGATCATCTCGAGCCACCACAGTAAATATTGACTGGTTAGAAACATGCCAACGAGGCCATGACATAAAGCAAAAAACCATACAGCAGCAGGGGAGAACATGCAGTGACGGGAAGTACAAAAAGATCTGTTGGCAATTCCAAGGTAAATGGTGAAGAAATAGAAATGCCACGTGTCACTCAGACGAAGCCCAACGGAAAGTTGAAAAGGCACCCAGCAGAAAACCTTGAGAGAGAGAGGCATGTGGAGGGCTCTAAACAAAATAAAGAACGAGGCGGGCCCAACTCAGAAAAGAAGCCAGTGTGAGCCATGCGGCATGTAGACAAAGATTTTCGAAAAGCGAAGCAAAGAAAAAATGAAAAGCTTCATGAGGAAGCCACGTGGAGGGCTACGAAGACAGTGAGCATAGAAAAATAAGGTGTAACCATGATGGTAAATATAAAACTACAAAGACTTCAGTAGTTTTTGTTGAACAATTTGGCGACTCATAGGGGCTTTTCACTCGCGGAAAGGAGATCACTAGAAAATTTGGTTCAACATCAAAAATGCTCACAAATTCTAGAGGGTGACCTATAGATTGGTCCATAATTTGTTTAATGGTGCAAGGAGAGCTTGTAGATGCTTGTGAGACAGTCGGAGGTCAATAATTACTTTGAAGGGAAATCCGCCTAACACTTTCACTTCCAATTCCAATTGGAAGAAAAGTTGCGCTAACTGATGCACTATCCCCTCGATTTCTTCAATGGTTGGAGCTTGATCAAATGTCTGGAAAATGGTAAGGTCTTTCTTCTTCTCTTCGATCATTGCAACAATATGCTCCAAGCCTGCTATTGCCTAGTCCGCAATGAAAGGTGAAGGGAGACCTTTTTGAGTCAAACGGGAAAACTTTGCCCTCATGTCTCTGGTAACTTGGTTTAACCAAGCTCTACAATCTGTAACCTATTGAATGACCTCATGCATGGAGATGATGCTGCTTATGCCCAAATCCATCATCGTTCAATCATTGATGACCACGCCACTCGATGCTTCATCTGAAGTAGTATACAACTTCCCCAATAAAATTTTGGCCTCTGGAACCTTGTCAGAAGTTAACTCATGAACCTGTTGAATTGATTCGCTCATTGTTCCGTAGAGACTAGCCACTTGGGCCATAAATTTTAAGGTGGGCTGAAGAGTAAGGCATAAAGCCTTTACCTTGTCCTAGTATGATGTGTGTAACTCTTTGGAAATTTCCAATGAGCTCATCTGGGGTGTAAGGGGTTGGGTCCTTAGAGTAGCCAATTCTGCCTCTTTGTTGTTCAAACCTGCCACTGCCTCTGCCAAGTTTTTGTCCAATGCGGACATCTGCTCCTTCAGGGCAAGAACTTTCCTTTTCCCTTTCTACAAAGGCCAATTCGGATTGCTTAGTCTTTTGGACCTCTAACTCCTGGTTGGTATTCATTTCATCAAATTTGACAGTAGTGTTCAGCCGGAGTTCTTTCATTCCCACATTTAGCAAATCAGACTCAGCCCAGAGCCCTTGTTCATTTGCTCGACTCTACTCAACCTGCAGCTCGAGAGTTGGAATGATCTCTTTGCTCAAACCTTGCAGCTCATTGATCTGACTTTTGAAAGTACTCCTCTCCTTCTCAAGTTGCCCTATTTCGTTCTCCTTGCCTTTGAATTTATTCACCCAGATGTTGACCTTACTTTCAAGCTTCGCAATCTGATCATCCTTCTTCTTCGCCTGCCGACTGAGCTTGAGAAAATCAGTGGTTACTATTTTTTGGATCTCCTCCATCAGCTCAACTTTATCTCACAGGTGGGCCTGTTGCAAGTCTAACCCGACAGTATTCACAGAATAGTCACTAGGCTGCATTTCGCCTACTATTCTGATCACATTAGGAGTGATCTTTGCAAACATCAAGGAATTTCGGCCTTCATTAAATACAGTTTGCAAACAAGGCTCTGCCTACCGGCCTACATCTTTCAATCTTCTTTTGTTGATCTAGTTGGCGCGTGTGCTTTTATTAGCATCAACCTACAAAAAATATTCTTGGGTCAGAATACCCAGTCTACCAGGAAAAGGATACTCTTGAGGAACAGCCAGTGGGAAAGACAGCGTGGCTGATACATCAGAGGTTTTGCTTGGCCATGTTATGATAGCTGGGGAGAATGGCAGAATGAATTGACCACTTGGAGGGGATGAAAATGAGGTGTAAGGGAAAACAAGAGATGCAGCAACCATAGGGTTGGGCCTCAGAGATAAAAATTGTTGGCCGATGAGCCCAGAACTTACACCGAATTGTGTTCCTGGCAAGACTTGGAAAGTAGAAGACACTGGTGGGAAAGCAGGAGGAGTGGGGCTGGAATCCCCGACTAATCCAGCGGCGGAGAGAACTGGCCTGGATGAAAGAGTAGGGGAAAACTGAGGTGAGACTAGAGACATAGATGAGAGAGGAGGAAAAGTTACTTGAATCTCATGCGGAGCCATAGATGCTTCGACCGCTCCTTTCTTCTACTATTCCTCCTCCACACCAACCTCTCTAGCTTGTTGTCGCTTCTCCTCTGGAGAATCATCGAGGTCAAGAATGATTCGTTTCTTACCACCTGTCATCCTCACCACCCTTCGTGTTGATTTAGAGGAGGTGGTTGGCTGAGCTATTTATGCATGCAGCTCTTCTTCCTGCATAGATTGCTTTCCCGAATCCTTCTCATGCATTGGACTCCCGACAACAGCAAGGGGATTCTGATTTACTTCCTTAGATTCCATGACAGCCTCCTCTCTTCTATATTGTTGCACAAATGTTGATCGATTCGGGGAAAATTCAACATTTGGGTGTTCATTTTCCCAAATGTCATCAAATCTATCATCAAGGGCTACCTCGTTATACATCTTGCCAATTGCCAGAATCTCCTGTCGATATATCTAGAAAGCTTGCATTTTATCGGGCGTCCAACCGAGATTTTTCAATTGAGTGACCAGGGAGGAGTTTATACTCAGCTTTGGATTGACCCTCCCCACTATGTGGTAAAAATTTAGCCATGGCAATTGACCATCGACTGTAGGAAAATACTCAAGGCCTACATATTTGCTTAAATTTCTTTCCTCAACATTTCACCAAAGGTCCCAGAATGGCCGAGGGGAATGTAGGATCTTGATGCCGATTACCGATAAATTATTGTTAGGGTTGTAATTCCAAGTATCATCAATTAATACCAATCTAAGGTGACCCAACTTGGAAAGCAAAATCATAGAGGTGTCAACCTTCGAGGTCCTCTTTTTAACCAGTGAGACTAGTCCGAACATGATTGGCAACAGTAAGGTTAAGTGCTTTCCTCCCTAGTAATCATCTTCAAGGGTACATAGCTGCCTCATTGCCTCTAGGGCCAACACTCTATCGGAAAGAAAATGAGGGAGGTGGAAAAGCTTCCGGATGAAACCTTGCATGCGAAGCATGGTGAAATCCACACCAAAGAACTAGTCATGGGGTGGAGTTAACTTCCCCAACCAGGACTTCTCTCGGGCTGATATGTGTTCAGTCATATTTATGCCAGCTTTATCCAAAGCCCTTATAGCCTGGGCTATGAATGCATCTAAGAATGCATAATAATCAAAGGTTTTTGACATGACAAGGGTCCATGTCGAAACCGGCTTCCTTAAACCACCCTCATCAAAAATAGACAGGAGCATAGACGTTGAAAAGTAATCTACGTTTTGGTGTAAAATCAAGTAAGCCAGGAAAGACAAATACCTGAACTTAGAGCCAGCCCCAAAATCCTGTAATTACTGTCAAATTCCACTAATGATAACCCTTGCAAAATCTACGAGTGGCGACTCGCGATTCTTTTTCAGCATAAAGCAGAGGGACATTTGAAACCGAAAAACCTTCTCATCTGAGTCCAAACCACACACCATCACCAGGATAGAAGTGGTGGCAGATACCCCACCTTTCAGAGCCTTCAGACTAAAAGGGAATTTTGGCGGTGCTGATCTACTGATTGGCTGAAGCTCGGAATGATAAAATTGTGGCCCCAACTGGAGCTGTCCCCACTTTTGCTACATTCTTTCCACTTCAAAGTTTTCAACCTCCCTCCCCAAGGGAAGCAAGATGCACAACATATCCTGAATAGCCTCAGGGCTAATGACTACCCTAAAAAAATTTCCGTTGATAACCCCCATGCTTGGGTCGAAACATGCCACACATGCTGCCACAACTTTTGGGCAAGGGTGCACCAAGGGGACCATGTATTGTGCGAGCCCACAAAACCATAGTCATTTGTGAAATTGGTGTGTCATATACTTCATTCTTTCATATGCGGCTTCCCTAAGGCTCTTAAGATTGTAGGATAACTCAGGATCGAAGATGTTATCCCAATCTTCCAAGACCACTGCCCAGTCTTTATAAGGAACAATGCTTAATAACTTCTAGTTCACCGGGTGAATGGAAGGCCAACTAGGTTTCGCAGGTATGCCCGAAGTGGCATAGGACTCCCCATCGTAAAGCTGCACACGGGGTGCATTCTTCATTTGCTCGCTTAGACTTCCTAGGGCTAGGATCTGTGAAGGATTTCTCTACAATTTCGGCCATTTTATATTCGCAAGATTTTTTCTGCAAACCTTTGGCAAATGGCTTAGCTTTTCTGAAAACCTCTTCCTTTTTGTGAATGCCTTAATTGTTCAATTCTTGGTAATTTTTGCAATAAGTATGTTTCTCTGTATGCCATAACTTGCCTTTTTGATTTCTCAAGAAAGGCGGCTGAAAAGGTACGTGCCACCTATTTATCCCGAGTTGCCACCATGCGTTACCAGTTTACTCATGTGAAAAGATCGCCAACTAGCCAAACTGCTCAAGCATTCAATTGACAATCTTTCACGTGTGATGGAGACGGATTTTATCTCAAAAAACAAACCAAGCCAACTCTGCAAGCCTCCCTGCAGGTTATCTATATTGATTGATATCAATGCTCATACAGGGCACATTGCCCAATAGAGATTTTCTCTATAATTTCATCCAATTCGGATGAGATGGCAGCGCTTCTTATTATTGACACCTGGCTAATCCACGATTCAATGTGGTAGCTCAGTAGAGCAAGTTGCATGTTGCACCTGCACTTTTCCATCACCTCACATGTTGAAATACTGAAAATCAAGGCAATGCGACACACTCGGGCCCGACTGATAATCATGATTTTCTTTGGCTAACGAACCCTAACCAGTCTATAAATAGGACCCTTTGTGCAACATCACAAATCACATCCACAAGCTTTTCTAGCTCAGTAAGTTCCTGCTACCTTAGCAATTTTCATTCTTAGCTAGAAAAGAAGATGACATGGAAACACCAGTGAGGCTTACTTGCAAAAACACCCAGTCTTCCTTTCTTGGCAAGATTACATGCAGGTGCCTAAACGTATGATAGGTGCAAAAAACCTATTATATGTGAAAGCCATCAAGTGGGTCCTTGGGAAGGATTGTGTGCACTATGACGAGCAGTACCGGGTGAACACCAGCATTTGCTCTCACTTTGTTGCCTCGCTACTGGATATCAGCGTCTCCAAGCGTAAGATTTTAAAACTGATGAAGCGGGTCTTCCCTCAGCCCTACCTCGGAGGTCTGGAGCAGATTGTGCATGCAACCCAATTTGATCATGGGATTCCCTTGGTTCAAAACATTCCCCTGCAACAGCTACATGGTGGCATCGTTCCAACCAAGCCTTTCCTTTTCAGGTTCGAGTTGGAAACTTATGAGGAGCATTGTGCCAAAGCCCATATAGGTTCCTATTTCCTAATGCACATGCACTATATTGAGCCATTTCAAAGTCTTCAATGGTACGAAGATTTTGAAAGAATGGTGTTTCCCGACCCTGTGCCACCTGCTGCCATGATCATTGGTTCTTCCCCTTGACATCTCGACGATGAAGCTAATTTTTCACAAATTTTGCTTTTCTATGCTTACAGGCTCTGCACTATAGCGAGCATGTGTAAATGTTAACACAAGGCCTTCGAACCGAATATATTGTAAAAATTTTCACTCTGATGAATATAATATATGTCCTTTTTTAGACCACCTGGCCCATTTAAAAATTTCTTTTAATTGTTTGCATTATTGTTGTATTTCATTTCTTGCACTGAGAGGAACCAAAACATAAAGTCGAGAAGGGTAATTACATATATACAAATGTACAAAAATAACTCATAGATAGAATTAATAGAATTTTTTAAGATGTATTCCATTGACTGGAATACTCAGGGAATTTCCTTCCATATCTTCCAACTCGAAAGAGTTGAACTATTTACACTGATAAATCTTGAATGGCCCTTCCCAGAGACTATCAAATTTGTTGTGTTGTCTGGGCTTTGCTTCGAGCTCATTGAATTTGAGGACCAGATCTCCACATTGCAACCCTTGATTGGAAGCTCTTTTGGTGAACCATTTCTTTACCACCTGTTGGCAGCTATTCATTGCCTCCAGGGCGTGTTCTCTTTTCTCTTGCACCTCGAGCAACTCAAAAAAATGCACCTCCATCACCCCATTTTATTCAATTTCTAGGGACTTGAGCAATTTTAGGGCGGGAATTTCTATGGTGATGGGTAGCAATGACTCCTTCCCATACACCATCTTCTAAGGGGAAGTCTTCAGTGTTTGCTTGGGAATAATTCAATCTACCCAGAGTGCTATCCGAAGGTTCCTATGCCACTCTTTTTGATTAACTTGATGAGGTTTTTATTAGTAGACTCCATGAGACCATTTCTCTGGGGATAGTAGTTAGAAGATGTTTTCAGGAACACTTTGTATTTTAGAGCGAACTGGCTCAATTTTGAGCTGAGAAAAGCCTTAGCATTGTCAAAAATAATTGTTTTAGGCGAGCCGAATCTGGCCACCAGTTCTTCTAGGAAATTAACAATCTCTGATTCAGTCACATTTTTTAATGGCATTGCTTCAGCCCACCTGGAAAAATAGTCTGTTGTTGTTAGTATCCATTTGTGTCCAGCTGCAGAAATAGGGTTAATCATCCCAATGAAATCTAAACCCTATTGAGCAAAAGGTTCTTCTACCACTATAGGCCTCAAAGGCATGGCGGTAGTCTAACTCTTTCTGACATAAAACTGACATTCCTTGCAAGACCTAATCAATGAAGATGCATCATTGAAAAGTGTCGGCCAAAAATAACCCACACATATAATTTTAAATTTTGTAGTTCTTGCAGAAAAATGTCCACTGGCAGGGCTATTATGGTACTACTCTAAAATCTTCTTGGCTTGCTCCTCATCCACACATCTTAGCAGGATGTTGTTAAAATTCCTTCTAAACAGGATGCCCTCCAAAAGGACATAACTACTATTCTATAGGCGATAGAAACGTCTTTTAAAAGATGGGAGATCAATTGGATAACTTCCTGTCTGCATAAAATTTATTCTATCATCAATCCAGTTACTCTAGGAATTCTCTTCATTTATTAACACAGGCTCCAAGGCTCCCAGCTCTATCATTGTTTCATTGTTTTCAGTGATATATTTGCACAGTCCTTTTCCCTTTACGGTCTTGACAGGTCTGACTTTGATGTCATATTCTAGGATCTTGGTGATCCAATTAGCTCTCTTCTCGGTGATTTCTCCCTCCATGATATATTATTGCACACTAGGATGTGGTACACAGAAAATCACCTTATTATATGATATCAAATGTTGGAACTTCTTGAGCCCCTTAACAATGGTGAAGGCTTGTTTTTCTACAAAGTTATACTTTACTTTGTATTCTTTCAAGGTTCATGAGTAGAAAGCAACAGGGGACTCCCTTGTATCTTCATCATCTTTCTGCATGAGCACTGTAGCAATACTATTCCCACCACCAAAAACATACATAATAAAATCTTTCAACAGGTCTGGGTTGACCAACATAGGGGCGAAAGAAATAGCCTCCTTTATAAGCTCAAAAGCTTTTCTGGCTTCCATTGTCCGTTTCAAAATATTCTCCTTCTTGAGCATTAAGGTAATAGGGAAAACATTACCTACAAAATTCATAATAAAACGGATAATAAAATTGACTTTTCCTGGGAAGGACTACACACCTTTTTCGTTGACGGGCAACGAGAGTTCTCGGATTGCATCTACTCTTTCTGGATCAATGGCAATGCCTTCTTTGGAGACAACATACCCTAATAAATTTCCTTGGGTAACTCCAAACACACACTTCTTCGGGTTCAAGGAGACCCTGAATTCTTGGCATTTCTGGAAAACAAGCTCTAAATGATCAAAATGATCATCAGCAAATTTTGAGAATACTACTAAGTCATCCAAATTGATGAGTATAATCTTATGAATCAAATATTTAAAAGCAATGTCCATAGCTCTCTAAAAAGTGGCTCTAGCTTTTGAGAGCCCGAAAGGCATTTTAGCATATGCATACGTTCCCCACTTAGTAGTGAACACTGTCTTGTATTGGTCCTCCTCCTTTACCCGAATCTGGTTATAGCCCGAAAAACCATCCAGAATTGAAAACATTTCAGAGCCAACAACAGTTTGTAGGATTACTTCCATTGAAGGTAGGGGGTAATGATCCTTTAAGGATGCTCTATTTAGGTCTCGGAAGTCCACACATAGTTGTATATCTCCATTTTTCTTCCGGACTGGTACCAGGTTTGACACCCAAGTGTTATGTTTGATCGGGAACACTATTCGAGACATGATCAACTTGTTCAGCTCCTATGACATGAGAGATTCTATCTTTGGGTTCATAGGTCTTTGTTTTTGGCAAAATGGTTTCGCCCCTTCAAACAGCTCGATAGTATGCTCAATGATTCTAGGATCATATCCCTTAAGATCATCATATGACCAAGCTACTACACCTGGATATTATTCGCAGAAGTGTTTTAGTCTGTGTTTAATATTTTGCAAGACTTCTTTCCCAACTTTGAGCTTCCTATCTTCCCTGATATGCAAATCAGTGTAATCGCCTTTATCCGCCACCAGCTTTCTCTTGTCTCTTGTCACATCATCAAAATCAAAAAGGCTTTCCAGAGTAACTAGGCCTCTCAGGAGCTTGTTGGACTTCAACTAGATGATTTGATCTTCGTAAGCTTAGGTGATCTTTGGCTGCAACTAATCAACGAATTCCCCAGATGACTGGAGGAATGATGCAATATGAGCATCACTATCAAATACTTGCCAATCTTGATTGTTGTCGGGAATAGCAGGTCTTATGATTACCCTTACTGCATGCTTATTTCTTAATAATTCAGAGGTCAGCTCGAATTGAGCCCCTATAGTTGCCATCCTGTCAGCTTCAGAATTCATCTCTCTCGGAATAGCCTGGATATTGAATGCTTCAAAGTTGTCAATCAGATCCCAGACTCTATGTCAATAGGACCGCATATGGATTTTTTTAGCAGCAGAAGTCCCACGGATTTGGTTACACACTAGCTCTGAATCTCTGAAGACACTTATCTATTTAGAACCCATTCATTCCACAAGGATTAAACCATGGACGAGACCTTCATATTCAGCCTCATTGTTTGAACATGCAAACTGGAAATGGTAGGACCTCAAGGTTTTATCATCAGACAGGGATATCAGACAGATCCTGGCTCCAGCTCCTATTCTACATCCGGCTCCATCAAAGTATAAAGTCCATATTTCTAAAGATTCTTCACCTTCAGGTTCTTTGGTAACTTTGGGCATGATCTGCCCCTCTTCATGTATTACATAAGTTTCGAGGCCAGTTGAGTGGTAATTCCTGAAAGGGTCTGTATCAATAAATTCTTTCAACAAATCTTCTTCATCTACTGTCTGAGAGCTAGTAGCCTCTTCTTCTTCAAGAAATTCCACATTGTACCTTTCTTCCTGAGAGATTGAAGTGTGTGTTGCTTCAAATTTTAGCAAAGCCTCATTAGCAACATGTTTGGAATGAAGATTTTCTGACAATAGTTTCATCTTAGCTCCATGCTTAGTCCTCAGAATCAAGTGCGATCAGTCTAGTGCCAGATATCCTCCTACATTTGTAATAAACTCTCAGGACAAACAGATCCCGAACAGAGGAGGGATATTGATGAGTATGGTGCCCTGATTTACAGTGATACTAGGGTAGACAAAAAAATTCATAGGTAATCCCTTGATGATCCCAACAATATCGACCTTATTCCCATCAAGCTGCATAACTCCTTTATTCAGAGGCTCATATTTTAGACCCAAAGCATCAGCTACTTGCTTTGGCATGACAGTGGTGCTAGCACCAGAGTCGATCATATAGTAATGCAGCAGCTTTTCACCAATAATTATTGTTAGAAAGAAAGGCTTAGGTTTAGGCTTACTTTCCCTTTTGGACTCGAGCTTCTCCTCCAGTTGAATTGTTAGCAATTTATCCAAGTCAGGCTTGGATAGACCTTCTCCATTAGATATAATAGGGACCTTAGAATCCTCCTCAACTGACAACGCCTTTTGTAGTAGCACCTTCTACTTCAGAATAGCTAGGACATCCCATAGAGAAGTGTTGGCTTATGACTTCTTCAGTTGCTCCACCACGTTGAATTGCGCTCATACTTGGTGAGTGGTAGTGGCTTGCTCCTTTAGTTTTATGGTCGATACAGGCCTCGTGGTTAGTACGTCCGACGGTTTAGCATCAGCTGGAGTGATCAATGGAACCTTCTCCTTTAGAGGAAGCATGCTTGGAGAACTAGGAATAGCCGCTTCTGACTGTGATGGGATTGGAAACAAACCTGCCACTGGGCTAGGCATCTGTTGTGAACTAGCTTTGGTAGGTAAGGCTGTGAAATCTCCTATGAATCTACGCTTGGAACATGTGTTATAGTCAGATTGCACTCGGGGTATTTTACCTATAGGGATGTCATTCAGAAATGCTGACTCTTCTCCTTCCATCCAAGAAAAGAGAGCCTCGTCTAGAACAATATTTGACTCCTGCTAGATAGACATCTCCTGCATTTGCATGGCGAGAACTGCATTGTCCGTTTGTTGAGAAGCATATAGTGAGTTGATGGAAATGGATGCGCTGCCCTGGCTACATTGATCTAAGATTTGTTGTTGCAAATTTCCCCATGAAAAATTTCATGGCATGTGTGCATCATTGAAAGGAAAACACCATGAGTTGGCATCTTCAACCAAATTGTTTTGTCCTGCTACCAGTTCCTTATTCAAACTAGGATGAATATTCTGCATAGGCAGGGTTACCAGAACCATTTGGTTACTTGGTTGAGCAGAAGTATTCCCACATGATCTATCCTTCCACTAATTTGATTGGTACGGTGGTTTTCTGCCTTGATAATTTTGGTACGTGGGCTTTTAATAGCTATATTGCTACCACTTCAAAGTGGTCAGTTCATTAGTCATAGCCCACATATGTTCTCTCATCTCATTCATCTTGACAACCATAGGATTAGGCATAGGAGCTACCACAGGGACTGCCATCGAGGCCGTGCTTGGAACACTTCCAGGATAGACATACATTGATCGGGAAGGAGCTATAGGAGCACTGGTAGAGGGAACTTCGACCTCTGCAGCATTGCACTCGGGGAACATAAATGCTAGATCCGGAGGAGGTCAGCTACCCATAGGCACTCTCTGCCAGGTCGAATGGAATCTCACATTGAAGTTGGGCAGAGCTTCATGAGGGGCTCGCTTTATATTTTCTAGTTGGTGGTACAGCGAAGATTTGTTGCCAGCATTTGAAAAACACTCATAAAACAGGGTCCAAAGTTGATCCTAGGTAGCAATAGTACCAGCTTGTAAAGTCCTGTACTAGTTTAGTGCCTTTCCTCGGAAGGAGGTGACAAGCAATCTGAGGGCCACATTTTTGTTGGATACACCATGTACCAGACATACGTCTGCTACATCTTGTAGGTGCTTTGTTGGTGTCTTTGATTCATCCCCGGAATATTTAGGAATAGCCTTTAGAGCAGAAATGGGGATAGGGGCCCATACTGCAGGAGGCACAGGTGCTACTAAAGGACTACCAGAGTCTTAGGCTAAGTAATTTCTAGCAGCCATAAATGTGGGTGGGTTATGTGATGTCGGAGAAGGAGGAGACAGAGGTGGTGAAGGGCTACCTCGGTGACCCCTCGAGTGCACAGAAACTAAAGGCGGAATAAGTTGGCCAAGGACTCTTGCAGTCTGTGACCTAGTCACAGGTCGATGACTCATAAAAAACCTATAAAGATCTGTTAGGAATAAGGTGTCTCAACCTTGGATAATTCCTATTCTTATTATTTGTTTTGTAAAATGTATTTCTTGCAAATAATGTAATTAAGTGTGAGTGTACATGTCTAGTTTGCATGTTGATGTGTCACTCCACTTAATGTGTCGGCATCTTGAATTGTGTGTAAGGAGATCATGGCTGAAACGGTTATGACGGATTCCTATGACACGTAAGAGCTATGTCCGGAAGATTCAATGACAGGTGAAGACATGTGGCAACTGATAAAGTTGAGTACTGTACACTCTTCCACGATAGTGGGGTTCGGGGCATCGCCCCGAAAAAAATTTTCAAGTTCCTATTTTCTCGGAGAATGGTAAAACCCTAATACAGTTATCTTCGGAAGTTGCCCTAAAAGGGAAGCGCATGATATAAGCGTTTTTTAGGGTTGCGAAGATTTGTGATGTGAGTGTATTGTTGGAACGCTTTTTCATGCTGCCGCATTTTGTCTTCAAGAGTTGGAAATCTCCTGAAAGAACTTGCATTGCAAGTGTGTTGTAACCGTTGTGTTGAAGATAATACATTGTGCAGGTTTTGGAGTGCTGGGGTTTTTTACCTAAAGGTTTTCCCCAGGGTAAATCATTGTGTCATTCTTCATTTTCTGTATGTATGGTATATTGCTGCAATATCTTTGTTAAGTAGATTAACGAATCTGAAATTGTAAGGGTTTAAAACGAATTTGCACCATACTTTCCTTAAGAGATTAGTGTAGGAAGCTGTTTCCGCACCTGAGTTTCCTTACAAGATCAAGCGAACATGCTAGTTCGCGGTCCCATCGGGTGTGCTAGAAAAAGAACTGTTGATGCAATATTTTATAGGTAGCAACAACCTTATGGGAAACTTAGCTATTGGGGGACACTATGTGCTAGCCAAGTAACCTTTTGGATTTTGTCGAAGCCAGCTCTTTGTTTAATGGGTAAAGCAGAAAGTAAAGGAGATTGTAGGAATGTGAAATTTACACTACAGGCGATATGCCAAAGCTTTTAGACAATTTTACCAGAGCACAGTGCAGAATGCAAAGGCCTGAACCACTAAATTGTTGTTAATTCAAATAACTTTCTCAAAAGCACTTATCATGCAAAAATACCCTCTAATTTATATAGTGTAATCAAGAATAACTTCATTTTAACATAGAAGAGTCAGAGAAACATGGTCTGCATTCATTTTAGCTATGAAAGGTTATAAAAACTGAAGAACAGGCATTCATACAAAATTAAAGATAACAACACGGGTCAATAATCCTAACAAATGCTTGAAAATAGAAAGGTCGAAAACATTTGGCACAGTCCGCAGTCTTTGAATTGAAAGTAACTATTACAAGAGGCTTACTTCTCAGTGCTTGAGATTTTATTAAAACTTAATCAACAACCTAATAAAAGAAAACACGGCCCCATATATTGGCCAGTCCACTACCTGGAGACACATCCAAAAAAGAGAAACCCACGTGTAGTGATCAATGCCTCAGATCATCTCGAGCCGCCACAGTAAATATTGACCGGTCAGCAACATGCCAGTGAGGCCATGATAGAAAGCATAAAACCATGTAGCAGCAGGGGAGAACATGTGGCAGTGCGAAGTACAAAAATATTCGTCGGTAGTTCCATGGTAACTGGTGAAGAAATAGGAACACCACGTGTCACTCAAACAAAACCAGACGGAAAGTTGAAAAGGTTCCCAGCAGAAAACCTCAAGAGAGAATATGTGGAGGGCTCCGAACAGAATAAAGAATGAGGTGGGCCCAACTCAAAAAAGCAGCCAGTGTGAGCCATGTGGCACGTAGACAAAGATTGTCAAAAAAAGAAGCGAATGAAAATTGAAAAGCTTCGTGAGGAAGCCACGTGGAGGGTTCCAAAGACAGTGAGCATAGAAAAATAATGCGCAACCACAATGGTAAATATAAAACTACAAAGACTTTGGCAGTTTTGTTGAACAATAACCTTGTTCTTCTTAATCCTTTTGTGTGCTCAAGAAGTTTTTTATGCTTTGTTCCACATTTTGCATGTGACACTTGGTTGTTCTTTTGATTTCTTGCATTCAAATAGGTAGGTAATAGTTCATTTTTGCATTTAATTCGGCATGTAATACCAACTCCTTTGCTTATGCGAGCTAAGCTACTTGCCTCTTTTGAAAAGACATGGATTCATGATTGTATTGGTAGTAGTCTCCTTTCAGCGTGATTTTAATGGGAAATTGAGCCATCGGTGCAATGCTTGTTATCTCCTCGTCTACTTTAACAATTAATATCTTTCAAAGCATGATCTATCTTTAATCAAAATGAGTACTTTGAAAACATATGCATTCACCCCTAGAGCCTCAAAAATTCTTTTGTCGTGCCACCTAGCCTCTGTTCGTATGAGTTGTCACCTGGGACTACCACCAATTTGTGTTAATTGATTACTACTCCTTAAGTTTGCATGCAACAATTCATACCTGCAGATGTAACTCGACTAGAATATCGAGATGGGAGTTTTGTGGGATTTTTTAGTAAACACTCAATTACTATCATGCTTTGGATGCTGGCTACCTCGAATATTTCTATAAGTAAGCTCTAATATAGTAGCGAAACTATATTTAGTGACTTAGAAAAAGTAACATTGGTTGATTAGATAGGTTTAGATTTTGTATAGTGCTAGTCTTAGGTGTTTTGAGTAGAGGCTGACATAATGAATACTCCAATTAGGCTAGTTTGTAACAAGGCTCAAACAAATTTCTTGGGAGAGATTTCGAGTAGGCATCTGAAACGTCTGATAAAGAACAAGCATTCACTAACCATCATAGCCATCAAATGGATCCTGGGAAGAGACTATTGAATATGAAGATAAATATCAGGTAAATACTGATATTATCTCCCATTTCATTCCTTCACTACTTGAAGCTCAGGCTCTGAAAGCTATGATTCTTCGTTTGGCAATTCAGATTATTTTTAAGAAGTACATCGGAGGTCTAGGCAAAGCAGTGATTAATGCGGTGTATGGCCTAGTTCTTCCCATTGCGAGTGACCTAAGAAATCATGTTGAAGAAGATGCAGTGGTACCATAGGTGCCATTCCTAAGTGGTTTTCAGCTTCAGTCACTTGCAGAGTATCAAGATAGGGCCACTCGTGAATGTCATTTTCTATTGCATTGATATAATTTCATGTTGTATTATGATGTGGATTGGTACACCAATTTTAGGAACCATGTTTATTCTTCACAACTCATTATGGGTGTTGACACTACTTCCACCACAAGTCTTGTTGTTGCTGATAATCTCCCCGTTGCTCCTGACAATGTTCCAATCGATGAAGACAATAGGCGTAATGCAAAGATATAAAGTTTGGTACACTTTTTCCCTTTTGTATATATATTCCTAAAATAAGGCTCACATATATGTATGTAATGAATCTATGTATACATTCATGCTTTTGAATTCTTGGCCATAGATCTATTTTGACAATGTTTTATCATAGTATATATAACAGATATACTTGTTTATGTTAGACTTCTTTATCTTTATTTTTTTGTTTTCACAACATGGGTTGAATCCTTTGCATCTAAATTTAATTTATGCAACCTGAGTGGCATAGATTTTTCCTTTTCTATTATGATGGACCTCATGAATTTTCTTGCATCTTGTAACTATGAAAATATGTAGAAAGAATCAGTCAACAAAACACGAAAAGAAAACTAATTACACCTTTTACAAATTTACACCTGCATGAAGTTAATGCAGTTTAATTGAACAAATTTAGGTGAATCTCATTAACCAAAATTCCCAGTGGCTCTTGTTCCATGTTCTCTAATTTTAATGCATTGTTTTGTTTGCACTAGAATATTTTGAAAGGGCCTTCCCACAACTTGTTGAATTTTCCATGTTGGCCAGGCTTTGCAGCTCTTTCATTGAACTTTAGTACCAAGTATCTGCATTTTAGCTCTTATTCTGAAGCCTTTTTTTCAAACCATCTCTTAACCACCTCTTGGTGATTAGTCATGGTCATTGGATCTTTCTCCCTTTTTCTTATACCTCCAGTAATTTGGCCAACCGATCTTCCATAGCTCCATTTTCTTCAAGACTTGAGTAGCTATAGCGCAAGTATCTCTATAGAGATAGCTAACAATGCTTCTTTCCCGTACACCATATCATATGGAGAAGTCTTCAAGGCTTGATTGGGAGTTATGCAGTCTTCCCATAACGTTGTTCAAAGATGCTTATGCCACTCCTTGTGATCGGACCCAATCTTTTTTAATGAGTTGAACTAATTTTTTATTAGTTGACTTGGCCAGACTGTTCCCCTATAGGTAATAGTTTGATGATGTTTTCAAGAATATTTTATGTGTAAGTGTGAGCTGACATACCTTAGATCCTAGGAAGTCTTCAAAATTTTATGAGATGATGGTCTTTGGCAGGCTGAATCTTGTTACCAGCCCCTCGAGAAAATCCACAATTTTTGCTTTGGTTGCATTCTTCAGGGGTGTGGCTTTGGTCCACCTTGTAAAGTAGTCTATAGTTGTGAGAATCCACTTATAGCTGGCATTGGAAGTTGGATTGATCATTCCTATGAAATGGAGCCCCCATTACATAAATGGTTCATCTGATACTATCGGATTGAGGGGCATATTGTAATTTTTCCTCCTCCCTGCGTAGAATTGACATTCCTTGTAGGCCCTTATCATGTTGTAGGATTCATTGAATAGGCTGGGCTAGAAGTACCCAATTTGTAATATTTTGATGGGGATAGTTTTTGTAGAGAAGTGTCCTCCTTTGAGGCTATTATGGAATGTGTCAAGAATTTTCCTTGCTTTCTCCATAGTGACGCATCGTAACAAGATACCATTGAAATTTATCTTGAAAAGAACACCTTCAATGAGTGCATACCCACTATTTTTAATCAGTAGAACCTTATTTTTTGAGAAGGAAATATTAACAGATATTTTCCAGTGTGCATAAATTTGGTCCTATCCATTAGCCAACATTCTTTAGGTTCAGATTCATTCATCAGGATCAGCTCTGCTTGCTCTACTTTTGTTTCAATCTCTTCGCTATGTGCCAAATATTCACAAAGCCCTCTTCCTTTGATTGTCTTTGTAGGCTTAAACTCGATGTCGTATTATAGGATCTTAGTGATCTAGTTGGCCCTCTTTTCAGTGATTTCACCTTCCATAATATATTTGTGCACACTGGACTATGGCATAAATGATCACCTTGTTGCAACATATCAGATGTCAAAAATTTTTGAGTCCCTTTACAATTTTGAATGCTTGTCTTTTGACGAATTTTTAGTTCACCTCATATTCCTTCAAGGTGCGAGAGTGAAAATCTATTGGATGTTCTCCCTCTCCTTCATTGTCCTTTTGGTTCATAATAGTGGCGATGCTTGTCTCACTACTAAAAAAATACATCATGAAGTCTTTGGAAAAGTCTAGATTTACTAGCATAGGAGATGACGAAATAGTGTCCTTTACCTTCTCAAAGGCTTTTTTCGCTTCCTTCATCCATTTGAAGAATTATTCCTTTTTTAACATCAGGGTGATTTGTCGGATTGTTGTTACAAAATTAGAGATGAATTTTCTTATGAACTTTACCTTCCCTAGAAAGGACTAAACTCCTCTATTGTTGACTGGAATGGGTAGCTCTCTGATCACCTTTACCCTTTTAGAATCAATAGAAATCCCATCTTTGGACACTACATGTCCTAGTAGCTTCCCTTGCGGTATGCCAAAAATACACTTTTTAAGGTTTAGGGATACCCTGAACTCTTGGCATTTTTTGAAGACCAACTCCAGATGATCGAAATGGTCATCTTTTGACTTGGAAAATATAGTCAGGTCATCTAAATAGATGAGGATGATCTTATTGATTAGTTCACTGAAGGCGATGTCCATTTCCCATTGGAAAGTATCTCCCGCATTTGATAGGCTAAAAGGAATTTTGGCATATGTGAATATTCCCCATTTGGTGGTGAACATGGTTTTATATTGATATTATTCTTTAAGCCAAACCTGGTTGTAACCCGAGAAACCATCTAGTTGAGAAAATGTTTCTAAACCTGCCATGGTCTATAGAATAGATTCCATGGAAGGCAATAGATAATGATCCTTTAATGATGCTGTCTTTAGGTCATGAAAGTCAACACAGATATGAATATTTCCATTATTTTTTCGGACTAGAACGAGGTTAGATACCCAGGTACTGTGTTTGATTGGAAACAAAATCTTTGACTGGATCGCTCTTGTGCCATTAGGACTTCAATCTTTGGATTGATAGGCCTTTGTTTTTGTCGGATAGGTTTAGCACCTTCTGTGAGGTCTATGGTAAGTTGGATGATGCTAGGATTATACCCTCTGAGGTTGTCATAAGACCATGCTATGGCTCTCTCGTATGCTTCGTAGAAATGTATCAACCTATCTTTGTTGTGTTGTGGGACTTCTTTTCAAAATTTTAGCTTTATTCTTCCTTTGACCTCAAGGTCGGTGTAGTCCACTTCATTTGCCACAAATTTCATCCTATCATTTCTTGCATCATCATAGTCAAAAATATTTTTGAGCATGACCAACCCTTTTGGAATTTTGTTTGATCTTAATTGAATGATCTATCCTTCATATGCTTCTTCAATCTTTAGTTGGATCTGATCAACAAACTCACCCGACTGTTGAATGAATGAGGCAATGTGTTTGTCACTTTTGAACACTTGCGAACTCTAATTTTTATCTAGAATGGATGGTTAGACAATTACCCGCACTAAGTGTACATTCTCCATCAAGTTATAAATAGGATCAAATTGAGATCCTATTATTTCCATGTGATCCGTAGTTGAATTATTCTCTCTTGGTACCGCATGAATGTTAAAATCTTTGAAGCTTTCAATGAGGTCCCATACTTTGTGCCTATAAGATCACATGCGAGCAGTTTTTGCAGAAGAGACAATTCTCACTTGATTGATTATAAATTAGGAATCTTCAAACACCATTATTTGTTTGATACCCATGTGCTCCACAAGGCTTAGTCCTTGCACAAGACCCTCATATTTGGCCTCGTTGTTTGAGTAGGAAAACTAAAAGAGGAAGGATTTGAGAATTTTCTTGTTGTTTGGAGATATTAAGCATATCCCAACACCAGTACCAACTTTGCACCTTGCACCGTCAAAGTGCAACATCTATAAATCTAAATTATGATCATCTACAGAGTCCTTTTCTATCTTTGGCAACTCTTGATCTTCCTCATAGATGACGTAGGTTCACAAACTAGTAGAATGATTATTGTCAAAAGGATTGGTATCTGCATAGTTACTCAAAAATACTTCTTCAGAACTTGCTTTGTCTTTGGTCACCTTCTCATCTCCTTACAACTTGATGTTGATGGCTTCTTATTTAGTGTAAGAGATATGAGCATCTTTGGTTTCTTCTCTTGTGGGAGGAGTATGGGAATCCTTGTAGTTGATCATGGCTTCATCAACCACATGCTTTGAATGTAAGGTTTCTGATACTATCTTCATCTTGGATCTGTGCTTGCTTCTGAGAATTAGGTGAGACCAATCCAAAGAAAGGTATCCACCTATCTTTACCATAAAATCCCATGATAGAAGAGGCCAAACAAGGGGGGAACATCAATGATCATGGTATCTTTTGGAACCATGATACTAGGATAGGAAAACAATGTTAATGGGAGGTCTTTAATGAGGCCCACCATTTTGAGCTTGTTCCCATCCAACTGCATAACTCCTCTTTTTAGGGGCTCATACTAAGTCCTAAGGTTTCATCTATCTTCTTGGGCATGAATGTGGTACTAGCACTAGTTTCAATCATGGATTTGTGAAATATATGTTTCCCTATAATGAGATTTAGGAAGAAGGTCTTAGGTTTTGGATTCTCCCCTTTTCCCTTTGTCTGAGCCTCCTCTATAGTTTTTGTAAAAAAAATTGCTAGAGATGATGTGTCGAAGGTCTTTTCAGAAGCTTGTTATGTGGGTTGGGTTACATGCATCTTTCAGTAGGGCCTCCTTTAGTAATGAATTTTGTTTTGGAATGGCTAAGATATCCCAGAGGGACACATTAGTGGAAGATTTCTTCAATTGTTCCACCACATTGATTGGTGACAAATTTGGAGGCTTTTTTTCCTTTTCCTTGGTGATAAGAAAATATATTTGCACTTGAGGCTCTGGAGCAAATGTTGAAGGGCCAAGGAGTTGGTTCAGAATACTCCTAGGCTATGGAGTGACTATTTTTCCTGTGAATCTTCTCTTTGATTAGGTGTTATATTAGGACTACACCTTCGGGGTCACCAATGTGGATGCTTCATAAGTGAACACAACTTCATCCCCTTCCATCCATGAGAGGAGGTCATGGTCAAGAGCTATGTCACCTTGCTCCAAGGGAATTCCTTGCATCTGAGAGGTGAGAACCACATCCTCCATTTGGGAAGAGGAGTATGTACACCCTTCCAAACTCGTTGTTGCGCCTTGGTTGCATTGTTCAACAATTTTCTATTGTAAATTACCACATGGAAAATTTTGAGGCATATGACCATCACTGCAAGGATAGCACCAGGGATTGAAACCTGTGACACTTGATTGTTCTATCCCACAGTAAACTCCCTGCTTGTACTTGTCTGAGTAGTTCCTAGTGGAGTTGGTATTGGTACTATTTGGTTTTTTTTTGAGTCGACGGAGATGTGTGCGAACCCCCTTGGTATTGGTATTATTCGTAGGATGATTTTTTACCCTAATAACTTTGATAGGTTGGTCTTGAAGGAGAAACTTGGTTGCACTTAATGGTAGTTACTTCATTTGTCAAGTTCTGTAACATCTCCCTTCTATCGCTCATTTCATTCTTTGAAGCACCAGATGTAGAAGCAAATTTTTGTGGCATATTTGGATATGTGTACACAGACAATGGTAATGGCGTGGTTGTGATAGTAGATGACACCTCCTAATTAGAAGATGATACTTCGGGGAATATTTACATGAGGGGGTGGGGTGGAAACTTCCCGATGACAATCAAATTCTTTTCCGCTTTCACTATTATGTTGAACGCATATGGTAATGTGTTTCCGGAGCGACTGGATCATCATAGAAATGTCGAGGTTGATTGAATTCAAGTAGAACATAAATGCTAGCTCATTTGGTGGTCGGCTGGCATTCTAGATTCTTTTCCAAAGAGTATGAAATCAAGAGTTGAAATCTATCATTGCTTGAAATGGGGCCCGCTTTATTGTTGATAGTCGGTGGTATAATGAAGATATGTCTCTGTCGTTCAAGAATCTCTCAAAGAAGGGGTCTCTGAGATGATCCCCAAGTATTGATGGTATTGGTAGGCAGAATGAAATGCCAATACAGAGCTCTCCCTCTAAAATAAGTTGCAAGATATCTTAGTGCTAAATTATTATTTATTACCCCATGTACCAGACACATGTCTGCAACATCTTGCAGATGTTCAGATGGTGTTCTTGATCCATCCTTGTTGAAATTTGGAATAGATTTTAGAGCAAATACCGGGATAGGGGCCCATAAGGTAGGTGTCGCTTGGGAAACAAGGAAACTTTCGGCATCCCAAGCCACATAATTTTGGTTTTTGATAAACATTATGGCTAGGATATGAAGGTTTTAGTGGGTGAGTTTGGGTACGAGCTGTTACCAGTGGGGACACCAACAAGTTAAGTTTATTTTGCAATTCATGCACTAGTAACAGGCTGATGATTTACAAACCCTTTTGATTTGGTTAATATTTTGGGTCGCACTAGGTGTGCCAGGAAAGAAAAAAACTATTGATGCCAAAATTTGGCAAGGTATTAGCCCTCTATGGGAATCTCAATCTTAGGGGGGACCTATTGCACCAAATTGAGCAACCTTCAAATTTTAAAGAAGTTGACTTTTTCTATAACTGGGGTTTTAAAATGGGAAAAGGAAGCAGATATAAATTAAAGAGATCAAATTAAGGTGATACACCAAGATTTAGATCTGTGGCATGGTAAATCTATCTTGGGGATATGACTTAAGGGCCAATGGGTAGTTTGATGCATTCTAGAATGGTATAATAAATATAGAAGCTTGAGTGATTCATTATATGACATAATATAACTTCATACACTTTTACTAGAAAGAAGATTCCAAGACGTGATCTAAATCAGCAAACTTGTATTAATTTATAGAAGTCTAAGAATAAAACATCCAGTACAATAATGGAACAGTAAAACTTATCAAATATCAAATAAAATAGAAAGGCCAAACAATGGCACAGTTTGTGAGTTCTTTACAATAATCTAATAAAGCAATTAAAGGCCTGGTTCTTCTATCAATTCCTTTGCTCAAATCTGAACTAAAATTGAAATTCTTGATCTTTTTGTTGGTTCGAAAGAAGAACCATTATTTATAATGAAAACCTAGCTTGAAGAGGAAGTAACAAAAAAATATGCTTCAATCATGAGTAATTATGAGATTGCAATGATTTTCCTTTGGCTGTTACAACTAAAAATATTTGGACCATGAATGAGGATGTCCAAGGGTCGGATGCATCCCCTGTGAATGATGGTAGTGGTCCCAAAAAACTAGAGCATTGACATGTGCAATTCATTCATGGTGGAAGTTGTAGAACATGGAAGCTCGTGATAGTTGTTGCTTGCTTGGATTTACCTCACAATGAAGCCTTTTGAAGCTGACACAACAAGCGATTGGGGCCCGATGTTTGTCCTTTCCCTTGAGAGATGAATAATCACTATGAAGACACATGGAGGTCTCTAATATACTGCACTGAAGGTGGGGTCCACTAAGAAATGTGCACGAACTAATGCTATGTGGCATGTGGTCGGGGCCTAAAAGAAGAGTGATGCAAAGAGGCAAGGAATATTGTGAACGACTGACATGTGGAAGCCTGGCACAAGCTTTTGGAAAGTGATCAAAGGAAACCTTTCCAATGAGCGCTTAGCTGACAAGTGGAAAAATTCGTACAAGCCTTTGGGTGAACCCACATAAGTGGTGAACACTTTTGTGGAGGAAGGGAAAAGTCATTTTTTCCCTCTACACAAAGTGAAGGGGTTTGGCTGAACCAAATTGTTCGCTCGAACCCCTTTGACATGTGAGCGAAAATATTAAAATAACCTAGTTCGCTCGAACCCCCTTTAATAAGGATTTTTTTTTAAAATCCTATCATTTTCCCAGACCCCGTGAATTTTTCTCATTATTTTAAGCTGCCTAGGTTCGACTGAACCTATGTTCGGCCGAACACCATTTTTCCACTATCTCCTAAAAAAAATGATTTTTTTTGTAAAAAATTGTCGTTCGAAGCTCAATTTGAAAATGAAGATGCAAAAAAATTTAGAAACAACTAGATAATTTTAGTCCTTGGAATGAGCTATCCGTCGAATATAATTTTATTATGATTTTCTTTTATTATGTATTTTATTTTTTAGTTTTATTAAACATAGGTTTTTCACTGAAAATAAAAATCTCTGGTCTGCACATGTGGAAAAATAGAATATTATCAAAATATATTTTTTTTAAATATGTTGAGGCTGGGTATCGATGTCCTTGATCCATTAAAAAAATAAATATTGAATTTTGATTCATATAGAAAAAGTTATGTTGTATACAGTCTGCCTATATCTGAATTGCAATTGGTTTGACTTTGAAACTTGATTAAGGAAAAAATATTCAATAAAAAACTATGAGACCAACTGAAAGTGCTAGATACCATACTTGCAAATCTAAATTAAAAAAAATTAGAATTTTATCCTTCATACAAAAAAATTTATGTTGTATACGGTGAGCGTCACTTTTTAAAAATGTTGTTTTCTGAAAAAACCTATTTTCGTGGGAGACGGAAAAAAAAGTGCAATTTGATTCCAAAAATTTTGAAAAAAAAATATTTTTACAATCTAGAGACAAAATTTGATGAGACTCTAGTTTGCATCATTTTCAAATTCCTCGCGGTTTAGCCGCTACAAGAGCCTGAAAGTGAAGATTTAGTTAAAAATAATAATTGCAGTGTCCAGTTTGCCCAAAAATTGTAAACCACTATTGTGGGATCACCCCTTTGTGAGAGGAGTTTCTTATTGCCTTTTCAAAAAGAGGGTGCAGCCAATACTTAGGAAAAAATAAACTCACCCGAAGGGAGCTTGGGAATTTTATGTTCAAAGAAAAAACTCAAGAAATCATCCAACTTCCATCATAACAAGACATTGAACCAAAATAAGAGGTAAAACAAGATTCAAAAGTGATTATTATGAAACCTCCTATTGTGATTAAGTTAGATGATGAGGATACTACTTAAATTGATGAAGTGTATAAAAATTTGAATGTGTTATTTTCACTTCTATTAACTTAGATGGGAACACCCATGATGATCCTCCTAAAAAGAGTGCATCACCACATGTTGAACCTAGTGATTTCCCTACTATGGAACTTGTCATTGCCTCTTTCACTAGCTAGATATATTCCATATATAATGAGCATGATTGGGATGTGGATGACTTGCTATAGGTTGGCTTGCATGTGGCGCACTAGTTCTCTTTATTATTCTTTGTGATTGTGTGTATGTAATGTGATCCCCCGTATTATATTGCTTGGAGTGTCTTTATGTTTGTGAGTTTTCTTTGGATGACCCTTCTTACTCTATTGGTGTAAGGATACAAAGGAAGTGAAATCTATCATGACATTCTTCTATTTGTATATCCATTCTTGTTTTTTTCATAAACATTGTCATTTTCTTGTGTTTTCCTTTTGGGGACAATGCAAGGTATTGAGATATCCAATTCTCTTCCATGTTGAACCAAAAGGGGTTTTTTTCTTCTATCTCTCTATATGTCATTCCTCATTTGTTTTTATTGTTCCATGAGATATTTGGGGAATGATGATAGTTTCAAGCTCTATTATATTATTGTAGCAAAGACATGCACTAACCCTAAATTTATGGATTCCTTACGTGTTATAATTGGATTGCATATGGGGGGAGCCTCCTTTTTCATGATGTAGCTTGATTTGGAAACATATTTTTTTCATAGGGATTTCCAAATAAGCTCCCATTTCCCTTTTAACAATTGGCATATATCATTACTACTTTAAATTAATTACTCACAGCATGGTGTTTAGCAATTCCTTTAAAGTGGGTGAATACATTGGCATTATTTTGACATTGACATCAACATTGATATTGTTGCTTTACTTTTGTTCACAGAGGTTGAACTTAGTGTAGCATTGGCATAGCATTGATCATATTTTGATACCTTATCAAAATTATCAGGGAGTATATCTTTTGGTATGGTTGAGATATGGATGACCTGTAGACCTGGCATGACTTTTCCATCTACCACCTTGTTGTGAGTTCACACCTAGTACACCTAGAGTGTATTTATTAGCCTTTGGGGCTCACCTAGTGTATATCAGACTACACTAGCCCTTGTGAGCATATTTGATGGACGTAACATAACATAAATTTCTAGTTTATACCCTTTTACATTAACTTTGACATTGTATTCTTGTGTATCTTTTCTTGCTGCTCATATCTTACAAATATTGTTTGTCCCTTTATCCTTATGTTGTTTTACCATGGGATCTTCGATCCTAGGGGCTTGATCATCCTCCTTGATCTTTTTCATCCTATCTTTTTGTGACCAACGGATTAGCATGGGGCAACTACACTTGATCCATGAGGATTCAAAGTATAATTGAGTCACTAAACATCAATCCCAATAGAGATCATTCAATTTAAATAAAAACAAGAAGCCATTAAAACTAGTATATTAAAATATGAAATATTGAGAAACCTCTAATCTAAGAGGTTGAAACTTATCCTATTGGGAAAGTGGTGTCACATTGATGTGGAATGGTGACCCTTTCCCAATCCTATGGATAAATGAGCTTTTTTTTATTGATTCTATTGAAGAGAATCAACAAAACCGATGATATATGTGTATGAAAACATGATTTAAATCTATTTTACCATGTGATGAGAGTTGTTTTAACATGATGTATACTATTATTATTGATATTGGTGTATGAAAAGATAATATAAATTGATTTTAAGCTAAAAATATTAAAACCCTAATTATGAGATATACCAAATGTATGCATCTATATTATCATGGAATCCATTAATGGAAGTTAAACTAATATGCAAGTAAATTAAGATAAAATAATGTTAAATGTGAGTGCAAGTGATAGTGATTTCAAAAACATAAGTTCTCTCTAAAAAAGGTGGATCCATTTGTCTCCAAATAGTGACCTATTTATAGGAGGACAAATGAGAAATGAAGGGTTAATATTAAAAAATTTAATCAATGGTAAAGAATGGAGGAAAGATGAAACACGTATCATGAATTATCATCAATGGATGAGAATCAACAAACACATGGATCAAGGAAATAATCAAGGATTCATATTCTTCCAAACAAACAAACTTTCAAAACTTGCACAAGAAGTCTTGTTGAAAACTTGCATAAGAAGTCTTGTTAAAATATTGTTGCAAGAACGGAATATTCCACCTTTTCAAATGAGTGAAGAAAGATAATATTCTTTTGAATATTCTCATGGTTGAGGGAAATTAGATATTTAGCAAATTAAAACAAAGTTTTAATGTGCAAAAGGGGAAGGAATATTCCATGGGAATATTCCTTTAGGAGGAATGTGCAAAGGAGGAATATGCCCTTGCAAGTGGGAGGTAATTAGATTAATTAGTAATTGATAATTAAAGAAAAAATTTAATTATGTCAATTAGGGGAGTTTCATGATATTCATTAAATAAAATGATTTAATGAAAAGGGAGATGTGATATGGGTATGTGCAGGATCATGATGGGCCAAAAAGTGGCGATATCTAAGTGATATGATGGCCCATGTGGTTGACGATTTTTTTTTTACCCAAAATTGATGAAACAAAAATGGTTTTTAAAGGAGATTCTCAGATTTCCTCCAATATAAATTATGCTTTTCTTTGAATTTAATAAATAATTATTATTCATTTTCTATTTGAATTACGACTAAATTCCTAATTGATAGGCTGATTGAAAAAAAATGTATAGCTTTCAAATGATATCACATTTTTTGAATCCAAAACATGTGTCACATTCTATGCTTCACATACTATAGGATTTAAAAAAAAAAGAATTGAATTTCATGAAGTTTTGACCAAGTTAAGGTGGTCAGACATACGAGTTTTTATATTTTTTAAAATTTGTAATAAACAATTCATAATTAATTATTTACTTTGAAACAAATTACAAAAAAATATGCATCACATCGCAACATGAGTTCCCTAATTATATCTAAAATATTATCAATTTATTGTGGTTAGGGTGGTTAGACAGACACCTACTTCTTATTTTTTCCCTGAAATTTAAGTACTACTGCATTGAAATTTCAAATTTTCACCAAATAGATTTTTTTTGAAAAAAAATAAACCTAGTCTATTTTAAAAACTACATTCAATTTGATATAGATTATGTCCTTACATATTTTTGAAATAATATAGATAACTTATTCAATTTCTTACGTCAAGTTTCCTCACTCTGATTTTTTGAATTTTATTGCCACTTAAGGGCCTGTTTTTTCCATGATGATCCTGCACATACCCATATGATATTTAATTAAACAACTTAGGGTTATTTAATTAAACAAGAGGACTTAGAAATTTAAATTAAATAACTTGATGTATTTAATTTAATAAGGTGAAATTTTAGCATAAAAGAATTAATTAGGTTAATAGACAAAAATGATGTCATGTGGTAACCAAGTGGGCTCTTGGCTAACGTGTTGCCAAGACAAGTGGCAGGCAACATTGCTCCGGGTTAGAACCATCAATGAAGGACCTCCAAGTGTCCAAGGCTATTGCAAGTATAGTTTACTCTATGAAGGGTCAATTATTTGTTGGAACATATTAAAAATCTGAAAGCTATGGCTTTGTGTATGGGTGGGTGGTACCGGGTCTTGTTGTCCATTGGTCTGGGTGGGTGGTCATGGGAGTGTGTGTCAAAATGTCTATCAATCTAGATGGGTAGTTGTTGGTGGTTCTACGTTGAATGTTCATCACAGGATGTCGTATGATTATTGTTTAGGTGGGTTGGGAAAGAACAGGAAGGGAATTAATGCCTGCCTATGGTAGTGATATTCTATCAGATAAACTTTTTGAAATCAATACAAATGATATTTAATTAGCAAATAAAAGACAAAAATGATGCAATTAATTAAATAGGTAGGTAGATTTAATGAATTAAGTGAAAAGAGGATATATTTTAGGATGAAATGATGTTATTATATATTATTTGAGTGTGTGATATAATCTAGTACATTATTAAGTGTCTACAGTTTCTAAAATTTCTACATTTGGACCTCTCTTGATGCATATTTGTCTACTTTAGTGTGATTTTGAGCATAAGTTCATACTCTCACTAAAGTGGAGTCTAAATGTATACCCATTATGTAATTTCACACTATGTTTGGGTCCCTTAATCAATTGGAGTTAATTAATCTTATAACTACCTAAATTATGCATTCCAAAGCCTTATTTATCCCATTTTTTGAAAGGGAAACCAAAATTTAATTAATGTAATCAATAATTAAATCACATTGGAGAATGAGTGTCCTAAAAATTTAGGCCAGGACCCATTTTCCCATAGATGAATGGGTCCTTCTTAAGTACCATGACCTATTTTTATATATATATTTATTATGTTGTTTTTGTCACGAAGAGTACACCCGGATACCAAGTTTAAATGTGTAACAATCTCATGAAAAATTGAAACATCTTTAAGCCTATGGGTATGCTCATAGTGAAGATGAATATCCAAATTATGGGTTGGCTCCCTTATGATTTCCTAATTAATAACTAGTTTTTAAAAGGAAAAGGGATAGAAGGAAATGAAATGAATTGATAAAAATGAATTTGGAAATACAATGATGTACCTAAAATGGAAAAGAAGAGCAGCTTGATTCACAACTATCTCTCAAAGAAGTCTATTTTCACAACTAAAACTGAACAGTTTAAACACATAAATGTTTCATTTAAATTCTCGATAATCTATCCTTTACGAAGGAAAAACAATTCTTTCACAACCTAAAGGAAAAGATAAATTTGAAGCACAATCTATCACTTATGGATAAACCTGCATCTATGTACATGCATCCATTAATGAGACATAAATTTAAAATTTCAGAGATTTAAAACTCATTCAATTTGCATCCAAATCATTAAAAAAGGAAAAGCACCTGAATTGAAGAAGGTAAACACTTAATTGCAATAATAAAAATGAAGAAAACACTACAAATAACAATATCAAGTAACCTATATAATTTTTTGTATATATCAATCAACTATAAAAGTGAGTTACAAGATAATCTCTCTTTGCAAAATGAAAAGGGAAATATCAAGAACTGAGGAAAAAGAATAAGTCTATTTCAATATATAAAAAAGGTAACTTCGTGGCACCAAGAGGTGGAACAAGCAACTAACTGAAAGTGAAAATATCTCCAAAAACCCTCTCATGAACAAATATGAAAACCCACGAAAAGGGGGCCCACAACTGATGTAAACTGGGCTCAAATAGTTGTAAACTCCTCCTCTCAATGTGCATGACCAAAATAATTCCAAAATTGATGTAAAATTGAGGTTCATGTCTCAAAATCCTCTATGAATAATGGCTTTGATCAACAAGATCTCCATAAAGACTCAACTTTGACTTCAATTCAAAGAATGCACAAAACTCTAGCTCACGTGTAGGACTCATATTTACTTGCACATTCAAGATGCATGTATCAATTTGTATTAACAAATACTAAAGGTAAAGGTTATGATTTATTTACCTTAATAAGTTCTTATACAACCAATATTATAATATCGTTAACAATTTTTTGAAGGAATATAATTTTCTTTTAATAAATATTAAGATAAATCAATATGGGTCTCCTAAATATGCAAAAATAAAGGTGGGTTGTATTTGAAAGTGACAAATAGAAAAATGAAGTGAAAGTGAAAAAAACCTAAACAGCACTTAGCATGGGGCATTTCCTTGAACAAAATAATATAAATTTAAGTCAAAAAATTCCTTAAACTTGGTCGACCAATTTAGGGTAGAAGAAACCCTAAACTCAAACTTGCGGCCTCATTTTTCACTTTGCATTTTCTTAACTTTCATTGTTGCCTAGGTGCTGCCATGGATTATTTGAACTGGAGTTCATCATGAAGTTTGAGGGTGATATATTAAGCCTTTTATGTTGGAAAAATGCTAAATCTACCTACTAAGTCCATTTTTCTATTTATTATGTTTTCTTGCAACAAAAAATGAAGATAAATATTTGCTTATCTCTACATTCTTTATATGTTTGGCCTCTGCAAGATTTATCCTTTTATTTATTTTTTGTTCATGGATTATGTGAGAGTCTCCCTTTCTATATATTTTTTTTAAAATACTTGAATATTTTCACTTATTATAGGTCACAACATCTCCATTGTTGTATTCTTAGATTTTCACTACCTCCCTCAAGAAAATGGTAAAAACTTTCCTTTATTTTTTGCATATTACTCATGGTAGCTTTTATTGTTGAATATTGTTGAAAATAATGAATAAAAATTCAACTCTACCCAGTTTGTGTTGGATCTTCCTCATGGGTTTACTTTCTTTTGTAAAAAAGTAAGTGGGTTTTCTAATCTTGCACAGGTCGCAACTTGTATTCTTTTTTCCTTTTGTGTAAGTATTGAGGACTTGCTTCCATTTGTAGGTCGTGGTCTTAAAGCCATAGGTTGTGGCCTTAATTTGTATATTTATGTTTTTCCTCTACAAGAACATAAACAAAAATCCATTTCATTTACCCTATGCTTTTGCTATAGGTACCTTGAGGGTTTTCACCTCATCATGATTGAAAGTTTTTGCAAAAAGAAGAGGGCTCCGTCAATGTCACTTTAGCACTATTTCCATTTGATGCTAATTTTGAGACAAATTGTAAAATGGAAAAATCTAATTTTCTAAAGATGATACTTGCTATTTGTGACCATCCTCCATTTATGATGACTTCTCATAATCCATTAATCTAGAATCTGCCCTTATACTCTTATGGAATTTTTACCTTTGATTGTTCTATATTTATTTTCTACCTTTATTGAATGTGGTTTGCACCTTGTTCTTAACTCATGGCCTATTCACTATGAAATCTACTTGTGTATCATTTCAACCTCTCCTTGAGAAGTCATGGTCTACAATTCCCTATTTGAGGTCTAAAACTTCATTACTTGACAATAATTGTCTTTATGATTGCTAGAGATGTCATGCTTTGACATGCATCCTTGGACTATCCCTTTTGTGCATTCTGAAATAGACTCGTCATTATTTCTACTTTCCCTTTATTGCTACTTCATACCAATTTCATAAATCATTATTTTGACTCACAGATCAATAGTAAAGGCTCTTCATACTACCATTATTATCAATGGTATTTTATTATGATAATCATAAGGGATTACTCTTTCAATGGCTGGAATTTCTCCATTATAGCTTCTACTACTCATGATTGTATTGTTCCTCATTGTATGGTGGTTATTTCATATGATATATTATTAAACACATTATTACTATTGTTCCAATATAATCATATAGAAGTATTTCATCTTCTCTATATTCACTATTTCAATGTGTCTCGAAATAATGTTGTTCCTGGTATGTATTAGCTTTTTGTTGATGCCATATGTGAAGCTTGTAGAGCTATCCCAAATGGACTTTTTATGCATTGACCCTAATCAATATTGACCTTGCATACTAAAATATTTTGATTACCACTCCTCTTGCTCAATGATAACCAAATAATGATTCACTATAAATGGTAACCTGTCTTTGTATCATATGCTATCCTTCTACTATGCATGGTAAATTTACCTTTTATTTGATTCTTTCTTCATCCTTTGAGGTGACTGTCCTTAATTGAAGTTACATGAACACTATCATTTTTTTATTCTACATTTTTATTATGTCATTGTAATGGTTGTCCCATAATCCATTGATCTAACTTTAACATTGTTCTCCTCACTATCATATTTTCCTTCAAATTTTTTGATTATTGTATCTCTCACAAATGAGATTATTTACTTTATGCACTATTTCTTATAACTTCAATATATATATGATTTATTTATTCTCATGTCATGAGAAAATTAAGAAATAATCCTTTTGGAAGCATACAGTTACCATGATGAATGCTCATTGAAATGTAAGTAAATGGCTGCTATGACTCACTGATATGCAATGATGAAGATAAACCATTAATCCTCTCTTGTAAATGGGAGTATTTTGTATGTTGGTCTCAGCCCTTGTGGGAGCCCATTCTCCTCCACATACTATGATGTTAAAATATATGAACCATGGAATTAAAAATGATCTCTACCTGCACAATGAGAAAACTAATTAGAAAAATAATGAAGTTCAATTCTCTTCCTGATGATGTGATTTCACTTTAATTTGATGATCTAATTTGGCTCTTTTTCATTTTTTTGATAATGTATCAATTGATTTAATGCATCATATTTGTAAGTTATATGTCTATTGGTGAAACATATGATGATATTTAATGTCTTGAGCTCTAACAAAATCTTCCAATCAATTGCAACTATATCTAGAGATCGAGAACGAGAGGAGTTGAAGATAGAAGGATCAAGATAAATATTGAAGGACCAACATCTACATCATCCCTTAAGGCACTGATGGATATGATCACTTCTCTTGGTGTCTTTCCTTTACTTAATCTTCATATGTATAACTTGCATACATTGTTGTATTAATTCAATTTAGTCATTCCTATGGCTTGTGTGGGATATTTAACCACTATTTTGATCTCAATGAATAAAACAACAACATTGTGCATACATTATAATTTTAAAAATGAATGAAACACAACATATCATGCAATTTTTATAATCTCTTTCTATTGTAGATCATTGCATAATAACAACTAAACTCCTCTTGAAAATTCAAATGCAAATGATTAGGATTAGCAAAAATTTATTCAAGTACCTTTTACCTTAGATGTAACAACTATTTCAGCTCTACCAAATTGAGATGTAGGTGAAATTTTGGTATCAGTTATTTTAATGATTCTATTTTTATATATTTAATTTTTGGCTTTTGGAATCTATTTTTGGGGAAATTAGATAAACACCTAGTCTTTTTATCAATTTAAATCTATGCAACATTATCTAGCATTAAGGAAAAATTAACATGAGTGAATATCATTTTCAAGAGAAATTAAGAGAAGATTTAACAATTATTTATTGCAGAAAATTAAGATCGTAATCATCATGTGTCAAAGTTCATGTGCATCTTGTGAAGGATACTATGATTGTTGATCCTAAATCATCCAATAATTTTAAAGCATAAAATCAATCAGGAAAATCAAGATCAATCCTTGGAGTAATGTTTCAGACTTCTATCCTCTAAGGACAACCATTAAAGGTTTGGTGAATTGTAAGAAATTATTGTTTCATTCATTATTTCCTTCCATTGTAATTATTTGTTTATCAAGGTTTAATTTCCAAAATTGGGGTTTTCCCAAGGTGAACCCCCAAACAAACAAAAATTATTCTTCCTCTTTTTGTATGTGCAGATTATAGGTTGTAAAAGGATTTAATATCTCTTCAAAGATCTTGAAGAGTAATTTTACATTGTTGCATTTGTTGCATTCATTATGTTCAAATCATGGAAACTGGTAAAAAATTTATTTTAAGCTTTCTGATAATGAAATTTTTACAAAGAAACATCTCAAATCTTACTTCATAGGTCTGAAAAAGTATTTTTGGAAGCCCAAACTAGGACCCATTCACCCCTATTTGATCTTATCCTTTAAAAATTCTCAAAATCAAATTTTATTTTAGGTACATGTGTCCAAACCCTTCTCAAATCTACCTACAAATTGTCAATATGATTTTTGTATCTTTGAAATCTTGTATTTTATCATCTGTCTTATTATGCATTTAGTTTGGACATTGGAAATTATTTGATTAGGTTTCATATCTACCCTATTGTCTTAAAGGACTCAGATCTAGTTTTGATTGACTCACCATTGAGGTTGAAAGTCAATCACTACACCTTGTGATCTCTTTCCTAATGAAATTACCATAGGATAAAAAGAGTATTCTCATGATTCCATTTTTTTGTATTAAATATAGAGGGAACAAAAAAAATTACAGCCAGATTACAAAGCAGTACTACTGAATAACTTACAATGTTTTTGTCCTTTCACTTCTTTACATAAACAATACTACTACCTAAATTTTCTTACATTATCATTCTTCTTAGTACTTGAACTGTATGTTTCATCATCTTACAACTGGTAAAAGTTGTAGTATGCCCCTATGGCACTATCATGCCTTTACTAGCCAAAAAGTATTATCATATAGCAAAAGGATATAAACCCAATATTTAATATTATGCATTGTTATTTTTACTATCACCCTTTTATGTGCCTTTCCTACCCAAGAGTGCTTTAGCTATTACAACCTCCTCCCTGGTTAATTCCTCAACTCTAAGTGTCCTTGTGTCAACTGTGTTAGAGTCCACATATTAAATATTCTCATTGAAACCATTATTAATATCTCCAAATCTTTCAAGAAGACCTCTAAATTTGGTTGTCCCACCTACCAGGTACCCTCCAAAAGCTTTAGAAACTTGAACTTGGTAAATCTAACAGTGAGATAAACCTACAAAGGAATGTGAGTATTTTGACAGAATTAGTAAGTGCCCTCTTGGTTCCATTTAACTTCTCATTCCTTTCTTTCCATATTACCCAAATAATTTAAGTTGATAAAAGCAACCAAAACAAAAAGATTTATTTTCCAATTTTATTGTCTTTCATTAGCAAGATTATGTCTATTTTAAGTGTATTTTTAGTGACCCAAATGAGTTTCTTTCCATAAAAATAATTCCATAATTCCTTTGCATACAAACATTCAAATAAAATGTGTTATATTATTTCAGGTACCTTGCATAGGCTACATATCTCAATATCTTTTGAGTTAAGTTGAATTGGGAGCCTTTGAAAAATCGGAAGCCATTGAAAGAAATATTTTTGAGGTTCAATTATGTTTGTCAAGATGCTTTTGAATACCCTAAACCACTCGCTTTTGCTCAATTTAGTGCCCCATATCCTTTTTACTTGTTATGTTACTTCTTGTTGCTCATTTAGGGTGTCATAAACTATTTTAGCACTCACATTTGTGATTTTATTTATATCCTTCCATTTAAAGTCAAGAAATTTATTATTCTTATGTTTACAATCAATTGGAAAGTTTATTTCTTTATAAGATTCCTTGAGAACTGAATATCTTCTCTAATTGGTAGAGGGGAAGTTGTATTACCTACACAAATCATCCCAACCTTTTAGGTGGCCTTCTTTTAGAATGTATTTAAAGGTTTTATACCTTTCTATGCCCAACATTTATCCAAGAAACCTTGAACCAATGCTAGGGGTTTAACTTTATGTTTGAGATTCCACCAAATTGATCTGTGAGTAAACATAGTGTTATTTTGTATATAATGACTATTTGTGATATTACCTTTCACCAGCTCCCATGCTCTCTACATGCTCCTAAAATTCATTGATCCTTCCAAGTAAATAGAATTACAGTTTATAGGGAGGTTACACATGGGGAGGCCTTTCCATGCCTTCACATATTTAGGTGTTGCATTTTTTTATTTTTCTCCTAACAAGAACCTTCCATGGTTCATCCCCCTCAAGAGCTTTGAAAATCCATTTGGATGCCAAGAAAATTCCATGGATTTTGAGATCCTTTAAACCAAGTCCCCCATCTACTTTATTCAAGCAACACCAAATCCACTTGACAACATTATTTTTCATTTTTCCTTTCCCATCTAACCATAGGAATCTTCTTATCTATTTTTGTATCTCATCCACTTGGAAATTGTTGAACATCCACACATATGAAAAGTAGAGGATGCTAGAGGACAACACCTTTTGACACAATTGTATCCTTCGTGCAAGTCAAAGGAAGTGTTTGTTCCACCGATCAATCTTCTTCTCAAATTTTCGTTTAATCCATAGCCACATCTCTTTCAAGTTTGTGCTTACAGAAAATGGAATTCCCTAGTATCTAACTAGCTTTCGAGGTCCTCCCCACTAGATCCAAATATTCCTTAACCAGTTCGGGGGCTCATATTGCCAGCTCAACAACATGGATTTTGTAAGGGATACCTTAGCACCTGACACTGCACAAAAGAACTTTAGTTTATCCATTAGATTGGTCATATTGGTCTCATTCAAGATTACAAAGAGAGAGGTGAAATCGGAAAATAGTTTATTAAGGATCTCATTGTTGCCAGGGATGGTTATACCTTTTACTTTTGGTGTGATCTCATTAACTCTCAGGAGGTAGTGAAATACATCCAAGGCAATAACAAACAATGTTGGTGCTAGAGGGAAAATTTGTCTAATCGACCTTTCCAGCCACATGTGCCACCACATCTTGGAACAGGGTAGTAACCATGTTGTAGATGTTTGTTGGGAAGCCAAAGGCTTGAAGCATTAAGCCTATGAAATCCCACTCCACCCTGTCGTAGGATTTTTCAAAATCTAATAAGAGCATTGCTACCTCTTGCTTAGATTATTTTTCCCACTCCATTGCCTCCCAACTAGTGATCAAATTATCAAGGATGTACCTCCCCTTGATAAACCCTATTTGGTTTCTATTTATGAAGGTAGGCAAGATGTTAACTAATATTTTTTCCAATACCTTTGCCAATATTTTATATGACAGATTGAGCAGGGTTATCGACCTCCAATTCTTCACAATAGTTTTGTCTCCCTCTTTTGGAAGCAATTTTATGATACCCTTACTAATTCTCCTTCCTAGAGACCCTTTCTCCAAGGCTTCACTATATACAAGGTATAGATCTTCATTTGTCTAGTCTATGAAAGGTTTGTAAAATTATGTTAGGAGGCCATCTACCCCTGGAGTTTTATCATTTTTCAAGGATAGTATGGTTGCCTTTATTTACCCTTTAGAGATATCTTTTCAAAGTTCCTTGGCTTCTTCTTCTCCTATAATTTTTGGAATAATACCTTTGATGAGTTTCCTTGCATTTGAGCAACCCTCAACACTACCTTTTGAGGAAAAAAGGTTTTTGTAGAAGCTAAAAAAATGACCCTTTTCATTTCATCAATTTTGGGTACAAAATTGTTGTCAGCCACATGGGCCATCATATCACTTACATATCATCACTTTTTGGCCCATCATGATCCTGCACATTCTCGTATACATTTTTATTTTAAAAATGAATGAAATACAACATATCATGAAATTTGTGTAATCTCTTTCTATTGTAAATCATTTCATAATAAAAATTGAACTCCTCTTGAAACTTAAAATGTAAATGATTAGGATTAAAAAATATTTATTCAAGTGTACCTTTCACCTTAGATATAACAACTATTTCATCTCTACAAAATTGAGTTGTAGGGGAAATTTTGGTGTCAGATACTTTAATGATTCAATTTTTATATGTAATTGTTGGCTTTTGGAATCTATTTTTTGGGAAATTATATAAACACCTAGTATTTTTATCAATTCAAATATATACAACATTATCTAGCATTAAGGAAAAATTAACATGAGTGAATATAATTTTCAAGAGCATTTAAGAGAATATTTAACAATCATTTATTGTAGAAAACTAAGGTCATAATCATCACGTCAAAGTTTGCATGCATCTTGTGAAGGATACTATGCAGTGTCAATCCTAAAGCATCCAAGCATTTTAAAGCATCCAATCAAGAAAAGAAAAGAAAGATCAGTCCTTGGAGTGATGTTTCTAACTTCTATCCTCTAAGTACAACCATTAAAGGTTTGGTGAGTTGTAATAAATTATTGTTTCATTCATTATTTCCTTCCATTGTCATTATTTGTTTATCAAGGTTTAATCACCAAACTTGGGATTTTCCCAAGGTGAACCCCCAAACAAAAAATTAAAATTATTCTTGTTTTTGTATGTGTAGATTATAGGTTGAATAAGGATTGAAGATATTGAAGATTAATTTTACATTGTTGAATTTGTTGCATTAATTGCTTTCAAATCATGGAAACTAGTGAAATTTTTATTTTCAGCTTTTCGATAATGAAATTTGTACAAAGAAACATCTCAAATCTTACTTCATAGGTCTGGAAAAAAGTATATTTGGAAGCCCTAACTAGGAACCATTCACCCCTATTTGATCCTATCCTTTAACAATTCTCAAAATCAAATTTTTATGTCAGGTACATGTGTCCAAACCCTTCTTAGATCTACCTACAAATTCCCAATTTGATTTTTGTATATTTGAAATCTTGTATTTTATCATCTAAGTCTTATTATGCATTTAGTTTGGACATTGAAAATAATTTGATTATGTTTCAGATCTACCCTTTTGTCTTAAAGGATTGAGATCCAAGTTTTATTGACTCATCATTGAGGTTGAAATTAAATCATTACACCTTGTGATCTCTTTCCTAATGAAATTTCCATAGGATAAAGGGAGTGTCCTTAGGACTCCCTTTCGATCCCATTGTGGAATTAAAAGGAAACCTTGTTAGGACACCCTCTCCTTTTCCCCACACTTCATAAACATAATATTGGTATGTAGGTAACCCTAAAAATGATAGGATTTTATTTCAAAACAAGAATAACCTTCCAAAAGATAGAAAAATTGAAGATACGAACCTAGATTTAAAGATAAGTAGATGGAGTTCTTGGAAGATATTAACACTATAAAGTTGCCTTAGAGTTCAAGAATCAAAAGGAATTAAGGAAAATTTAAATAGAGTTACTAAATTTAGTAAATGCACTACACAAAATGGTGCAATGGGATTGCAATTTTTGATTAAAAGGATTAGGAAGACTAAAGGATTCCCTCTTACAAGTTAGAAAATGTAAAGAAAGATATGGTTGCTCCTAGTACTAGGAAAATGGGTACCAAGATAAAAATGGATAGAACTAATTAGAATTACCTACAGGACTATCAAATTACATGAAAACCTATAATGATAAATTAGAGGTTGATGAAGCCTTGAGGAAGTTGTATCTAGTCTTTGGATTTGTTTTCAATTTTTTTGTTCTATTTTTTGTTGGACTTGAACTTTAGCTTTCAATTTTTTGATATGTTTATGCTTAGTTTTTCTTGTCTAGATGTTTTTGTAAGGAAACTAAGGTAGCAAAAAAAAAATCCTACACTGATATTGAGAGGAGGGTTCTGCAAAAAAAATTCAAACATTTATAATAGTTATAGAAACTAAAAACAAATAAATGTAAATATAATTTATACCATAATATAGTGATTTACATAGGGAAAATCGTCTTGGAAGAAATGTTGGCAACATAAGGGTCGGAAACTGAGAGGGGGGGTGAATCAGTTGTCACATAAATTATACATATTAAACTTATTCATAATTCTAATAAATAAATATGAAAGCATAAACCATCACCACATAAAAAACACACATAACACCAAGTTTTTTGTGTGGAAACCCTATAAGGGGAAAAACCATGGTAGAGTTTAATCCACAAGTTTATACTTTGTCAAAATTATTATAAATAGGGAATACACATGCATTCAAGCACACTGCCTAGAGCTCATTGCTCAAATCCAAAATGATCACTGCCCAAAGGAATACTCACTGTCTTACAGTCACATTTGGATTAAATATGAAAGATGTTAAGTTTAGAAAATAGCATCTTATAATTCTTGATTATAATTCTGATTAAGAACATAAACACTTTCTTCTGCTCACTCTTCTTGACACTTTAGTCTTTCCTTTGAAAGATTAGAACATTATTCACACATAGCACTCACATATTTCAATCACCACTACTCACCATACCCTCAAATGGTATAAATAATCAATCATATATATCGGCAACGAAGGATAACATCAACTACATGTCGACCTAGAAAAATATGAAATGTGTACAAACTGTTGGCCTAAACTAATAAAACAATTATCAATGTGAATCAAATAATGTTGGAAAAAACATAGTAAGGACCCAAATCAAAATGTCTCAAACATGAAACACTTTAAACAATTATTCCTCAAAGCTCCACAACATGCTTCAATCACCCTATCGGCCATGATCATGAAAAACATGAACTCACAGAAGAAAATCACCAATTGTGAGCACAACAATTAATGTTAACTAACAACACAAATAGAGAATGATCTAGAAATATCCATAAGCATAATGAATCACCATAGAAGAATCCACAACAACTCAGATTACTATAATCACATCATCTTCTTTTAGGAACACTAACTAAAGCAACAACACAACTATCAGAACATAGATACTCATAACTTAGTCAAATATTCATGAAAACCTTTGAAACTTTATGTGGACAAACTAGATATACTTTTTAAAAAACCCTTTAATCTAAATCTTCTTATCCTCAATCTACTGAGCTAGCCATCATATTGAACTTCACTACATCACCAACAACCTGCAACTTATTTTATTACAATTTTCTCAATATCCTTGACATATACAGCCTTAAAGACATTAATGCCAATAGTGTTGATATCAATGAAAACCATATATCACCAATATCCAACAATATCCCTCTTTGGCATTGATGGAAACACATGATGTGAAAAACATCATCAATGCTACTTTCTCTTAGCACTTTCTCCCCCTTAGATTTTGATTCTTTTCTCCTTAACTCTTTCACAAATTTTCACCTGGAATTTCTCCCCCTTTGACATCAATGACAAAGTTACACATTATCTTTCTCCACACAAGCTCTGAACCACATTTTAGAACATCTGACTACTCCCCCTGAGTAGTAGCCACCACAACATCAATCTAGATCACAAGATATGACTATGAAATGTACAGAATGATGCAATTCAATGCATCTTAATTCTGATTAGGAGGGGTAATCACCCCTAGATTCCCTCTGATATACTCAAATGTATCCTTAGGCAAGGGCTTGGTAAAGATATCTGCAATCTATTCCTTAGTAGGAACATACTCCAATCTAACTTCCTTTTCACTCACCATCTCTCTCAAAAAATGAAACTTGATAGATATATGTTGGGTTTTTTAATGCAGTGTCATATTCTTAGAAATGTTAATTGCACTTGAATTATCATATAATATATAAATAGGTTCATCATACACAACTCTGATATCTTTCAACATCTGCTTCATCCACAATACTTGAGTATAATTGATAGAAATAGCAATGTATTCTGCCTCTGCAATAGATAAAGAAATGGATTTTTGCTTCTTACTTAACCATGAAATCAACTTCTTTCCCAAGAAAAATGCACCACCACTAGTACTATTTATTTCATTCACATCTCCTACCCAACCAGCATTAGTAAAAGCACTCAAAGTAAGGTCATCTTCTTTAGGATACCATAGGCCAAAATAAATTTTCCCCTTCAAGTACCTAAAAAATCCTCTTCACAACTGTCACATGAGATTCCTTAAGATCATATTGAAATATTACAACAATGTATACAAATTTCATGATATCGAGTCTATTTTGAGTCAAATAGAGCAACCCACCAATCATGGATTTGTATCTAGTCTAATTTATTTTAGGAGAATCATCATCTTGAGTCAACTTACATCCAGTCACCATAGGTGTACCAACTGGGTTTGAATCTTCTATACCAAACTTATTTAGCAATTCTTTCACATACTTAGACTGAGATATAAATATCCCTCTATATAGCTGAGTAATTTGCAATCCCATAAAGAATTGCATTTCTCCAATTATAGACATGTCAAACTCACTTTGCATCTCATTAGCAAACTTCATGCAAAAACTATCATCTCCTCCAAAAATGACATTGAACCACCAAAAATATATAATAACAAGGGAAAGAGGATTCCCCTTTACCAGGCTCCTAAGGTTTGTCACGTAAGGAGCAATTGGTTCAGGAAATGGATCTCTTTCACCTTGTGATATGTTCTTGGGTGATTGCCTTCAAAGGGTAGGATGTGTTTGATGATTAGGTTGTGATGTGTGTGTAAAGGTGTGGCTGTAAAAATAAAAAATGAGATGCTACTAATCTAATGTATGGAATGCAAATAAAGTAAATGTAAACTAATACAAACTATTCTAAAATGACCTAAATGTATACAATACAAAAATTAAACAGAAATTTCATGACTTGTGCACCTATAAATGATATTTTGTAGATGAAAGGCCCCAAAATCCTCTGTAAATTGTCTCAAATGTTCATAGGGACATTCCCACCAAGTTGGATGACCTAGTCCTCTTCCCGTGAAAGGTGTCCAAATCCACAAAAATCCCGAAACGGTAACCTCAGAGGGACTAGGTTACCATTGTTGCTGACCTAGTCCACTTATGAATTTTTGAGAATATAGAAGTGGATGTCGGAGCCTTTGGTTTGCACTCTGGTTCCCGAAAGGATTTTGGTTCAGGTTCGACAGAAAATGGGCTGAAAGTGGTCTCCAAGGTTGAACTAGGGCTTTGTTGACTTGAATGCTCTTGATGAGTTGAGGGCACCTTTCTAACACCTTACTTCTTCACAAACCTACAAATCACATGCATAGAGAAGACAAGGGTTATGTTTAGAGATTAGGGGCTTTCCTTAGTCAAACCCCATTTTTGATAATCAAATCTAAATGAGAAATAAAGGAAGGAAAGATAATTGAATGATAAAGCAATGTAAACACTTACCAAATCATTTGTTAAACATGTCTACAACATGCAAGAATCAACTCCAATGGAGGTTGCTTGAAGTGCCTTGTGCTTGATTTTCATGCTTGGGAATTTTTGAGTGTAAGAGTATTTTTCAAGAAGAGTGAAGGTGAAAAATGAACTTTTTATTGGGTAAAATGAGGACGAAAACCCTTAGTTGTACATGAAAAACCCTAATTTTCTTGAAAATGACTCATGATAGGCTGACCTTAGGGTTTTGGGGGAAAATTCCCACAAGATTTATGTTTTAATTTTGAATTTTATGCCTAAAAGGACTAGGTCACCCAAAGTGGCGACCTAGTCCACTTGGGAAAATCCAAGTGGTCGTCGAGAATAAAATAGTGATTAATGAGGTTTATTAGCCTTGCCTTCCGAAACACACCTTATTTGGGCCTAAAAGTACATTAAGGGGACAAAATTAGCATTGAAAAGGGTTAATTAGGGGTGATAAACCTAGATAAGTGTGATAATGCATCACAACACTTTACAACACTTTTTCATAAGGCTTAGGAAGGTGTAAGAAGGTTTTATTTAAGTGAATTATGTTGAAAGGGTTTTAGAAAAGTGAGGAAATGTGTTACAACACTTCGCAAAACCTTAGTAAAAAATCATTAGGTTATTTTTTAATTGCAAGATTACAAGACTAAATCAAGGTAAACAAGGCCAAAATCCAATGGAAAAGCCCAAAATGAGTGAAAAAGTGCCAAGGTATACTTTTTTTGGCAACATGATATCATCAACAAAGACTTCAACAATCAAATCGTAACCATGATCAATATTGAAATACAAATTACTATGAGTGATACCTTTATTAAATCCAAGCTTCAAAAAATACATGTCCAATCTAGCATACCATGCTCTTGGGGCTTTCTTAAGTCCATACAATTATTTTTTCAATCGAAAAACCATATCTCCCTGATCAATCAATTGAAATCCATTAGGTTGCTCAATATAAACTTCTTTATCTTGTTCACCATTTAGAAATGTTGACTTGACATCCATCTAATAAACCTTGAAGTTTTTTTAAGCAACATAAGCAAGAAATAATATCATAGCTTCAATCCTAGCAATAGGATAATTTTTTTCTTCAAAGTTAATTCCTTCCATCTGAGAATATCCTTTACACAATAGTCTTGCTTTGTTTCTAACAACTTCACCCTGCTCATTAATTTTTTTCCAAAAGATCAATTTAGTTCCAATTATATTTTTTTCCTTTGGTCTAGGAACAATAATCCATGTATCATTCTTCTTAGTTTGCAGTAGTTATTCTTTAATTACTTCCACCTAATATTCATCTTTGCATGCTTCATTGACACTATTAGGCTTAGTATTTGAGATCAAACGATATTCTTTTGCAATTATTCTCCTTGTTTAAACAACTTTGTTCTTATCACCTATAATCTGATCTTATGAATGATTTAGTCTTACATACCTTGGAGTCTTAGGCTCTTGAGCTTTATTCTCTTATGAGATTACTTCAAAACTTTCACTAGTTTCTTCCTCTTGATTTTCCTGATTCGCCATAATAATTTGAACTTGATTTAGAGTCTGAACTCTCTTTCATGTATTTGAACTATCATTCTGATCATCTAAATTATATATGTAGGTTTTAGATGGTCTAAATGTGTCTTCATCAACCTTGAAATTAGTGTTTTCAATTGATTTCCTCAATCTCTTATTGTAGCGTTGGTAGGCTTTACTTTTAGTGGATTCACCAAGAAGGATTCCTTCATCAATTCTAGCATCAAAATTTCCTATATCTTCATCTCTTTTGATATAGAATTTACTCCCAAAATTTTTGAAGTATCTAACAATAGGCTTATGCCCAAACCATAGCTCATAAGGAGTCTTACCAGTATCACCTTTGACATGTACCTGGTTCAGCGTGTAAACAAAATTACTCGCAACTTCTCCCAGTAGATATGAGGAACATTTCCTTCCAACATCATAGTTCTAGTAGCTTCTTCAATTGTCTTGTTCTTCCTTTCCACACCTCCATTTTGTTAAGGGGTCTGTAGGGTAGATAATTTTCTCTTTATCCCATGATCTTCATAGAAAGAAATAAACTCACCAGAAGTGAATTCACCACCTCTATCTGATCTCAGACATTTAATCTTCAAACCTATCTTTGTCTCAGCCATAGCATTACAAATCTTTAATTTCTCTAGACCTTTAGATTTTTCCCTTAAGAAAGTAACCCACATAAATATAGAAAAATCATTAATAAGTAACATGAAATACCCATCTCCTTGTAAAATTTTGACTCTAGAAGGACCACACAAGTCAATATGCACAAGCTCCAATAATTCATTTGAGCAATGTTGTTTGCTTCAAAATGAAACTCTAGTTTTCTTCCGTAACTGATATTCCTTGCATATAGTATTAGTAGGTTTTATCAACTTAGGAAGATCTCTCACTACCTAAGTAGAAATTATCTTGATAATATTGTCAAATTTTACATGACACAATCTCCTATGCCACAACAAACTTTCATCAAGTTGAGAAATCAGACAACTTTTACTAGTAGTACTTAGGTGAAAGATATTACCTTTTGTTTTATACCAGATGCAATAACATTTTCGAAACTCCCCAATATTTTATATTTTCCATCCTTGAATTGAAGATTATATCCCTTTTCAACCATCTATCCAACACTTAAGAGATTATTCTTCAAACCTTCCACATATAGAACATCATCAGTATTATGCTTACCATCAAAATAAATGGATCCTCTGCCATGGACTACACCAACTTTGTCATCACCAAATCTTACAATACCACCATCATATTTTTCCAAGCTCAAAAATTTACTTTTATCACATGTCATGTGATGAGAACATCCACTGTCAATCACCCATTCATATTTTTCTCCAACTCTGGAAGCTAGAGCTTTCTCCACATTCATGCAACTAGTAGATTCAGTAGGTACTAGTTTATTTTACTTGATAGCAATAAATACCCATTCATCCTCACTTACATTCACTTTATCAGATTCATTATCTGTCACACCTTCATCAGTAGCATAATAACACTTTCTTTGGAATCTATGCTTGTTAGATGTTATCTTAGGAACTCTTTTTGGACACGTTGAGGAAAAATGCCCTATCTTATTGCAAGAAAAATATTTAAGAGGCAATTTCCTTTTATACTTACCTTCTCCTTTAGCTACCCTTTTGAAAATAAGTCTTTCAATCTCATCTAGTTTTATCTCTTCTTCAATCTCTCTGATTTCTTGCTCATACTTGGATATTTTTCTGGAAGAACTTTCTCCCGGATCATATCTCTGCTTATCTTTTCTGAAGATAGTAGCTTTGAATTCATATTTTGTCTTAGGAAGAGATTCAAAAAACTCACTTAACTCAAAAGAAGCAAGCTTACCAATTGATATGACTCTGGTTACATTTGTCACAGTCGGGATCTCCTCAATAGTAGGAGCTTTGTGTTTGTATGCAATAGGAAAGGATCTGAGCACTTAAGCAACAATCTTTGATTCTTCCAATGTTCCACCAACACATCTGATGCTACACACAAGTTCATTCAATATCTCCATAAAAGAAGTGGTGTTATCATCTTCACCCATTATCAATGTTTCATATTTCCCTTTTAGGCTTTGCATCTTAGAAATCTTCACATAGGTATCATCTTCATCCAAATTTTCCAGCTTTTTCTAAATCTCATAAGTAGTCTTCAACTCCATTACATATTTCATCTTGAAATCAATAGAGCACTCAAGAATGCTTCCTTAGCCCTGATATTGTACTTGGTTTCCTTAATTTCACATGTAGTAGAAGGACTATTTTGTGGGATGATATATCTATTCTTTGTAATTGTCTAGTAAGGTTCACTAATGCATCTCAGATGCCACTCCATTTGAGTCTTCAACAAATATTAATTTGTTCCATCAAATCTTGGAATATCCTTCTTATACATCACCATTGTGGATCACCTCAAGTGATCAAGCTTCTCCAAAGGAACCTGCTCTGATACCAATTGTTGGCAAAATAAGAGTAGAAAACTAAGAGGGGGGTGAATCAGTTGTCATGCAAAAATTATAATTATTAAAATTATTCTCATATTTGATAGATAAACATGAAATCATAAACCATCACAACATCAAAAACACACACAACACCAAGATTTTTGCGTGGAAACCCTATTAGGGGAAAAAAAATGGTGGAGGTTAGTCGGGTATGTGCAGGATCATCATGGAAAAAATATGCCCTTCAGAAAATCAGAGTTAGGAAACTTGACATAAAAATTTGAATAAGTTATCTATATTATTTCAAAAATATGTGAGAATAGAATCTATATAAAATTGAATGTTGTTTCTAAACTACTAAGTTTATTTAAAAATTAAAAAAAAATCTATTTGGTGAAAATTTGAAATTTCAATGTAGTAGTACTTAAATTTTAGGGAAACAATAAGAAGTAGGTGTTTGTCTAACCATCCTAACCACAATAAAATGATAATATTTTTTTATAATATTTTAGATATAAGTAGGGGACTCATGTCCTGATGTGATGCATGTTTTTTTGTATTTTTTTGCCAAGTAAATAGTTAATTATTATTTTTTTATTACAAATTTAAAAAAAAAAAAACTTGTATGTCTAACCACCTTAACTTAGTCAAAAATTTATGAAATTCAATTTTTTTTTTTAATCCTATAGTATGCAAACAATAGAATGTGACGCATGTTTTGGATTCAAAAAATGTGATATCATTTGAAAGTTATGGATGTTTTCAATCAGCCTATCAATCAGGGCTTTATTTGTAATTCAAATAGAAAATGAATAATAATTACTTATTAAATTCAAAGTAAAGCATAATTTATATTGGTGAAAAGTTGAAAATCTCCTTTAAAAACCCTTTTTGTTTCATCAATTTCGGGTAAAAACAAAGTGGATAGCCACATGGGCCATCATATCACTTAGATATCACCACTTTTTGGCCCATGATGATCTTGCACATACGTAGTCCATAAGTTTATAATTTGTTACAAGTATTTTAAATGTGGAATGCACATGCATTCAGGCACATTGCCTAGAGCTCACTGCTCAAATACAAAAGTCTCACTTCCCAAAGGAAGACTCACTATCTTATAGTCGCATTTGAATTACATCCATAAGATGTTGAGCTAAGAAAATAACATCTTATAATGCCTGATAGTTTCAGTTAAGCGCATAAACACTTTCTTCTATTGACTCTTATTCACACTTTACTTATGCCTTCGAAATATTATAACATTATTTGCAAACAACAATCGCACATCTTTCTAACCACTACTCACCATACCCTAAAATGGTATAAAACAATCAATCGTATATATCTATAACTAAGGATAGCATTAACTCCATGTTAGCCCAACAAAATATGAAATGTGTACAAACTATCGACACAAATAAATAAACAATTTATCAATGTGATGTTGGCCAAAATATAGTAAGGACCCAAAACAACATTTCTCAAACATGAAACGCTTTAAACAATTATGTCTCAAATATCCACAACATGCTTCAATCACCATTGGCCATGATCATGAAAAACATGAACTCAAAGAATAAAATCACCAATCATGAGCACAACAATCAATGTGAACCAACAACATAGATAGAGCATGATCTAGAAACATCCACAAGAATCATGAATCACCACAGAAGCATCCGTAACAACTCAAATTACTAGAATCACATCATCTTCTTTTAGGAATACCAGCTAAAGCAACAAAATAACTATCATAATATAGATAATCATAACTTAGTCAAATATTCATGCGAACCTCTGAAACTTCATGTGGATAAACTAGATATACTTTTCAACAAACCCTTTAATCCACAAATTTTTATCATCAATATACTGAGCTAGCCATCATATTGAGCTTCACTACATCATCGACAACCTGCAAATTATTTTATTAGAATTTTCTCAATATACTTTACATATACAACCTTAAAGAAATTAATGCCAATAGAATTGACATCAATGACAACCACATATCAGCAATATCCAACAAGAAAAAATAGACGCTCCAAAATTTCTCTGATGTATTATTTAGAAATTAAAAAATTACAATATACTTGTACAAAAATATTTTTCAAGAGTATCACCAAACAAAGCTCCAAATGAAATTTAACAACTATAAGAATCTCACACACAATCACCATCTCAAGCACCTAATATATAGCGGATACAACACCTCAAAGTATCAAACGGTATGTAAAAAACCATGAGTTGAAACCACCCAAAAATTGGAACATAACTTATCTCCAATCAAATATTCTCATTGATTTTTCAAACACACATCAACATGTTTAACTCCCTCTGGTGCAGGAGCACCTTAAGGTCCTTTGGTGAGATCTTGTTTTTTTTTGGCTTGTAGGTGGTTCTAGCCAACCACCAAGGGAATAAGGACTAAATTATAAATTACCAAGGTTGAATTAATGTTGTATTGAGGTCAAGTTAGGTTAGTTTAGAGCCTTGAAGTTTGGAGAAGCCTTAATTATGAAATTAGGCAAATTTATCAATGTTGTCTTGGCAATTTATCCTAAAAGCTGGAAAATAGCAATAATGTTGTTCTAAGACCAACCTAAGGGTCCTAAAATGTGGGAATAAATTATATAAGGTCATAAAAACCCTAATTTGGCATGTGGGAAAGCTATTGTACAGATTTGAGTTTTGGGAAGAAGTTTTGTGAGTGGAAAAGAGCAAGTTTGATTGAATTTCTATTTTTGAGCCTTCATCCAATCAAGAATGGATTGAAAGGACTTATCTAATGATTTTATACTTTCATTTGTGTCACTTACTTACTTTTTGAAGCATTATATTAGTCATTTAATTCAACTGGTTATCTTTTTGCAAGTTTTTGGTGTTCTTGGTCACATTGCTGGTTCAAGCCAGTTTTTTAAATAATGATCCCCACTTGAATTCCCATGGAAATTATACCATGGACACTTGGAATCAAGTAGGGGACTGTGTACATAGTGAAAATATATAGTTAGGAGTCTTTTTTTGCAGGGGAGGAGATGAAAACAACAAGCACTAGGTGAGTGCAAGTGCATTCTGGCTAGTGGCTTGGAGAGGACAACAACAAAGAAATTTGCTAAATGGATTGGTTTGTGCCAATCAGGAGTATGTAAGTGTTTTCACATGTATCTCAGATATGTGTGTGCAATGAGTAGATTAGAGGAGGCCATTGAAGCCTTCAAAGGAAGAAACAAAGCCAAAAATCCTAGAAACCCTTAAAAATAGGGGGTTTGAGAACATTCATATGTACGGACCCTATTAGGACCTAAGACCTAGTAAATATTGGAGCCTTGGAGGTCACTAGAAATAATCTACAAAAATATTTGGGAGTTGTTAAGACAGTTTTTGAGAAAAGACAAGAAAACGGGTTCTAGGAGGCCTAATTGGGGCAAAAAGGCTACAAGGCCTAAAACAAGGTTTTCATGAACTCAATGAACAAAGGGTGAAACAAACCACCTAGATGGATTAGTGAGGAGACAAAAAAAATAAGGGAAAACTAGAATACCCTTCCCTAGCCCTGGAGTGGTTAGGACACTTTGGGTCAGTGTGGAGCCCAAGGAAGCTCAGTGGTGGAATGGGAGTAATGGTGAAGAATTTGAAATTGGTGGAGAGTCTTATGTGGTGAGAGGGATTTATGAGTGATCCATGAGTAGGGTAGAGAGGAATACCCTAGGAAGACCAGAGAATAGGTCTTGGGAAGAGAAAGAGTGCTCTTGAGGGATAGGACTCCCCATCACCCTCTTACAACTCTTTTGTGTGTCCAATACGTTTTCGCATTTCTCAATGCAAGAGACCCAACTTTTGATCTAGAATTATATTTGGTGAATCATTTGAACCATTGGAAAGCTCATGAAATTTTCTATAAAGCTATATTACAATCTATTAGTTATTACCAATTTTGAGCTCAAAATAGCCTTTAAGTTACTCAAATTTGACTTCAAAAATTTTAAAATATAAAATTTAATATCTTGAAAGCAAGGCATGACATTAGATCATAATTTTTCTATCATGTTTATTTGGCTATCACGTAGCTTGAGGGAAAATTTTGGATCCATTTCTATACTCAAATATAAACCTATTAGAAGAATGGAAAAATGAATGAAAGTGTTTTCAATGATGTCAACTAGTCAACTTGTTATCTACTAGTTTTTGTTGGCTGCATATGTTGAGGATATTTAGAAAATTATATTAAAGGAAGTTTATAGGTATTCAGATGATGATCTGGTACTTGTCTATATGGTTGTGTGGTTTAGATAAGTTAGTCATGGTTGTTGAAGCTTCCTATATCCACATTCTCGGTTATTGGTTCTTTGAGAAGTTTGAGTTGTGTTCACTAGTTGTGAACTATGGATTTATGTGTTTTGAATGAAGTTCAGGATAAATGTAGCTAGTCTAGATTCTCTTTGATGAATTCTTTTGACTTGTAGTTCTAGAGATAATATATTCTAATTGTATTGAATAAATTTTTTGTTTCTGGAAGTTTCAAGCTTAATTTTTCTATGTTTTTTACACTAGTTTGGTCGACCATGTGTTAAGTACTATCTTCAAATTTGAAGAGTGTTGGATCTATTATGGGTCTCAGTGAAGCATTTTTTTGGGTCACCCTCATTCTAATTCCACCCTAGGATTTTTTGGCACTGACCTAATTTTGAATTTTAAGTTGGATGACCAACTTTGTATCTTTTCAACGTTGGAGATAGTATAAATATAAGAGGAGCTAGAAATGAAAAATGTACAAGAGAAAAGAAGGAAGATAAGTGAAAGAGAACACACAAATTTGATTCTATTCAAAAAGTGTGTGTGAGTTATGTGTGTGGTAGATTAGTGCAATGCTCAATGTTGATTTTTTGAATGTAGTGAGCAAAAGGAAAAATCTATCATTCATGCAAGTTAATTAGTGATTATGGTGGATTCCTTTGTTGCATTTGGATTTTTGTCTCTCTATAACAAGGATTCTTTTTCTTATTTGTATCTTTGTGGTAGTGAGCCCTTCGGTTGTAGCCCTGTTGGATAGTGAGTCATTATTGTAGTTAGTTAGCCTTATCTCAGGCAGTGAGCTTTGTCTCAAGTAGTGAGCCTATTTGTAATCGGTTTTGTATTCTCTATAGTGTGAGTTAATCCTCATCGTGGTTTTACCCTCATTAGGTTTTCCACGTAAATCTGATGTTATTGTGTTTGTGAATTTTATTTGAGTTTTTGCATTGGAATTTGATGGTTAATCATTTAAGTAGTTTATGTATTAGTTATAGTAATTGAATTGAAGGTGATCACCTATGAAAACTGATTGACCCCCCCTCAGTTTTCCTATCTAAAAATTTGTATTAGAGCTTGGTTCCTTGTGGAAGAGCTTAACCGCTTGAGGAAGGTCTAGGATGGCTAGCAAAGTGATCTTTGATTATCTGAGATTTGATGGAACTAATTATGTTATCTGGAAAGTCTTGATTGAAGAATATCTGGAATATTATGGATATGATGTGGAGAAAGCTTACAATAATCCTTACACTCCTCCTGGTAATTGTCTGAGTACACCTAAAGAAATCAAATTACATGAAGTGAACAATAAAGAAAAGTTCATCTTGAAGAATATTCTGGTACATTCTGAGTTGATTAAGGTTCAAAATTTGAAGATAGTTAAGGAATTATGTGATTCTTTAGAAAGAGAACATGATGTTGATGAAAGAGCTAAAGAGGCAAAATTACAGAATTTGGAAACATCGTTTGATCTTATACATATGTTTGAAGATGAAAATGTTAATACTTGTTTAAAGAAATTGGATGAGGTAGTGGATGGAATACAATCTCTTGGTGCTCATGTAGATGAAACTAGGATTGTAAAGAAGATTCTTAGAACCCTTATGAAATGAGGAACTCGAGTCTAAGAAATGGAGGAAACAGATTTATTTTAAAGCTACAAAACTTGAAGATTCAGATGAAGAAAAATTTGATGAAATGGAAGATAAATTTGTAAGAAGAATGAGAAAAGGCTCTGGTAAGTATGAAGGTAACTTTCCCTTTAAGTTCTTTAGTTGTGGAGAAATAGGTCACTATGTTGCAAAGTGTCCAAAAAGAGCTAAAATAAATAAAAAAAGATATGATAAAGAAAAGAAAGGAGAGAATATTATTAGAGATTACTATGTAAATGAGAATTCTATTATTTTAGGTGAAGATTCAGAATATAAAGATCCAAATTAAAATGAATGTTTGTTATTGGAGATTAAGAATGAACCTAATTCTAATAATTCAAAAAAACAAGCAAAGAAAAGTCCTTCGGAGAAGGAGAAGGAGAAAAATGAAGGTATGGTTATATTTTCCCTACATGCTAAGCATGTTGTGCATATAGCACACACACCTCATTTAGAATAGAGACCCTCTTTCTTTTGCCTTGTCAGGTCTTTTTGTGGCCATCTCATTTTGTATGCCCTTGTTTTGGTGTCCATTATTTTCAACATGCCTCTCAAGTCTCATCTTAGGTTGACCATGTGTTTCCCCTCAAAATTTTATGTCCTAAAGCTTCCTTGTAATTTCACCCTTTGTTGCCATCTGTGGGGCCTCCCGGGCCTGGACCATTGAAATTAACCTCTTGGGTTTGCATGTCTGTTTTACCTTTCTGACGTCCTTCGGTCTACACCTTTTCGGCCCCTGGGTCCTGACTTCCTATTTTCCATCCGATGACTTGCATCAAACCTGAAATTTTGTCACGCCTTCTAGACTTGACCGTTTGGGTTTCCTTGCCTGGGTTTCCTTCAATTTTTCACCATTTTGGATAGTTGTTGGCCAGTGTTCTCTAGGTCTTTGTACCCCGACTACTGCTCGACCATCAAATTTTCACTTGGAAATTTTTTTGGATAATCATGACCTCACGTCATTCTAGCCCTCGAGCCCCAATCTTCCTACCACCGTACTTAATTAGAATCCACCAACCCCACTAACTGCCATACTTGCATTTATTAGGGACATTAACTATGATTAAGGGTAGAAATATTGGGTCTAACATCTCATTTTCACCTGTCAGGAACAATGGAAAATTGTAATGCCATAGCCATCCTCATGACCAAGCTTCAACTTTTTTGTTCTTCATGAATTCAACATCCATCTTCATCAATTTTTTGAGGTATGCTCGTAATCCTACAACCTACTTCATCTTTTCATTTTTCATGCTTAAACAATGGACTATAAGGGATACTTTAAATGAACCTGATAGAGGGGACACCATGCTAGAAAACCCATGTGTTGTATTTCCAAAACATCCTTTAGAAACTTCAAAATATTGAATTCGGACCCTTGTTGTCTGATCATTGTTCTTCAAGGAAAGCATCGGTGCCCTCCGAGCCCAAGACTCTCTAGTTTCATGACCATTTAACATGAAAATTTGATGAACTTACCTTGGAGGAAAATCTCCTCATGGATTTTGAACTTTGAAACTTCACCTCCGGATGGCCGCTCCTTTTCGACTGTCTTAAAATTTCCCTCACATCTCTCTAAACCTCGAACCTCGGATGGAAAATTGACGCAAAACTTATGATAACAAAGATGCCTCCAAGCACTCATTAGGTTTCGATCTACAAACTTCCATCCCCAGAATATCGCTTCCAGTTCATCGTTTTCAATTGATATCAAGGCACTACACTCTGACACCTAGACCCCAAACTCGTGAATGCCATCTAAATAAACTAGTTGAAAACTAAGGAAAATCCCTAAGTTACTAGCACTCATTGTGTCTCGAGCTCCAGAATTCCATCTACAGGTCACCGTTGTTTTTCTACCATTTTAAATGATCATCGAGTGACTACCTCTTAGATTCTGAGTTCTAAGTGCTTCCCCACCAAAATTGTTTTACCAAAAATCTTCAAGTTCTTGCCTTTGTTGGACCCTGCCCATCAAAAATTTTCCTTTGGGCTTTCGCCCCATGTTGGTCGCCCCCAACAGTAAAGATAGATTGTCTTTCTAGATTTTGGGCCATGAAATCCCAATCAATGCCAAGTCTTAACAGGAAAAGTGTGGGGTGAAACCTCTCCTCGGATCTAGTATGCCAAGATGCTATGTTTGGACTTCCATCCCTGCTTCATCATTTCACGTAGCTATCACGCAATGGCCTCCTAGCCTCCATAACCCAAGCTCTCGTATGACTAAAATTGTGAAGGCTATTCCACGACCTTCCGCCTCCCCTGTTTCGGACTCCGAAACTCTATCTTCAGGATATCATTTTTTGAAAGTTGTCCAAATATCTAACACTTGATAGCCTTCCCTTAGTTAATCTCAGATGCCTTAATAATGGCCTAAATGACCTCCAACCTAAAAAAAAATGATGAACCACATGCTAAAATTTGATCACCTTCCTCATAAAAACTTCATTATCCAAATTCGAGATGAGGAGAAATCATCTGGGCCTCCCTGGCCTATTCGCCCTTCAGAACAACATTATGACCAGGGAAGTCTAGCCTCTAGGGTCTAGGTCATCCAATTTCCCTTCAGAGAACCTTCAATGGAAAATTCAACTAAGTGTTAGACATTTGAATGATAGATTATTCGAACTAACCATGTTTTTTAGGGATTTCGCTAACCATTTATATCATCATGACAGATTGTACTTAACCCTGCCTCTATGTGTAGGATATATGGAATCAAATGTAGAAGCCTCAAGGGTAGCCAAAGACAAAGGAAAGAGAACTACCAAATCTCCTCAAGGCAAGGAGGATAAGGATTAGATGAAATACCAATTCCAAGGAGTGTTTTTGCACTCCACGATCACGACTAGGTGGAAGGACATCAGTGACATGAATATTGGGCATGTCAACATTGATCAGTTCATACAAAGGATAGGAATAAGCCCCAAAAAAGATAATGTAAGACTCATCGGGAGTAGTGGAATAACCAAGGTTACAGGTTTCCCTGCCGCCTTGATTGCCCCTAAGTTGGTAACGGCCTACAGAGAGGCATATCAGCCAAAAACAAGAACTATTGTCGACATGGATGGAAACATTCTGGCTGACATGTCGCCATCAGGAAAAACAAAAGCCTTCCACTTTCTTGTCTTCAGAAAGATGGAGTTTCCTACTATCCAGGAATGAAAATAAATGTGGGATGAAGACCCCATAAGATGCAAGAAACTCATAAATCAACATTGGGTAAAGGATAGATGGGGAAGCGCTACAAATGATCCCCAAGAACTCTTTCGTAGAGAATTTTTTGAAGACTACCATGATTTCGTCACCCTACTAAGCAAAGTGATGGGCCTCGCTTATGCAGAATATTTTCAAGAATGGATGGTTTATTTTGTTGAGCACATTCTCCATGGGAAGGAAACCACATTCTACTAGGGAGGAATAATCATTGACCACTTTCGTGATCAATTCATGAACATCAAAAAGACCTCCAAATCCTATATGACCTCTTGGTATACTCACTGGTTGATAGGAGGAATTATAATGGGTTATTTCAAGTTCCAGACAAAGTTCCTAATAGAGAACTCAAGGCTTTCGACAAGTACCCTTAGCTACAATTCAAGAACTTCAAGAAGGATTATTGTAGAGTGAACAATGTATTCATCGCTTATATCATCAGGCTGCTTGGGGGTGATTTTGAGAGAAGAGTTTCCCACAGTGCTCGTGCTTTTCTAAAGAGTTATGATTTCATGTTTATCTAGTACCCCAAGTTCACCTACATTCAAGCCCAAGGCTTCTTACAAAAGCCAAAAAGGTTGCCTCGGTACCCTAATGACAGGATTATATTGTTGGAGCCCTCTTGGTAGTTGTGCCACATTCACACCATTTTGAGTAGCAAGCATCTAGTAGCAAACCCTTGTCCCCTTACACTTGGTCAGGGGATGTATGAGCTTAGTACTCCCCAATGTGTAGAAAATTTGGAGAAGGAACTGGTAGAATATCACTCAAAATCTCACATGGCTAGCCACGAATGGGCCCATACGGTCATGTTAGAAAGGCGATTGTACAACAGTATGCGCGCCTCCATAATGTTGAGTATTTTTGTGCCAATTTCAAGGATGAATTTGAAGTGCAGCTAAGGCACTATATACAGAGGACCGCATACTTTGTAAAAAGGGTGAACCTATTCCCCATACCCGATCAACTGGGGGAAGATGAAATCACTATAATCGACCCTAGGTAAAATACCATTGCAAGCATGCCACTGCCAATAATTATATGGAATGAATTGGTAGTTGATGACCTTGACATACTTACCAGTCCTATCGAGGCCCTAACAAAGGCATGGAATGATGAGTGGGTTGTTCAATTAAAACAACAGGGGTTCATCCTAACATTTAAGAGGCTCGAAAGCGAGCCAAGTTTTTTCGATGGTGGGGCAGCTGCTACATTAACTAGAGAAACATCTTAATCCTCCCCATCTATTCATTCAAAAAAGAGAAAGGAGATTGACGAGTAGCAGTCCGAACCAAAGGTGTACGCTATAAATGCCTCGAAGGGTGAGGCTCCCAAAAAGCATAAGTGAATGTAAAGCATCACCAAAATGTCAGTAATCCAAGAAGACTCGCTCCATGAGGGAGAGGAGATGGAGGCTGATTAGCCAGAGTCTCAACCTATTTCATCAGTTGCCACAACTACTACTATTTCCACCACTCTATTTATCCCACATGCAGAAGTTGCATCCTCTCTGCTTGCAATGGACATTTTCATCCATCTTGCTTCTACTTCCACCACCATGTGGGTAATATCAGTTGATTCATCCTCCACCACTACCTCGGCCATTTCTTCATCCTACATGTCTCCTTCCTTTTCTCTTCCAACTGCCACCACTGCAAATGCAAATTTTGCACTTACCATTCCAGAATCCTTAGTGAAATATATGAAAAATGTGCCCTCTGAGCTCTCAGAAATGTTTGCAAATATGGCGGTACAAGATATGATAGCTCAGGAAATATATGACTATCATGAGCATAAAATTTACGAGCATTGATTAATCGATGAGGTCGCCTATGATTCCTCTAGCGATGAGAGTGAAGATGCAAAGATAATTGAAGAAATAACTAATCCCGAGCTTGATGGTGAGTGGGCTAAGTAACTCAAGGAAATTGAAGACAAGGAGGCTGAAAAATAGCTTATTGGTGAAGAAGAGATTTTTGTCACTGGGACGGAGGGTGATAAGTCTCCAATAGAAAAATGAGACCATACCCCTAGGCACAATGAAGAGGTGTTCCCTAATGAATAGTCAGAAGATAAGGGAGAAGATAATCTTGAAGGAGGAGCTGAGAATTATAAGAATGTAGAGATTGAGCCCAAGGAGCAGAGGCATGATAAAAAAAAAATATGTCGAAGAGGAAGGAAACCCTAATTAGTGCTTGCATGTCAAATCCCCTACCAAGCGGATAGTGTTTATCCAAGACTCTGATGAGGAGGAGGACATGAAGGAAAAGAAGGAGGCCATCAATGATAATTCAATTGAAGTTAGAGAAGAAGAAAAGGGGTATCAGTAGGACTCAGCCAAAGAAAATTCATCAATGCCTAATTGGTTGGAGAGATAGATAGAAAAGGAGTCTCCCACTCCAAAAGACCCAAGGGCAAGGCTGGAAGCTATATTGGCTTGAGCCCAGATCAGCACTAGGAAGGAGAAGAAGCCATAGATTAGGTCAAAGGTAATGATGAATGCATCTAGATCTAGAGCAATACAAATAGCTACATCGATGGTGGGATAAGAAGGAATAAGTTATAACATATTCACCATCGACTTGGGAGTAACCACCAAGTACCAGAAGGTTCATCATCTCCAAGAATTAATCACCATGGTGGTGCATCTCATTCAACAAGATAAAGTTTCCAAGGAGGAGCTTAAGGCACAAATGGTTGATTTGACAACCTATATCCAACAATGTTCATCCATAGAGGAACAACCAACCACATCCTCAACCCCACCTTATTTTCTCTCAAAAGAGAAGATTGACAAGATAGAAAAGAGAAATAATTTGGAAAAGACCAAGAAAAATTGTTTTCGGTAGGTCTTGGATGTTAGGAACACAAATATCAATCCTGTTGCTCAAATAGAAAACAAGTTCTTGGAGGTGCAAATGTCTCTTGAAGGTACAAAAAAAATTGCATTGAGTTCCCCAAAAAATATGGGTTTGCTTACCAAAAAATTGAGGCTATCCCCAAGCTACCAGGTGAAATTTGGGAAAAGGAATTTGCCTTCAAGGATGAGGACCATTGGCTAATGGATGTGTGGAAGCGGGAATTTGATCATTGGAAGGAAAGGTTGGAACAAGTACTTGAAAGGGAAAATCTAGATGTTGAGTGGGCCAAGGAAGCTAGAGAATATTGCTTTTGATATCTGAAGCTAATGATAGGATATGAAATGGCCATTGTCCATATCAATTTGGAAAATGTAAAGCCTCAATTCCAAAAGAGAATGGAAGACACGATGTCGGCCAAAATTACTATAGATTTCATGGGCTTTGTTTCCTGAGATTTTTCCCAATCCGAGTTGTTTAAAGATCACATTTCCAAGTATGAGGAGGATTGGGAGAAGCTTGTTAATAATTCCAAAGAGTGGAGCTACCAAGTGATGAGATCCAGCATCATGGAGGTCGATAAGATCCAATCGGTGATCTTGAAATTCATGGAGTATGTAGCTTCGAAGAAGCAAGAAGGAAACCCTGTTATTGATGAATAATCTATAAAGGAATAGATACAACAACGAGCAATCAGCAAGAGGAGAAAATGCTATAGTGCTGCCACTAGAAGACAAAACAGGGATATGGATAAAATTTGTTTTAAAAAAAATTAATATATTGCAGGGTAGGTAGAGCCCTAGTTTACAGTGAATTGTGGCCACACAAATGTAAATCAATCTTGGCCACATGTTTTACTTTTGGGACACTATAAATAGGGGGTCTCCTCTCATTTTCAAGGGGAGTTGAGATGTTGTAAAGACATGTTGCATAAATTGCAATAGAAATACATTCAACTTGGTGCATTTATAAATTTCTTCTCATGTTTCATGATTATTCTCTCATAGTTAGATGATTTAGTTAAATTTAATTTTCTTCTTTAGTTTCCTTTCAGTTGGATTTGGTAGATTTAGTAATTTTTTTTCTTGGTTATGAATATTTATGCTATGTAGATGCCCTCCTTCTCCATAATTTTGGTTGTTTTCTACTGGTAGATGGTTGTGCAAAGTTTGTTTGGACCTAGATTTGAAGTTGCTTTTAAATTTTTATCTTTTTTCATGCATATGTATGGTGAATGAATTATAAAATATCTACAGTCCTTAGAAGATAACACAAATTTCATGAGACTGTGAGATTTTTGGTTAACTGGAATTTTTTTTAAAGGAAGTTGTCCACAATAGAGACCTCCATAATCATTGTTCATTGGTAGTTGTAGGTCCAAGAACCCTCTCTCTTCCCTACCCTTTTTCCTTCTTTTTTTAAGAAGTGACCTATGCTAAGGTTCGTTGCACATTGTAAAGTCAAATCCTAAAATAGAAATGGAGTTCAAGATTGTTGTTTGAACCTGCAACAAATGTAAAGTAACTCCCTCACCTTAGAAACTCCATTTACGGATCTGATCCCCCTTCCAGCTAAACTCATGTAAGTCTACCCTATGATTACAAATAAAATCACATCAAAGTCAATTGAGATATTTCATGCAAGTCATGACTTGACACCCAATATACCTTGGGGTGATTTTCAGCAACTTGTTGGATATTTCCTTTTAAGAGATGTAATGCACTTATGCATTTCCTATGTTGAGAAAGTGTGCAAAAACACCCATCAATAGAACTGGCACTAGAAGGATGAATTTTTGTGAGCTAAGATGGATCAAATTGGGTCCTTATCCCCTAAAATGTTTCATAAAATACCGAGGTCTACACCAAACAAAGGGGAGTTCATTGAGCTACCGCCCTCTACCCGAGCTAAGAGAGCTAAGAAAAGGGAAGATTTCACCTCCAACACATCCGACCAACCCATTTCTCTTTTACCTTCATCCTATCCTTCTACTTATTCACCGTCGTCTTCTCCCTCGTTCCTGGTAGAATATTCTCCTACTCACCTGCTTCAAACAACCTTATAGGCTGCCCTTTCTTAGGGGCTAGATGTTGCCTTCCAGCCCAATGTAGCCCCATTTTTAGGAGTTGTTTCATCAATCGTTGCTGCCCCTTGCAACCACAAGTCAATCTAGCCCAGCCACCTCCACTACCCCCTCCCATGGCATGGTTGGGAATTAATCCATCTCCTTTGGCCCTCAGCCTCTATCATGACATGCCAAAGAATCATGAGAGATTTTGCATGAAGTTCAATCCCTGGGATCTACAGAGGATAGCCGAGGAGAATGTGAAGGTCTTTGAAATTGTTTTGAAGACTATATTGATAATACATGAGGATGTTGCTTGCTAGATCTTTCCCTACTCCTTGGGGGAGGAAGCATTCTATTGGTATGTCAACTTTCCAGTAGGAACTATCAACACGTAGGACCTCTTGAAGAATTCTTTTATGCAGAAGTTCAAGACCCCAATCAACCCTACAAAGTTGTACTAGCATTTTATGTCAATTCAAAGAGAGATCAACAAACTGATCAATTCCATATGGTATAAACTCGAGTGCAAGACCCATACGTGTTCAATGATGTAATTTTTTTACCTGTCTATTATGCAGCATTGGGCAATCTTACTGCAACATTAGTAAAGAGGATGTGACCACCACCTCTTAGATTGGTAGATGCATATGTGGAGGCCGTCATCACCAGCACTAACCTAGGATAAAACATTTCTGGTCTACTACCCTCTTTGGGGTAGGTTTCTCATCCTTCATAGATTCAAGTAATTACTCAAGCTCTACAACATCAAACACCTCTCATGAATTTGGTACCATAGCTACCCATAGTACCAAACCCAAGACAACCAATGAATCAAGCACCCTCGATTCCTCACTATTTGTTGCCCCAGCAATAGTAAGTCCATTGTTAGCCACCCAAAGTTCTAGCATATCTCCAATCATCTTAATTTCTACCCGCCCACCAAAATCAGCCAATGGCTCAACCGGTGTTCCTCCAAAATGCAGCTCCACAGCTGAACAATACTAAAAAAGATCATATCAACAAACTCATAGAAATGATCAAGAAAATGTCTACGAAGATGACACATTTGAGAAACCAAATCAATTAGCTGTAGGCTTTGTAGAAAATCATCTAGGGCAATCTCAACGGTGACAGTCACAACAACTGCGAGAACCAGGATAACCATGATGCTAGCACATCGTTTGGGAAGAACTATGATAGAAATCAGAATTCAGGGCAAAAATTTGATAGAAGGCCTTTCCTGATGTAGAACCAGAAATGGAACACGAGGCCCAACAATGGTGGTGTTCCCACTCTCCTCGATCAGCCCAGTCAAAATGAAAAGACTACAATTGGAGTCTACTTGGTCAAGGTTGCATTATCCAGTTGGTGTTGTATACACAAAATGAGCCGACATTCTGAATTGGATTGTCCAAAATTCCAGATGGATGCTGAATTTGTTTAGGTTGAAGACCAAAATGTTGTGGATAGCTCAGGATGTAGAGACATTGTTCCTTCTGAACCATACGATTCCCCTATGCTGGTGGTCAACTAGGATCCTTTCCTGAAGGCTGAGTGTGATCTTTCTCATGTAATTTTCTTTCCGTTATTAGGATTAGAGTATTTTATGTAACTCAACCCTATTTTGGGCACATTACTTGGAAATGAGAAGGAAGTTGATCTCAACACTGTGTTCAAGGATTCTTTCAACTTGCTTTTTGAATGAGATGACCATGTTAGTTGTTCAGATTCAACCATTTGATTAATACTACTACGTTTTGTTTTACTATTAGCTTAAGATGAAATCATTTTATTTTCATAAGTTGAAGGTAATTTAGATCAAAGTTTGTTACATCATTATTTTTGCTTTGTTTTTTTCATTAAGTTTTGTAGTTCATTTTTAGTTTAGAAGTCATTCATATAGCTGAATTAGTCTGTGATATCATGTTGTTGAATGTTGTGCAAAGGAAAATAGTTACTTGTCAATTTAGTAAGTGGTAAATGAAATAGTTTATTTTCAAATAGTTACTCAAGTTTTAATTGGATTTCAAGTTCTACAAATTAGATTAAATTAATTCTCCATTCCTTCATGAACTATTTTTCTTGAAACAAAATTTCTCTGTCTAGAATCCATTTATAACTCATTTAGGATAGATCAAGTATAGAATGTTAGTTAAGAAAAACTTTAAAAAAATAGGGAAATAGCTTTGAATCGCTCCTAACCGAGCCAAAATTGCCAAACCCCCGCCCCCCTAAGATTTATCCAACTCTTACCATAGATAGCTTTAGACACCCCCTAGGTTGACATTAAAATTAAATGAGTGGGAATTGTGACAACAACGACTTCCTACCATCAGAGTGCAACATGTTGGAGCAGGAAGGTGCCAATACAAGTAGCAATGATAAGGAAAAAGATGTAAGTTTTGAAAGCCCTTTGGCTCAACTTTTTGATTCAGTAGATAATGGTCCTAAGGATAAGGAAGAGCCTATGGAATATGAAGTCTAAATGTTTCACCAAAGGACTACCCCTTATGACCTTAGGAATAGACAAGTTGGTGGTCCTTATATGACTTCCACTCTACCTAATAATTTCAGTACCCCTCCTGAACAAAATGATAACAATAATCTAGGGTATCCTCATGTCCCCACATGGTACTTTAACAAGAATAGATTGTAGAACCAAAACCAAAATCAGCCCATTAGCTCCTTCCAGAATACAACTAGCTCCTCTAAAAATATTACTTATGATGAAGTTGAACAAATGGGAGAATATATTGCAAAACAATTTAAGAAGGTAAAGCTAAGTGTGTCTGCCTTTGAGCTACTCAAGGTCCTAGCTATGATAAATGCCTTCTTTAGAATGATAAATGGGACTCTATCGGCCGGGTCAACTCAAAAAGCACCTTCAAAGAAGGTTTCCTTTGATGACAAGAAAAATAAACCAGTTGTGCAACATATTTCCAATAAAAGGGTTGATCCACCTAGAAATCAGTAGTGAAATAGGAAGTCCAACAATGAAACCGATTAGATACAAGCCCAAAACAAGGGTAACAATAAGGATAAGGGCTAGGTCACCCAAGTGGTTGTTTCCAGAGGACTGTTTCAAGGGAGATTAGAAACTCCTCCCTTCCTAACCACTATTTGGGTGTTTGGGAAGAACCTCCATAATTGTCTGCTGGATTCGGGAGCTTCCGCTAATGTCATGCCCCTAAGCATATGCAAGGCCTTGGGGATAGTTCCAACTCCATCTCGATGTAAAGTAATGCATCTATAAGAAAGAGATCAACATAGTTGGTGAGATTAATAGAATACTGATGTAGATTGTTGCTAATCCCAGGATTCAACAAACCATTGACATTCAATTTTCTAATATCCCAAACACTTATGGCATAATTTTAGGAAGGGATTTCACAAAAGCATTGAACGGATACACCGCAATCGATTACTCTCATTTGTGGTTTCCATGGAAAGGGATGCCAAATCATATTCGAGTGGATTGAGAGCCACACATGAGGTTTATGATCACATAATAAAAAAATATGAATGAGGTGTTTTCTTCTAAAACCAAATTGGGGAATTATTCTCTAGTGTCATACTCAGATGAACAAGAATTATTTGGAGAGGAAAAAAATAGGAGAGGTTATTCTTGTATTGTGCAGTCCATTTTTTGACCTAGCCTATATCCCTTAGAGCACATAATTGTTGATAGAGTCAAATGACGAAGGATTTTGTGATGGTGACAATCTAGGATTGTTGGATGGTTTCCAAGATTTTATGAAAAATTATGTATAGGACCAGCTCAGTTATGGAGCCAAAATGAATTTTCAGGAACTCTTGCTACCAAGATGGTGCAAGGTACATAATGATACCCATTTTGAATTTTAATGATGTTTGTGTCAAATAGCTATCGAGCATATCAAAAGAAACATCACTACACAAGAGGAGGTTCAGTTGAAACTGCCAAAATAAACACATTCAGCCCTCGCACCTCCTCAAAAGGTTGTTGAAATGAGGCCCGCGTCAAAATTAGAAATCAGGCCTGTTGATTCTAAGGTTGAGGACTCTTCGGGGTTCTGGATGTTGGACTTTGATGGATCCAAATCCAAGCATGGTGTTGGATCCAGATTTGAACTAATCAGTCCCAAAGGTAAGTCATATTTTTCTACTCATAGGCTTCAATTTTATTGCACTAATAATGTAACAAAATATGAGGTATTGGTCATGGGACTCCTTATGACATTAAGGAAAGGTGTCAAAACTTTGCAAGTGTTCGGGGATTCAGAATTGGTCATGAAACCATTAAGAAAGCTCTATTCGTGTTATGACCAGAGACTCGCCAATTACAGACATAGGGTATGGGACCTATTAGAAGGTTTCGATGCATCTAATATACAATTGATCTCTCATGCTCAAAATTATATTTTTGATGCCCTAGCACAAGATGCTAGAAATTTTCATCCATTTTCATTGTATGGCCTTAAACAATTCATGCTTGATCTCACCTCCATTCCATCCATACCAAACAATGTAGCCAATTTTTTAGGTGTTTAATGATGAAAAACACATCTTGGATTTCATTACCAGTTCTGATATATTCACTACCCAAATAATTGATGATTTTGAGCCCAAGGAGGCCAAAATTGATATAGAAGGGGTCATCAATGTCAAAACCAACACTATCCCAAGAGGGATGGTCCAACTTGAATGCATATTTGATCTAGGTCAGATCAGGGATCAAGATCAGAAATCCAAGAAAGACACCATCAGTGGCCAGTGTGATACCTACAACCTCAAAATAGATGACGAAGCAAGGAATATATTCATCGGCAAGGTGTGCACACCCAAAGAAAGAAAGGGTATAGTAGATTCTTTGTGAACATACCACGATGTCATTGATTGGAGCTATGACAATTTGAAAACATATGACACCTCAATTATCATGCACACCATTCCCCTTAGACCAGATGCAAGGTCATTTCAACAATGGTAGTGCCCTATCAATGATTTATTTGAGCCAATAATATACAAGGAGCTGCCAAAATTGTTGTCAACAAGGATTATTTTTATAGTTCGACACTCTACATGGGTTGCCAATTTGGTTCCAGTTAGAAAAAAGAACAAAGAAATCAGATTGTGTGTGGATTTTTGCAACCTTAATAGAGCTTTAGATAAAGACAACTATCTTGTGTCAACATTGCATGAGGTATGGAAGATAGTGAATGGTTCTCAAATGATGTCCTTCTTGGATGGGTATTTAGGGTACAACCAAGTCATGGTTCAATCACCACCACCAAGTGGGACACAAAATGACATTCACCACCAAGTGGGGCACATTTTCCTATAGATGAATGCCCTTCGGGCTCATCACCACCGGTGCCACCTTTCAATGTATGATGGATATTGAATTCAAGGATTTTATTGGAAAGTGCATAATCATCTACATGGATGATTTAATATTATTCTCAAAATAGTGAGGTGATCATGTTTCTGACTTATGTATATCTTTTCAAAGGTGTCATGAGTTTGGGGTTTCCCTCAATCCGAAGAAATGCATCTTCAGGGTGACCAAGGGAAAGATATTGGGGCATGTCTTATCAGAAAAGGGGATCTCCATTAATCCTTAATGGATTCAAGCCATCATGAAGATTTAGTTTCCAAGTAGCAAGGAGTTAAAATATTTCCTTGGAAAGATCAACTTTTTCCATAAGTTTATAACAGGATTCACTGAAATTGTCAAGCCACTCAATGCTATGTTAAAGCAAGATGCCACGATTGAGTGGAATCCTAAGGTGAAGCAAGCCTTTGGAGAAATTAAACAAGCCATTGTTGAGGCACGAGTGTAAGTTAGTCCAAACTATCTAAAGCCTTTCTACATATATTCATTTGCTTCAGATCATTCGTGTGCCAACATTCTGATGTAGAATGATGATGAGGGGAATGAGCATCCAATCGCCTTCATGAGTACCCCTTTGAAATACATCAAGTTGTGTTACCACAACATAGAAAAAAAATCCTATGCCCTTGTTAGAGGGGTAAATTTCAGGAATTATATCTTGCACAACAAAGTGTTATCCATAGTTCCTGACCCAGTCATGAAGACATTGCTTATGCAGAATGAGCTACGCAAATGAAGGGAAAATGGATTACATTTTTGTAGGAATATGATATGGAAATCCAGCCAATGAGATTGGTGAGAGGACAAGAACTTACCAGAATGATGGCAGAAGCAGTTACTAAGGCTAGGCCTTAACTCACAATGCAACAATACCAGTTGTTGGATGTCTCCCGAGGAGAATGGCATGATGACATAGTGTATTATTTGTTGAATCAAAAATTTCTGCCCCACTTACACGGAGCCCAAAATCATGCACTTAGATTGAAGAACAATAGTTATATGTTGCAAGGGTCCATATTGTACAAGAGGAATCATGAAGGTATATATCTGAGATGCCTTGGTAAGGAAGAAGCATATCGTGTCTTGAAAGAGTTTCATGACAAAGTTGGCACAGGCCATGGTTCTAGCTTGTCTACAACACATCAAATACTAAGAGTAAGGTATTATTGGCATACGGTCTTCAAAAATTCCCATAGCCATGCCCGCACCTACCAGGTATGCCAAACCACAACAACCAGAGAAAATAATGCAGTTGTCCCATTGCAACCAGTCTTGGAGGTAAGACCGTTCACACAATGGGATCTCAAATTCATTGGTCTGGTAAGCCCTCCATCATCTATAGGAAACATATACATTCTAACCAGTTCTGATTATTGCACTAGATGGATATAAGAAATTGCATGTAGGCAATGCACAACAAAGATAGTAACTAATTATTTGGAAATTTTTATTTTGAACTATTTTGGTTATCATTATGCGTTAGTATGTGATAATGGTCCGCATTTGTGTCATTAAAATTTGTTGGTTGGGCCTTTGATAATTGCATTGCACTCAAATTATCCTCCAACTATTATCCCCAAGGCAATGGTCCTATCGAATCCACCAACAAGAACTTGATTACCGTGATCAAAAAATTTCATGATAGGAATCCCAAGGAGTGGCACACCTAGCTCTATTTTTCCCTTTGGGAAGATCATACCCACCATAAGGCTACCCTAAGAGATTCCCCTTACCACCTCATTTATGGCTTGGAGCCTATCTTTCTGATTCACTTGAAAATCCCTACCCTCTAGTTCGTCAATTATTTTTATGAAGGAGGAGATCTTAGAGAATCATCTAGCTGAGATGTTACATTTAGAAGAAGTATGAGATCATGCAATAGAAAACTTCACCAAATATCAAGGCATAGTCAAAATATGGTTCGACCATCAAGCCAAAATCAAGGCCTTCCAAATTTTTGATCTAGTCCTATATTGGGACAAGACCCAAGAAAGAAAAGGGGGACATAACAAATTCAACAGGCTTTGGCTTGGCCCCTTTTAGATTGCCAAAATTTTCAAAGATAATTCCTTTCACTTATAGACCTTAACTGGTGAAGATGTCCCATTTCCTTTCAATGGGAAACATCTTAAGCATTACTTCCAAGCCTTAGTTCATGTGAATACTTGTATATAGGTTAGGGTAGGTTTCCTTGCTTCACTTTCTTCCTTTGTTTTGTTTTGCTCACTTCCCACTAGTTTTGTTTTGACCTTGATGAGTGTCTCCTTGTTTCCATTCAAGTTGTTGTTCTTGGTTCAATGAACGGTTCTATCTATGGTCCGCTCTTGTTTTTTTCTCTAGATAAGCCTTCATTCCCCACTTTCGATCTATAAAAGGTCGTAAGTATTGGTTTCCTCTTCAAGACTTTGGACTAATCCAAGATTGCATCCTTGTTTGAATCTCCTGAGCTTGTCATGGATCATGCACCAAATGCATCTTAAAGGTTTCTAAAGAATTGTGTGGTGATTGTTGGGAGGGCTGGACAACTGAAAAAACTAAAGTTTTCTCCAGTGACCACTGTGATTCCTAAACCCATAGTGAGCTTCAATGCTTGCATGGTTGAGAAAAACAAAATAAAAACACTACAAAGCAATATCAAAGAAGATAAGAAAATACAAAATCATGCAACGGTATGGATGTAAAAATATCTCTACTGGGGCTATGGATGCTTGGATGCAAGTAGAGCTATGTATGTGGGGTCACAATGACAACTCTGTCGGGGCTATAGATGCCTGACAGGTAGTGGAGCAATGTTCGGGTTACTTTTGGGGTCTAACGAATTATGTAGCTTGTCCCTCCTAATCAGTAGTTATTCATGTGATTTTTGAGGAAAGGGAAATGAACTCACCATGCACACACATCCATGATGATTTCATGGTATGATTCAACCTCGGTTCTCCTCCTAAACTTTTTCTTTGTTCAACCTTGGAAACTGGCTTCTGGTCTATGAAACCAGAGATTCTAGGTTCAGAATGAATATTTATCTTTAAAAATCTAGGAGCATTCTCCCTAGTGGAGTCACCATTTTTTGTGCCTATAGCACACACACCTTTTTCGGAATGGGGACCCTCTTTCTCTTTCCCTATCAAGTCATTTTGTTGCAGCCTCGTTTTGCATACCCCTATTTTAGTGTTTGTGATGGTCAACATGCCTCTCAAGTCTCATCTTAGGTTGAACATGTGTTTCCCCTCAAAATTTGTTGTCCTAAATCTTCCTTGGTATTTAATCCTTTGTTGGCATTTGTGGGGCCTCTCGGGCCCAGACCATCGAAATTCCCCTCTTGGGTTTCCTTGTCTATTTTTCCTTTCTGATAGCTTTTAGCCTACACCTTTCCAGCCCTTAGGTCCTAGCTTCCTACTTTCTATCTGGTGGCTTGCATCAAATCAGACATTTCGTCACACCTTTCGGACCTAACCCTTCGAGTTTCCTTGCCTGAGTTTCCTTTAGGTTTTTTCCATTTTGGATAGTCATTGTCCAATGTCGTTCCGATCTTCGTACCCTGGTGCCTTCTCGGCCATTGAATTTTCACTTGGTAAATTTTTGGAGTGACCTCACGCCATTCTGGCCCTTGGGCCCCGATCTTCCTACCACCATCCTTAATGTGAATCTACCAACCACACTAGCCACCGTACGTGCATTTATTAGTGTCATTAACTACGATTAGGGATATAAATATTGGTTCTGACATGTCATTTTCACATGTCAAGAATAATGAAAAAGTGCAGTGCCATCGCTATCCTAACGCCCAAGCTTCCACTTTGTCATTCTTCACAAATTCGACATCCATCTTCATCAAGTCTTCAAGGTATGCTCGCCATCCTACAACCTACTCTGAATTTTCATGATTTCATGCTTAAACAATGGACAATAAGGGATACTTTAAATGAACCCCATAGAGGGGAAACCATGCCACAAAACCCATGTGTTGTATTTCTAAAACATCCCTTAGAAACTTCAAAAAATTGAATTCGAAGCCTTTTTGTCCCATCATTGTTCTTCAGGGCAGGCGGCGGTGCCCTTTGAGCTCAAGACTCCCCAGTGTCATGACTGTTTAACATGCAAACTTGATGAACTTACCTAGGAGGCAAAGCTCCTTGTGGGTTATGGACTTCAAAACTCTGCCTCCGGATGGCCACTCCTTTTCGATTGTCTCAAATGGAATTTCTCTCATGTCTCTCTGGACTTCAGACCCTAGATGGCATATTGATGCAAAACTTGTGATAAAAGTGATGCATACAAGCAACCACCGAGTTTTGGTCTGCGGAATTCCATCCCCAGACTAGCGCTTCCAGTTCGTCATTTCAACGACTATTAAGGGATTTCCCTCTAGCACCTGGAACCCGAACTTGTGAATGCCATTAGAACAAACTAGTTAAAAAATTAGGAAAATCCCTAAGTTCCTAGTGCTCCTCGGGTACCGTCCTTTGGACTTTCATCCAGAGGCCATCGCATTTGTTCTGCCATTTTAAACGGTCGTCGAGTTACTGCCTCTCAGATTCTAGGTTCTGAGTGCTTCCTTGACCAAACTATTTTAGTGAAAATATTCAAGTCCTTGCCTCTGTCAAACCCCACCCACCAGAATTCTTCCATTGGGCTTCTGTCCCATCTTGGCTGCATCAAATAGAAAACCCAGAACATCTTTGCGGGTTCTGAGCCCCGAAATCTCGATCTTTGCCAAGTTTTAATAGGCAAAGTGTGGGTCAAAACCTCTCCTCAGATCTAGTCCATCCAGTTACTACCTCCGAACTTTCATCTGTGCTTCACCATCTCATGCGTCTATCACACAATGGCATCCCATCCTCCGTGGCCTGGGCTCTCAAATGACTAAAATTGTGAAGGCTATTCAGGGCCTTCCACCTCTTGGGTTCTAGACTCTGGAACTTTACCTCTGGGATGTCATTTTCTCAAAGCTATCCAAATAGCTAACACTTGATAGCCTTCCCTTAGTTTAATCTTGGATGCCTTAATAATGGACTAAATGACCTCCAACCTGAAAACAAATGATTAACCACATGCTAAAATGTGATCACCTTCCTCATAAACACTTCATTATTCAAATCCGAGATTGGGAGAAATCATTCAGGCCTCCCTGGCCTGTTCACTCTTTAGAACAACATTCTGACCGAGGAAGTCCAGTCTCTGGGGCCTGGGTCATCCAATTTCCCTCTAGTGAACCTTCAATGAAAAATTCAACTAAGTGTTAGACATTTGAATGTAAGATTATTCAATATAACCGTGTTTTGCAAGGATTTGGCTAACCATTTATATCATCATGATAGATTGTACTTAACCCCACCTCTATGTGCACGATATATGGAATTAGGTGTAGAAGCATAGGGGCAGCCAAAGACAAATGAAAGAGAAATTCCAAAGATCGTTGAGGTAAGGAGGATAAGTATTAGATGAAATACCAATTCTAGGGAGATTCGTTGCACTAGAGGGTCATGACCAAGTGGAAGGACATCACTGACACGAGTATTGGGCATGTCAACATTGATGAGTGCATACAAAGGGTTAGAATAAGCCCCAAAATAGATAATGCAAGACTCATCAAGAGTAGTGGAATATCCAAGGCTGTAGGTTTCCCTCCCGCCTTGATTTCCCCTGAGCTGGTAATGTCCTATAGAGAGGCATATCAACTAGAAAAAAGAACTATTATCGACAAGGATGGAAACATCCTGGCTGACATGTCACTATCATGAATAACAAAAACCTTCCACATTCCTATTTTCAGAAAGATGGAGCTTCCTACTATCCAAGAATTCAAATAAATGTGGGATGAAGACCCCATAAGATGCAAGAAACTCATATATTAGCATTGGCTAAAGAACAGATGGGGTAGCACTACAAAGGTTCCCCAAGAACTCTTTCGCAGTGAATTTTTTGAAGACTACCATGATTTGGTCACCCTACTAAGAAGAGTGATGGGCCTCCCTTATCCAACATATTTTCAAGAATAAATGGTTCATTTTTTTGAGCACAATCTTCATGGGAAGGACAACACATTCTACTTGTAAGGAATAATAAGTGACCGTTTTCATGATCAGTTCATGAACGTCAAAAAGACCTCCAAGTTCTATATGACCTTTTACTTTGTATACTCACTGGATGATATGAGGCATTATAATGGGTTATTTCAAGTTTCAGATGAAGTTCCTCAAAGAGAACTCAAAGCTTTCGACAAGTACCCTCAGCTATAATTCAGGAACTTCAAGAAGGATTATTGCAAAGTGAACGATGCATTCATTTCTTATATCATTAGGCTGCTCGGGGGTGATTTTGAGAGAAGAGTCTCCCACATTGTTCATGCTTTCTAAAGAATTATTTTTTCCTTTTAATCTAGTACCCCAAGTTCCCCTACATTTGATCCCAGGTCTTCTCAAAAAATCCAAACAAGCTGCCCCAATACCCTAATGATCGGATTATTTTGTTGGATCTCTCTTGGTATTTGTGCCACATTCACAAAATTTTGAGTAGAAACAATCTAGCATGAATCCCTTTCTTAGAACCAAAAAATTTCATAAACATTCTTAGGGTTTTCCTATTATTTTACATAAAATTCCATTAAAATCCTAAGGTTTGTCTCCTTTTTAACCTATCATTTTCCTATATTTTCATAAAATTTCATACTCCCCATCTAAATGTATCTAATCCTTATATCATTGCTATAACATTCATTTTTTATGTCACTTACAGCTTTACCATGGCCTCCCACAAAGGGGCTTGCGGTATAGGGGTAGCGGTTTGTAGCAGTCAAGGAAACCCCTTACCACTACATCGCAGACAATCATGAAACTGACTGTGGTGGCGTGGTAAGCAACAAAGAACTAAAGAAAATGGTCACCACAATACTGCAGGGTGAACCAACAAGGATCGCGGTGACCGCGGTGGTAGTGTGGCAATCGAGCGATAGAAGAAACTACTAGTTTGCACAATGGCTACCGTGGTATCGCTGGCAATTAGGCTAGTGACCACGGTAGTGCGGTAAGTAGTTACTGGCCAGAGAAGATGACAGTTAAAGATTAAGACCGCGGTACCACAAGTGGTAAAGGAAGAGCCCACAGTGGAGTGGTAGGAGGAGAAAGGACTGTAATAGTTAAGACCACCATACTGTGATCTATCAACAGGTTGACTATGGTAGAACGGTAAAAATAGAAGGCCATGGAATGAAATATAAAAAATGGTAAGGTATAAGATGATAAAATAAAGACAGGAAAAAGTATTAAGGGAAGAAATAAAAGCTCGACTATTGCAAAAATATTTAATTTTTTGAGAGGCAACACAATTAAATATTTTAAATCTTTGTTATAGAATTTCAAATGGATGTAATAGAAAATTGCAAGGTTGCAACGCTTGGAATGTAATAAAGCTGAAAATAAAGCTGAAAATTTCAAAGAGGGAGAAAGAGGAAAATAAAGCTGAAGCAGTAGAACAAATGAAGGTGATAAGAGCTAAAGGTGCATCTTTTGATTTTGTGCAAGCTTTATCTCAGGTAAAAATGTCTATCCCACTACTTGAAATGATGAAAATTAAAGAGTATAGGGAAAATGTTATCCTATTAATGTTTGGTGGGAGAAATCAATTTATAAGTTTTGAACAAAATGAGAGTCCTACAATTGCTGATAAGAAAGGAAAAATAAAAGTTTCAGAAACTAGCCTAAATGATGCATTGATGAACACACCACAAATTGATCCATTTTTTACTACTCATAAATGGTAAATTGGTAAGAAATTGCATGATAGATTCAGGCACTTCTATGAATATTATGCCAGTAGGGGTAATGAAATAGCTTGGTATGTGGATAGATATTGAGGGTGGTAAATGTTATGTGATGGATAGTAGGCATGTCCCAATTGTGTGGATTATGAAAGATGTAGAAGTAAAATTAGCAGCCTACCCATAGGAAACTTATAATATTGATGTAACTATGATTGATACACCTCCTCAGTTTAGAATGATTTTGTCAAGATAGTGGACTGCAACAGTTGGAGGTAATGTGCAATTTGATTTATCATCTGCCACTATACTAGTTAATGGTGAAGAGGTAAAACTATATAGAGAATCAAGGGTGAATTAGATTGTTGAGTCTGTTCCTCAAGAACAACTTAATTAATTCTGGGATGTAGATTTAGGGAGTTTCAGAGTGGAATTATCTCAGCGAGAACTAATGAATACTGACCCAATTGATAAGTTGGTCTCTAGAAATCAGCAGGGTGTGTGGAAAATGTACTTTGATGGGGCATGCAATCAAGAAGGTAATGGATTTGGGGTAGTTTTCATATCACCTGAAGGTACAACATTTAAATATTCATTTTTTTTGGCTTTTGAATGTACAAATAATGTGGTTGAGTGTGAAGCCTTGTCGATTGGTTTGAGCATGGCTGTCAAACATAGGATTAAGTTGTTGTCTGTCTTGGGAGATTATGAGTTAGTTGTGTCACAAGTTAGATCAAAGTATGCTACAAAGAATAAGAGGCTGAAACAATATAGAAATTTTGTGTGGGATACAGTGGAACTATTTGATGCATTTTTAATTGATTGGATAGATAGATCTGAAAATTTGATGGATGATTTCTTGGCTAATGTAGCCTTGAAGAAAGATGATATCACTTTGGCAGGAGTGTCTCAGTTTGAATTTAAAACAAGACCAGCAGTCCCTGACAACATATATAGTTGGCAAGTTTTTTATTATGATACCGACCTTTTGAAATTTCTTTATTGTGTAGATCAGTATGGGGCACAAGAGATAGATTTCAATTCTTTTGTAGAAGAATTTGATGGGAAACTGTGAACCCCTAAACTTGCAAATGCATAAAGATGACAAAAATGGTTAAATGTTAGATCAAAATGCATGCAAATATGAGAGATTCCCCATAAAATCCATTTGTTCAAGCTAAAATTAGGAAATAAATAACAAAACTCAAATAACAATGAAAGCAATCCTAATTAAGCTAATAGCATGATGATCTTATGGGGGAATTGGTGCCAATGAAGTGTTGCAATTGTCCCTTTCCCAATTCCTATGTTGCAATGAAGATGATCTAGAAACGGTCAAATCTCCAAAGATATTTGAGCATAACCTTGTTGCAAATGTGAAAATGTGATGAATTTCTGGATGAAATGAGCAAAATTAGTTCTCAATTGAACAGAGTAACTTTGCATGAAGATTGTGGATGAGATGGATTTGAGTATAGTAAGTTTACTCAAATTGTGGATGTTTGAATGAGAGGAAGAGTCTCTCATTTATAGATTTCCAAAATGGAAGAGAGAGTGAAAATAAGCAATGTGGGATCATTCAACATCCAATGGCCAAGTACCACTTGTCAAGATGTGAAAGGTTGAGGAATGAGCACATTTTGGTCAATGTGCATGATAAATGCCATTGGATTTAAATTTGAATTTTGAATGTGACATGTTGGGGGGGGAGAAGAATGGAGTTAATGTCACTTGGCTCAATGCACAAGGACATGTAAGAGGCATTGAATGCCTTGTTGGAAGGACCAAGCCCATTTGAATTTGAATTCAAATTTGAGGGAATATTCCCTTTTTATGCTTTGTGAGGGAAAATAGAGAATTAAATAAATCAAAGTAATTGATTTATTGTGCAAGTTGCATTCTCTAGAGGATTTTAGTGAGAGAGATTATCCTAATCAAGGTTTTGATTAATTTAATGAAGAATTAGATGATGTGACAATTTAGACTTAGATTTATGAATTGATTTAAGTCAAGAATTGAGAGGAAATTATTTATCAAATAAATGATTTGATTTATTTAATCAAGAAGGAACATGTTAGATTAAATCAAATAAGGTTTAATTTATTTAATTTAATAAGAGGACTTTAGAGATTTTAATCAAATAAAATAATTTATTAAATTAAACAGGGATGTAAGGATTAATTAAATTAAATTGATTAATTTAATCACGGGAGGAGAAAGACCTACTTAAATAAATAATCATTTATTTAATTAAGGGATGAAAGGTGTTGATAAGATGAGAGTATGATTCAAGATGAAACAATGTTAATATGATCAAAATCAGGTACATGTATATTTTACGTGTCTACAGAAACAAACTGTATTTGGGAATGAAGTTTTGTAGATTAAGAATAATAAGCTTCCCAAAGGGCTTGTGGCATTGGAAAGAGTGTATGATGGGAGTGATCAATCTCTCATGAAGTAGACACCTCTTAAGAAGGAAGATATTGAAGAAATAAATCTGGGAACTGAATTAGTTGCAAAAAGGGTTTATATTGGGAAGAAAATAAGCCCAACCATTAGAAGAATGTTGATTACATTACTGAGAAAATAAAAGCATGTGTTTGCTTGGTCTTATGAGGATTTGAAGGCATATAGAGAAGATCTTTTTCAGCATGATATTCTACTCAAGTGAGACACAAAGCCATTCAGATAGAAGCAGAGGCCTATCAACCCAAATTTGGAACCTAAGATGCAAGAGGAGCTAGCAAAGCTTAGAGATGGAGGTATTATAAAACCTATTAGGCATTCTACATGGGTTTTGAATTTGGTTCCAGTCTGAAAGAAAAATGGGGACATAAGACTGTGTGTTGATTTTAGAAATCTGAATGTTGCTTCCCTATAAGATAATTATCCTCTTCCAAACATGGAGGAAATATTGCACAAAGTAACAGGGTGTGAGCTATTGTCAATGATGGATGGATTTTCAAGATATAACCAGGTCAAAGTCAGAGAATCTGAGTAATACAAGACAACATTCACTACACCGTGGGGAACCTATGTCTATATAAGAATGCCATTTGGTCTCACAAATGCAGGAGCTACTTTTCAAAGGGCCATGGACGTGGCATTTATAGATCTGATCAATGCTATAATGGTTTTCTATCAACATGACCACATTGCTTGTTCCAAAAGGCCAGAGAATCATGTTGGTGATTTGGAGAAGGTCCTCATCAAAGATTTGGAATATGGTATAAGTCTTAATCCTAAAAAATGTCATTTTTATTTCACATATGGTAAAAATTTGGGGCATATTGTGTCAAAAGATGGGATTAGGATAGATCTTGAAAGGGTAGATTCCATAGATAAAATTCCCATTCCCAAAATTGTCAAAGCAATCCAATCATTCTTTGGCCAAATTAATTTTGTTAGGAGGTTTGTGTCCAATTTTGCTGAGATTGTTAAACCTATATCTAAGATGTTGAGAAAAGGAGAAAAGTTGAACTGGACTACTGAAGCTGTGGATGCCTTTGTATCTAGAAAGAGAGCTATCAAGGAAGCCCCTATCTTGAAGTCTCTTGATTTTACTAAACCATTTCAGATTTTTTATTTTGCTTCATTTCATACTATAGTTGTTGCTATGTTACAGAAAAATGATGAAGGTCATGAGCAGCCTGTTTCTTTCTTCAATAAGTCTTTGTAGGGGTTAGAATTAAAGTATGATATTATGGATAAATAGGCTTATGCACTATTTAAAGTAGAAAAGGCTTTCAGACCTTACCTTGTTGGAGCTAAGGTAATTGCTTATGTGCCTCATGCAGTTGTGAAGGATATTCTGGTGCAAATAGAAGTTACTAGGAATAGGTGTAGATGTATTAATAAAATCCAAGAATTCAACATGGAGATTCAGATTTTCAAGTTGGTAAGAGGATAGGGTCTAGCTAGGTTGATGGCAGAAAAAAATATTGAGGCAAACCAATCTATAGTGTGGAAAGTAAGGAAGAGGTCATATCAAGTATTGAGCATACTCCATGGTATGCAAATGTGATGCATTATATGAAATGCATGAAGTGCCTCAAAGGGTGGAATGATAATCAAAGGAGAACTCTAAAGTTGCAGGCTTGTAAGTATGTTTTCTTACAAGGAGACTTATTCTAGAAGAATAGGGATGGTATATTGTTGTTATGTTTAGATGAATCCTAGGAAAAGTATGTTTTGAGAGAAATGCATGAAGGGGTATGTGGAGGCTATTATTTTGCTAAGACTACTATGCATAAGATTCTCAGAGCTGGTTATTATTGGCCAAGGGTGTTCAATGATTCTTTTGCATAGGTGAGGAAGTGTGAGGCTTGTCAGAAATTTTTAGGAAAGTTGAAGTATCATGAAGCATTGCCACATAGACCTTTATAAGTAGAAGCACCTTTTCACCAATGGGGAGTTGATTCATTGGAGAAATATAGGAAAGATCAAGTGGAGGACATAGGTGGATTCTAGTGGCTACATATTATTTTACTAAGTGGGTGGAGGTTGTTCCAACTAGGAAAGTAGTGAGAAAAGTGGTGATAAATTTTATGATGGAGAATGTTATAACCAGATTTGGTACCCCAATCAGGTTGATCATAGATAATGGGATGTGTTTTAGATCAGATGAATTTAAATATTTTTTGCAAAACATATGGCATTAATATTTTCTATTTTGCCCCATACCATCCACAAGAAAACGGCTGAGTCAAGTAATAAAAATATTTTGAAGATAGTAAGAAGGATGTTGGATAGAAACAAAAAGGCATGGGATTTGAAGTTAAGATTGGTTGTATGGGTAGATAGAATTACAGTGAAAAGGGCAACTGGAAAATCTCCATTTGAGTTGGTATATGGGACACAAGCTAGGATGCCATTGTAGAATCTCTTGCCAGTTTAAACTTTATTTTGCAAGAAGATATGGATATTTTTTATCCAATGGAGGAAATAATCAAGAAACATGCAGAGCTTGATGAGGTGAGAAGAGTGGCTCAGAGGAAGAATGTGAAAATGAAGTCACAAATGAAGTACCTTTTTGATAAAATGGCTAAGAGGAGAAAATTTGACGAAGATGATTTGGTATTGATGTGGAATGCTTGGTGTCAAGGGAAGGGGAAGCATGGAAAGTTTGAAGCTTTGTGGCTTGGCCCTTTTGTGATAATTGGTAAAGGAGGTGAAGACTCCTCTTTCCTACATAATATGTCCAGAGAGGAGCAAGAGTTGTCTGTACATGGGTAGTTCCTGAAACATTTTTTCTCTTTAAAATCAATAGAGGATTAAGGATTGCAAGTGCATGGAAAATTCTTAGAAATGCCTCTTTAAAATACCTTTTTCCATGCATAGTAGTTTTAGGAATCTTTGAAGGGTCTGAGTTTTCTAGTACATGGACATTCTTAGAAGTTCCCTTGTTAAAAAATATATTTTCCATGTACAGTAGTGTAGGGTTTTTCATCTCCTCCATGCTTTGTTCATTCCTTCCATTTTCCATTACCTTCATTTTTTCATATCATTAGCTCGGTCTGCTCTACCAAGGATATTCTGGATTCTTGCAGTGATTTGCAAAATCACTCATCCCCAATAGGAGCCATTGTTAGAACCAAAAAAATTTATAAACATTCCTAGGGTTTTCCTATTATTTTCCATAAAATTCCATGAAAATCCTAAGGTTTTTCTCCATTTTAACCTATCATTTTCCTATCTTTTCATAAAATTTCATACTCTTCATCTAAATGCATCTAATACCTTAGACCGCTACTTTAACATTCATTTTTTATGTCACTTACCGTTTTACCGCGGCCTCCCACAAAGGGGCTCACGATATAGTGATAACGGTTTGTAGCAATCAAGGAAACCCCTTACTACTACACCATGGATGGTCATTAGATTGACCATAGTGGTGTGCTAAGCAGCGAAGCAGTGAAGAAAATGGTCATCATGATACCGTGGGGTTCACCAACAAAGACCGCAATGACCATGGAGGTAGTGTGTCGAGCGAGCGGTAGAAGCAACTACCGATTTGCACAGCGGCTACCACGATACTGCTGGAAGTTAGGCCAGTGACCGCGGTAGTACAGTAAGCAGTTACTGGCTGGAGAAGATGACATTTAATGGTTAAGACCATGGTACCACAGGTGGTAAAGGAAGAGCCTGCAGTGGAGCAGTAGGACGAGAAAGGACTGTGACGGTTAAGACCGCCATACCACGACCGGTCAATAGGTTGACCACGATAGAGTGATAAAAATAGAAGGCCACAGAAATGAAATATAAAGAATGGTAAGGAATAAGATGATAAAATAAAGATAGGAAAAATTATTAAGGGAAGAAATAAAAGCTCAACTATTGTAAACATATTTAATTTTCCAAGAGGCAACACAATTAAATATTTTAAATCTCTGTTATAGAATTTCAAACGGATGTAATAGAAAGCTGAAGGGTTGCAACGCTTGGAATGTAATGTATAAATGATTTGAAAATTTAGTTGCAAGAGGAAGCAGCAGTTAGAGTGTAGAAGATAGTTTTTTCTAGAAAATTGACTAGGGAATGCAAATAATGTACAGACCTTTTTGAAGTAGAATTAATGGATAGATTATTTTGAATTGGTGAAACCCATTCTATGTTCAGTTGTTTAGTTGTAATAATTTATATTTCTTATCCAGTTTTCTCCAACTTGAAGTCCTTTGATTATTTAAATCAATATATCAAGCATATGTTTGATTTATCAAAGTGCATTTTACCTCTTTGTGTGATTTTTATTTGCTAGTGTCTACAAGTCAAAATTAAAATTCCTTCAAATAAGTCACAGTAACTCAGGATTTCTTTTGGATTGTTGAAATAGAATTTGGTAAGAAAAAATTCCAGCCTTGTTCATGTAAGTCATAAATAAATGAAATTATATGCCAGTCATGAGATTTCATTTTATAAAGTTCCTAACAACTTGAATTAAACCATAGAAGGAAAAACACACAATTCTTCTTAATTTTGACTATGTTTCCCATGTGGACAAAAGGAATTGATCTACCCCAACCTAGAGATAAATTTCATATCAAACAACTTATTCAAAACCTTTCATTTGTGCAGTAGGAGTAGGAGTAAGTGTAGTAATTTTATTTGTCCACTACCCTTTTGTCATTGTGGACAGATTGATCAACTAGGAAACACATTTCAATCTACATCATTCATTAGGTACACCTGCCTTGGTCTAGGAGAGCCTAAAGAGTAGAAGGCTCGATTACATTAATCGACCTTGTTAGTTGGCCAAAAGCATTGTGAGAGCTTGGAAACCTCTCGTGGTTCAAACTTGAATTTTTGAGAACCAACACCCTTATCCCCTTACACTCTGCTAGGGGATGTATGATTTTAATACTTCCCAATGTGCAAGCAATTTGGAGAAGGAACTGGTAGAATATCACTTCAAATCTCACACGACCAAGCCACGAATGGACCCATATGGTCATTTCAGAAAGGAAATTGGAAAGGAGTATGCCCACCTCCATAATGTTGAGGATTTATAGGCCAATTGCAAGGATGAATTTGAAGTGCAGCTAAGGCACTATATGCGGATGACTGCATACTTTGTAAAAAGGGTGAACCTATTCCTGGTGCTCAATCAACAGGGGGAAGATAAAGAAACTATAATCGACCCCAGGTATAATGTTTTTGTAAGCATGCCACTACAAATAATTGATTACAATTAGCCAAAGGTTGATGACCTAGACATACTTACCAAGCCTATTGAGGCCCGAACAAAGGCATGGATTGATGAGCAGGTTTCTCAGTTAAAATAGAAAGGGGTTGTCCTAACATTTAAGGGGATTGAAAGTGAGCTAAGTGGTTTTGATGGTGGGGAAACTACTACATCAACTAGAGAAAAATGTAAATCCCCCCATCTGTTCATTCAAAAAAGAGAAAGGAGACTGACGAGCAGTAGTGTGACCCAAAGGTGTACACTAGAAAGGCCTCAGAGGTTGAACCTCCCAAGAAGCATAAGCGGACGGGAAGCATCACTGAAATACTAGTAATCCAAGAAGTCCCACTCCATGAGGGAGAGGAGATGGAGGCTGATCAACCAAAGTCTCTACCTATTTCATTTATTGTGGCAATTGTTGTTGTTTCCACCACTTTTCCTATCCCACATGTAGTGGTTGTATCATCTCTACCTGTGGTGGACATTTTTGTCCATCTTGCTCCTACTTCTCCCATCGCATGGGTAATATCAGTTGATTTTTCCTCCACCACTACCTCACCCATTGCTTCATCCTCCATGTCTCCTTCCTTTTCTCTTCCAACTATCACCACTACAAATGCAATGCGTGCACTTACCCTTTCAGAATCCTTCATGAAATACATGGAAAATGTGCCCTCTAAGGTCTGAGGAATGTTTGAAAATTTGATGGTACAAGCTGTGATAGCTTAGGCAATAATTAGCACTCCAGTTCCTCCTCCTACCGATCCACCAACAATGGAAGCCACCATGCAAATTTTTGAGGATTTTCACTGCTAACAACAAATAGAATCAGCTAAGAGATTGGAAGAAGAGACATATGAATATCATGAGAATCCAATATATAGGCATCGAGTAATTGATGAGGTTTCCTATGAGTCCCCTAGTGATGAGGGTGAAGGCGGAAAGATAATTGAAGAAATAGCTAAACCCGAGCTCGATGTTGAGTGGGCTAAGCAACTCAAGGAAACGGAAGACAAGGAGGCTAAAAAATGACTTATTGGTGAAGAAGAGGTTATTGTCATTGAGAAGGAGGGTGATAAGTCTCCAATGGAAGAATGGGAGCATACCCCTAGGCACGATGAAGAGGTGTTCCCTCATAAAGAATAGGAAGATAAGGGAGAAGATAAGCCTGAAGGAGGGGTTGAGAATTATAAGAATCTAGAGATTGAGAAACCCAAGGAGCATGGGCATGATAAAGAAAAAGATGTCAAAGAGGAAGGCAACCCTTACAAGCTCTTGTCCATTGAATCCCCTACCAAGCACATAGTGTTTATCCAAGACTCTAATGAGGAGGAGGATACGAAAGAAAAGTAGGAGGCCCTCAATGATAAGGCAATTGAATTCAGAGAAGAATATAAGGGGGATCAATAGAACTCACCCAAAGAAAAGTCCTTAATTCTTGATTGGTTGGAGAGACAACTAGAAAAGAAGGCTCCCACTCCAAAAGACCTAAGGGCAAGGCTGGAAGATATATTGGTTCAAACCTAGATCGACACGAGGAAGGAGAAGAAGCCAAAGATCAATTCTAAGGTAACGATGGATGCCTCCAGATCCAGAGTAGTAAAAATAGCTACATCGGTGGTGGGAGAAAAAGTAATAAGTTTTAACATATCCACCATCAAATTTGGAGTAGCCACCAGGGAGGAGAAGGTTGATCATCTCCGAGAATCAGTCACCATGGTGGTGCATCTCCTTCACCAGAAAAAGTTTTCAAGGAGGAGCTTAAGGCACAGGTAGTTGATTTGATAGCCTATATCCAATAGTGGTCATCCATAGAGGAGCAACCAACTACATCCTCAACCCCACCATAGTTGTTGTCAAACAAGAAAATTGATAAGCTAGAGAAGAGAAAGAACTTGGACAAGACCACAAAAAATTGGTTTTGAATGGTCTTGGATGTTGGGAACACAAGTATCAATCTTGTTGTTCAGACAAAAAATAAGTTCTTGGAGGTGCAAACGTCTCTTGAAGGTACGAAGAAAATATGCATTGATTTCCCAAGAAAATATGGGCCTGCTTACCCCAAAATTGAGATTATCCTCAAGCTTCTAGTTGAAATTTGGGAAAATCAATTTGCCTTCAAAGATAAGGACCATTAGCTGATGGATGTGTGGAAGCGATATTTCAATCTTTGGAAGGAAAGGCTGGAACAAGTACTTGAAATAGTAAATCCAGATATTAAGTGGGCCAGGGAAGCCACAAAATATTTCTTTTGATATCTGAAGCTAATGACAATATATGAAAGTCTCATTGTCCAAATCAATCAAAAAAATGTAAAGCCTCACTTCCAAAAGAGAATGGAAGACAAGATGTTGGCCAAAATTACTACAGATTTCATGGGCTTTGCTACCCCACCTTTCACCCAATTTGAGTTCAAAGATCACACTACCAAATATGAGGAGGACTCAGAGAAGCTTGTTAATAATTCCAAAGAGTGGAGATACCAAGTGCTGAGATCCGACATCATGGAAGTCGATAAGCTCCAACTAATGATCTTGAAATTCATGGAGTATGCAGCTTTGAAGACGCAAGATGAAAAACCTATTATTGATGAAGAATTTCTAAAGGAATAGCTGCAACAAAGAGAAATCATGAAGAGGAAAAATGCTATAGTGTTGCCACTAGAAGACAAAATAGGGATATGGAAAAAATGTATTTTTTAAAATGTAATATATTGCGGGGTAGCTAGAGCCCTAGTTTACAGTGAATTTTGGCCACAAAAATGTAAATCAATCTTGTCCACATGTTCTACTTTTGGGATACTATAAATAGGGGGTATCCTCTCATTTTCAAGGGGAGTTGAGTTGTTGTAAAGACATGTTGCAGAAATTGCAATAGAAATACATTGACGTTGGTGCATTTATGGATTTCTTCTCATGTTTCATGATTCTTTTCTCATAGTTAGAAGATTTAGTTAAATTTTCTTTTCTGCTTTAGTTTCCTTTCAGTTGGCTTTGGTAGATTTAGTAATTTTGTTTCTTGGTTATGAAGATTTTTGTTGTGTAGATGCCCTCCTTGTCCATACTTTTAGTTGTTTGTTGTTGGTAGATGGTTGTGCAAAGTTAGTCTGGGCGTAGATTTGAGTTTGCTTTTAAATTTTTATCTTTGTTCATGCATATGTATGGTGAATCAATGGTAAAATATCTGTAGACCTTAGAAGATAGCATAAATTTCATGAGATTGTGAGATTTTTGGTTAAGTAGAATTTTATTTTAAGGAATCTATCCATAGTAGAGACCTCCATGATCAATGTTCAGTGGTAGTTTTAGGTCTAGGAACCCTCTCTCTTTCCTACCCTTTTTCCTTTTTTTTCAAGAAGTGACCTATGTTAAGGTTCGTTGCACATTGTAAAGTCAAATCCTAAAATAGAAATGGACTTCAATATTGTTGTTTGAACCTTCAACAAATGTATAGTAACTCCCTCACCTCAGTAAATCCATTTACTGATCTAATTCCCCTTCCAACTGAACTCACATAAGTCTTCCTTGTGATTACCAAAAAAATCACATCAAATATCAATTGAGATATTTCATGCAAGTCATGACCTGACAGACCTTGGGGTTATTTTCAGCAACTTGCTGGATATTTCCTTTCAATAGAGGTAATTCAATTATGCATTTCCTATGTTGAGAAAGTGTGCAAAAACACCCATCAAAAAAGCAATAAAAGAATTTTTGGGTAGTTGATAGTGGTTGCTCATATCACATGACTGGTGATAAGAGTAAGTTTGTAAAGAATGAGAAATATGATGGAGGTCTGGTTATGTTTGGAGACAATACTGGTGCTAAAATTTGTGGGATGGTTTAGTAAGATTTCATGGAAAATTATACTTCAAGAGGGAATAGATGTCTGCACTAGCAAAGTGATAGTCATATTTCAAGAGGGAATGGTTATCTGCACCGAAAAAACGTCAATCAATTTTTACGAGGAAACACATATTTTTCAATGTTGAGAAAAATGGAGAAGCACTCGATTAGCAATAGTAAATTTTAAGGAACCTGCAACGGTCAACTTTCAAGAGAAAATCATGGATGTTATAGGTTTCAATGCTAGAAATTTTGTACTCATCCTTCAGGAGGGAACAGGTCTTTGTGCTGGAAAAGTGACAATCATATTTTAGGAGGGAATGGGTTTTTGTGCTAGAAAAGTGTCAATCAATTTTGAAGAGGGAAAGGGTTCCAACATTGGAAAAGTGGCGGTCAATTTTTAGAAGGAAATAGGACATGGTGTAACATCGATAACCATGTAAAAAATGCAAGAAATCCATCCTCTTGAGGGCCTCAAAGCTTTTGAGGATATGTTGACCTAACTTTGAAATGTGGACCCATAGGGAATGATACTTGGAAACATGCCAAGTATAGATCTACTAGATTAAATTATAGATTTTCAAAACCTAACTAGATTATGTTTTGACCTAGTTGCCATCTGGATAATAGTAAGCAAGTAATTTTTGATATTTATGAAGAAGATAAGGCAGTAGGAAACTACAAGAAAAATTCTATAGCTAAAATATAGTATGAAAAATACCCAAAGTTTTTGAATATGCTATATGAAGATAGCGAGCTTGATCTCAGATCTCTTTGGGATTCAAAGTTACAAGGGAGAGATGAGTCTCAAGGTCCAATTCAAGGAGGTTTCCTTTCAAAACACATAATAAGTCAACTAGTGCAGGATTTTCAAATGTCATCCAAAAGTTTTCAACAACTCTGGGGTTTCTCTGACAGGCGCTACTCTGAGTCAACCCCAAGAAATTAACAAAGGAAAATACAAGATGTCTTAAGAGAAGAAACTTTAAAAACCCCTTGGCATCAGGGATTTTAGAAGGATGTACTAGATAATAATAAAAATAAGGATAAGCATAATTAAAAATGAAAGGGACTGCTCAAGAATAAGTAGGCCCAAAAGACCATTACAGGATTATTGCCCAAGCAAGGAAAAAACCAAAAATAAGGGTTTTGGGAGGAAAAAAAGGAGAAAACACGAAGACATAAATCTCAAAAAAATAATTAGAGATGGAAAGTGCCCACCCAACTAGTGCATAATGAACATATCAACATGGTAGAGGAAGGGGGAGATGGTAAAAGGGGTTTTGAAGAAAATCAAAAGGGTGTAATACAAATTGCATTTCCGGAGCATCTATTGCAGCCTCAAGTTAAGGATCTCAGAGACAAAACATTGATTTTTAAATTTGTGAATTTCACCCCTAACTTAGGCAAATTAAAGGATTTTCTAACTAAGGAAAGGGAAGGGGTCCAAATAGTTTTTATATTGATAAATCTATGGGGATTTTTGTTGTGGTTTTTTGCAATTAAAAAAGGTGCAATGCTATATTTAAAGTTAAATCTTGGATTTTTGAGGGTTTAGGCCTATGCATGCAACCATGGGTTCCAAATTTTAAACCTCGATATTTTGATTAAACATTTTTTCCTTACTAGGTATAGATGAGTTCTTTACCATTGGAATAAAGGGTATTGAATTTAATTAAAATCATGGCTAATCAAGTAGGAATCTTTCTCAAACATGACCACGTATTTTTTTTAAACCCTTATATGCTAGTTATTGTTTGTGTATTACTTGATATCTCAAAATATTTGCCTCAACAAATCCATATGGCATCAAAATTTGGGAAATGGTTTTAGAATATCATTTTAAAAACCCAAGATAAAATTTGTGCAAAATGTCATATGTTAGGGAATAAGCCTATAATTTTTCAGATGAGGCTTCATCAGGATGATTCAAAGTGCAAGTAGTACACTAATATTGCTACTAGAGATCTTTCCTCATCACCAAATGATAAATCAATACCAAAAATTGTGAATCATGTCAGCAAGGGGACCTAGTGTGAGAAGAAGGTAGTGAGTAATCCAGAAATCAGAGGACAATCTAAGCTAAAAAAGACTTTTTTGTTCTCTCTACAAACCAAACAACTTTTTGGACATTGTGTGAAAATTTATACTTGAAGATTGTCCAAAGCCCCAATATGTGTCATCAAATAGATGCAACGGTGTTTTTCCTACTCTCCTGTCTCAATACTCATCTACATTTATATCAAAAAATATGAAGCATGTTAGCTAGAGGACCTGGTGTGAGAAGAAGATAGAGACAATCTAGAGATAGGAGGGCCATCTAAGCCAAAAAATACTGTTTTGATCTCTCTACAAACCAGAAAGAAGAATATTTTTTGATGTAGAAACACATGGATTATTGTCTCAACTTATATTCACCTTCTATTCCCCAAGTTTCATAACAACATTTGGATATTATTGTGTGTAAATTGATGTTTGAAGATTGTTCAAAGCTACAAATTATGTCATCAAATACATGCAAGTGTGCTTATCCTACTCTCTTGTCTCAAGACTCGCCTAAAATGATTCAAATTGCTCAATTTGATAAAATTGCTCAATTTGATAAAATTGCTCAATTTGATAAAATTGCTCAATTTGATAAAATTGCTCAATTTGATAAAATTGCTCAATTTGATAAAATTGCTCAATTTGATAAAAATCAATTTGATAAAATTGCTCAATTTGATAAAATTAATTTGATAAAATTGCTCAATTTGATAAAATTGCTCAATTTGATAAAATTGCTCAATTTGATAAAATTGCTCAATTTGATAAAATTGCTCAATTTGATAAAATTGCTCAATTTGATAAAATTGCTCAATTTGATAAAATTGCTCAATTTGATAAAATTGCTCAATTTGATAAAATTGCTCAATTTGATAAAATTGATGAGCTAGAATTGTGAGTAGAATAATTCTTAATATCAATAGGTTTAGATATGTATGATGAAATAACAGAGGAGTTAGAAGTTGAGGAGGATTGGGGGAAAGGTGTAGCGATTCAAGAGGACAACATAGTGGGGGTAATAAAGAATACAATGGATTGGGAGGAAAAATGGATAAATTATAAAGGTAATGGGTCACACCAATGTACTCATGAAGATTTAGATCAACATCTGCAACAAGAGTCTTACTTGGTAGACCAAGAAGAAGCAAAATATGATTATTCAAAGATATTTTCCATATCTCAGACTCCTGCTCCAACAATTCCAAAGAAGTCACCAGGGAAGTGGGTAAGGAAATTCAATTTGGCTAACTTGAATGAGGAGATTGAACCAGGGGTTCAAAAAACTATTTATGACTCTATTCAAAACAAACGACTAAGGAGAGATTTTTTCTCTCCTCAAGTGCAATAAAGGTTGTTTCATGGAATGTCAGGGGTATAAATTCCCTTGATAAGAGATCTTGTATCAAGCATCAAATTAATTCTTATGGAGAAGATATTATTTTACTTCAGGAGTAAAAAAATTCAACATAGTCATATGTAACCTCCCTACAAAAATGGACAAGGTAAAAAGTTACCCACTCTCTAGCCTAGGGGGCCTCTAGAGGACTGGTTACTTTGTGGAACCCTAAAACAATAAATTTTATCTCAACAAGGAATGATTCTAATTGGAATTTTCTTGAGGTTTCTAAATTTATCCTGAAGTAGTGGTTGTTTAATATTTATGGGCCTAATTTAACAATCGAAAATAAAGAGTTGTGGGATGAAATAACTCATGTTAAAAAAAACCTGGGTGATGCAAAATTTGTTTTGAGAAGAGATTTTAGTGTCATAGTCTCACTACAGGAAAAAGATAGAGGTACTAGGTCACTATTGAGATTCAACTCCTTCATTCTCACCAATTCTCTTAAATAAATTATGCCATCCAAGGGGAAGTACACTTGGACGAATTGTAGGAAAGGTTCCTTACAAATTTTTAAAATATTAGACATATTTTTGGTATCTCAAAACTAGTTTTTAAGGCAGCAAGGTTTGGAATCTGAAATTTTACCTCTTTATAGTTCTGATCACTATGAAATCTCTTTGCATATCTCAAATGTATCCCTTCCTAAAGTACATTCATCCTTCAAATTTGAAAGCATCTGGTTCAAGCACCCACAATTTTTCCTCTGTTGCATCAATGGTGGATAAATGATCCATTTGAATAGGGTTCAAAAATGTACTAGCTTCATCAAAAATTAAAACATGTCAAACAAAAAATAAAACTATGGAATGAACAGGTGTTTAAAAATGACAGATAAATGTCATTTTCAAAGAGTTATTGGCAATTCATGAACAGATTATTCAAAATAGATTAGATGATAATATTTTTGAGAAGAAAAATAAACTACAAGGGGATTGGGAAGAGTTATTTGCTAGGGAATAAATATAGTAGCACTAGAAATCATGAGAATTATGGCTCAAAAAGGATGATAGAAATACAAAGTATTTTTCGGCTTTTGCATAGATAAAAAGAGCTACTTCACCAATATTTTCAATCTAAGAAATGGCCTCAAGTATCTAGCTAATGTTAGAAGAAGATATCAAGAGAGAAGTTGAGAGATTCTTTCTTGAACTTTTATCAGCCCCTTAAGGCAAAGATGATTAGTTAAGGAAAGATGAAAATGAGATTCTTGAGGTTATTCCCTCCCTATTTTGAGATGAGGATAATGATTCCCCTCTCAAACCTTTTACCTTGGATGAAGTTAAAGGCATTTTTCATTTCCTCTAGATAAGGCGCTAGGTCCGAATGGATATATAGTAGTATTTTTTCAAAAAGGATGGGATTTTTTGTGTTATGATCTATGTTGGGCTCTAGAATAATCAAGAAGAATGGGTTCCATGTTGAGGCAGTTCAATGTGACAAATATTTCAATCATTCCAAAAGTAAAAAACCCTAAAACCTTTGTAGAGTTTAGACCCATATCACTATGCAACAGTGTTTATAAGATCTTTACCAAGGCAATATACCTCATATTGCAGCCTCTTATCACAAAGATTATCTCTCAAAAGTAGGGATGATTTGTCCCATGTCATGAAATGTTTGAAGGAGAAATAATAGCACTTGAGACCCTTCACTTAATTTATTATAATTGTCTACCTTTTTTCATTATTGAGCTAGACATGATGAAGGCTTACAATCGAGTAGATTGGGATTTCCTTAAAAATGTCTTTGAAAATTTTGATTTCAAAGGAAAATTGCGTAGATGGATTAGATCTTGCCTATTAAGAGAAAAAAATTATATCATCCTCAATGGTTCACCTATAGGATTCTTTGAAACATCACAAGGAGTGAGACAATGGGATCCATTATCCCCCTTTCTATTCATTATATTGGCTAAGGAACTTAGTAGATTAATTACTCATAAGCAGATCTTGGGAGTTTGGGGAGGCATCACTATTTCCAACACAAGCATTTCACTAACTCGTTCAGTTTTTGCAGATGATACCATCCGATTTGTTAGATCAACCAAGGATGAAGCCATGCCAATAAAAAAAGTGGTTGATAGATATTTCTTAGCATCAAATTAGAAAGGTAATGCCTCCAAATCTAAAATCTATGTTTTCAATACAAAAGAAGCTATAAAAAATAAGGTAATTAAAATATTGGGGTTTAAGCAAGTAGAGCAACCATGTGTGGACCTAGGTATCCCTTTTTTCAAAGTTCCAAATAAAACTGCTTATTGGGTTAAATAAATAGAAAGGCTAACAGCAAGGATTCTAATGTGTAAAGCATGATGGTTATCATTATCAAGTAGAATTATTTTAATAAAATTAGTATTATCGACAATCCCTAGCGATTTTTTGGCGATTCTCAAGGCTCCAAAGTTTGTTATCCTTGAAATTCATAGCAATATTAGGAATTTTCTATGGAAGGGTAATATGAATGATAGCAAAAAAGTGCTCCTAATATCCTGGACAGCATGGTACTGGAAAAATCCCAAGGAGGAGTAGGTATCCACAATATTTCAATCAGGAGCAAGGAATTTAGGGCCAAGTTAGGCTTGAAAATGTACACAAAGCCTGAATCAAAGTAGTGCAAGCTAATGTAGGCTAAGTATCTTGAAACTCCAAACCCCTTGAGGATTCTTACTATTTTAAACCCACCTACAAGATTGACCATGTTGAATTTCTTGACATCATGTAGGTCAATTATTACTTCATTCATCATGTGGTAAATTCATGATGGGAAAAGTGTGAAGTTTTGGGAGGACTTGTGGAATGGTAAGCTCCATTTGGAAAACATTCAAGAATTATAGAAAGTAAGGGTTATATTTTTAAGAGGATGGGGTGAGAATTTTCTAGATTATGTACATTCAACCGAAGGCCTTACAAGTAAAGTAATCTGGAAAAATAATTTTGATTCATTTCTTTTTGCCATTAAATTTTCATTACTTCAAGACACTCTAAAAATTATAATTGTATTCATTTCAGGGAAGCCTGATAAGATTATATGGGCTCCTTCGAAGGAGGGCTCCTACTTTGTGAAGCAATTATATAAATCTCTAACCCATTGTAGGGATCAATTGGTTTGTCATAGGGCTTATTCATTTTTATAGAACAATAAGATTCTTCCAAAAGTTGGGAGCTTTACATTGCTAAATTTACAAAATAGAATTTTAACGAGTGATCACTTAACTAAACTAAGAATTTTTTATCCCTTTAAGTGTCCTTTATGTGAGGAAGAACTTGAGATTGTCAACCATTTGTTTGTACTATTCAGTTTTGCACAAGAATGTTGGATGTTTGTAAAGAGAAAGCTGAACTTATACAACCCTTTTCCAAATTATGTTTGGGACATATTCTAGAGTTGGCCATTGTTGTATAAATCCTATTTTTTTGTAGGTGTATGAAAATATATCCCACCACTAGTAATATGGAATATATGGTGGGAATGGAATTTATGCATTTTTAGGAAATCAAGTTCTTCAATTGAGGTCATCAAAGTCAAGATTGAAAAATAAATTTCATAAGTGGTTAATGCTTATGTTTTGAAACATGAGAACACATCCTCCTTGTTTACAAATCAGGATGACTATATTTTGAAGAACTAGAAGAACATACTTTTACCATTTGCAAGAAGATTGCATAAAAATAGCAGAGTGAAGGTGAATAGAAAAGAAATTAGATGGAAGCCCCCATGCCTTGATTTTTTCAAACTCAACATTAGTGGTGCTTCGAGAGGGAACCCAAGAATATTAGGGGAAAGAATTTGTATTTGAGAATCTTTGGGATTAGTAATAGTGGCTAGTTCATTTTCACTACTAGTGGGCACAAATAATGTGGCTAAGGCTCATGCAGTTTTGGAAGGATTGGAAGTTGCCCTCAAATTGGGTATTACACAAATTCACATTGAGGGGGACTCCTTAATCATAATTAATTCTTGCAAGGAGAGAAAGGTGCACAATTGGTGTTTGAAATATATTTTACAAAAAATATGGTTTTTTTTAGAAAAATTTCAATTTTTTATCATCTCACATATCTAGAAAGAGGGGAATGGCAAGGCAAACAAATTGGTGAATATGGGCTAAGATGGGAAAGAAATTTCTATGTATAATGACATAGAATTGCAAGACTACCCTGAGTTTTTCACAATAGCTACTAAGGAAAACATGAATTTGGCCATATGTGAAAGGGAATTAGAATTCATTTATAATTGCATAATCACTTTGTTTTTGCAACAAATATTTAGGTGTAATCGCATTGTCATCAGCTTGGCTGAGTAGGACGAAGGTGGCAATAAAAACTGATGAAGCAAGATAAAAGTTAAAATAATAAAGACTAATATATTTGGTGGGTGGCATTAGTTGTGGCACTGTATGCTCACCCTTCCAGATAGTCTCTTCATATGTATTGAAAATACAAAAGAAAATACAAGCAATAGTTTGAAAATTTCACAAGAAAAGTCTTTGATAAAATTTTGGAGCACCAAGTTTTGGAGCAACAGTCTCAAAAATCACAGTTCAGATTTGGCTTGAAATATGTCAATGGTATTGAAATAGTAGAACCTTAACAAATATTAGAATTGGACTTGTAATATATAGTTAGATTATTTCGATATTGAGTATGTTAAAGACAGGTAGAATGCTATTGTCAATGCCAAAATTCTGGAGCAACAATTTCTAGAGCATCGATCCCCAGAGCAACAAATTTAGAAATACAGATCAGATTTGGCTCGAGAAAAAAACATGTAGGGTCTTATTCCAGACATGATCTTAATAGCCGATATAGAACCAGGGGAAAATTTAGTTCATGGGTTGTGTAGGGGTTTTTTTTTTTTTTCTCTCTTCATGCTCAAATATATCTAAGTTTCGAGTCGTTAAAATAAGTTTTTTTTTGGATATTTTATGTAATTAGCTCATCTTTAGTAGCAAACTAGGGTTTCCATATATTTTGTCATTGTAAAGGAGTTTTTGGGGCCACACAAGCTATTACCTATTGTAAATTTTATTATTATTAATATATTTACAAGCCCTCCACCTTTTTCTCTAAGCAAAAAAGTTTTGATGGCAAGCATCATACAGACAATGTTTACTATGTTAATGGTTTAAGGCATAATTTGTTGAGCATTGGTCAAATGTGCAAAGAAGGATATGATCTTTTGTTTAAGGATGATAAATGTGAGATCCAAAAAGGATCTGAAACATTGATTTCTATAGGAAAGAAATTTGAAAGTAAATTTGTAGACACTTAAAAATGACCTAGGCCTACAAGCTCTATTTTACCACTTTTGTCCTAGCATAATTACAACATGTAATTATGTCCTTGGTCCACATTCGACTATTAATTAAGTAATTAATTATTATTCAATTATTTCATGTCTATTGTATTCTTCATGATTATTAAATAAATAAATTGTATTTATTTATTCAATACATCATTAATTGTCTATTGTCTTCTTACAATTAAATAAATTTATTAATTTATTTAATTATCGGTCATAATCTTGTAATTAAATAATTATGTTTAACTATTTAATTACCTAATTTAACATTTCTCTCATTTTAAATAAATGAAATTATTTAAAATGATTTTGTTTTATTAACTGTCTCTTCATTGTAGTAAATAATCAGAGAAAGATTATTTATTGTCACATAAAATCCTTATTTTGAATTAATTTAATTCAAAATGGTAATCTTCTTTCAAAAATCAAGTAATTGAGCAAATTCTTGATTTTCCAAATCTGTTTTTCAGATCAACTCTTATCTTATTGATTTTTCGAAGCTTACAAATCAAGCAGTCTTATCTTCTTGATTTTTGAAAATCATTATCTTTTTGACTAATTATCACATTTATTCTCGACCACCGATTTGATTTTATCAAATGACATCTCAACCACTCATTTAACAATCTTTCCCTAACCCTAATGAGGGATTGTCACATGGAATCTTGTCCACTCATTTTAGCCTTTGTCAGCTTTTAATCTCGTCCATCCATCCAAAATTACATTTTCTATAAAATGTCAATTTGGCTCACAATTTGAAAAGAAAAAAGAGATGACTTCATTATTATAGACATTTTATGCTTAGATTTTACTTTTCATTTGGCTTATTAGATTTGATTACTTTTCATAGGCATAGTCTTTTGTCATTTGAATCCTTCAAAACTTGCATAAGACATTGTCATAGTTAAATTGCTCACACACTTGATCTGAGAGAAAGAATCATATGATGCAACCTAGAAGGTGCTATGGAGGTGAATCATGGAAGCTTCAACGAATATCTAGTATAATCGTTCTTGTTATTTACTTTCTTTGTGCTTCATAACTTTTTTGAGTTTTTCTTATTTAATCTAATTTGCTAAACCTTTACCTAAAAAATAACCCATTGGTACATTGGTGAACCTGGTGTCTTTTTCTCTGATCATTAGTTTTTGTAGGTTTTTGTTACAAAAATTTGCATTATCTAATCAATTTGTGAGTCTTTGTGAAATTGCAAATTTTCGGTGAAGCGACTGCAAGTTATTAAAACCGTCTCAATCATTTGATTATGAAAAATTCCACATATAATATTAAAGAAAACAATTTTTGGGTTCTTTAGATATTGGTCTCACCTTTGCAAAGCTATCTTATGATTAAATTTTCAATAAAAAAAAATAAAATGTTATGCCGTTTTCAATTCTGTTGTTGTAAAAAGAGAAAATCTATCAAAAAAATCAATCAATGCAATCTCACATAGCTTAAATAGGGATTCAATTCACATCAAACTTTCAATTTCAGATTTGTAAAGGGTTTCTAATTTGCATTTTTCGGCATTAGATAGAATCTAATTTAGTTTAGAATTTAATTTAGAAACTAGAATTTAGATTTTAAATTAGATTCTAATTTAGATTTAGGTTTTGAATGTTTAGATTTAAATTAGATTTTAAATTTGCGTTAGATTTTTAGATTAGATTTTTAATTAGATTTTCGATTTTAGATGATATTTTAATTAGATTTTTAAATTAGTTTTTAGTAGATTTTAGATTTTTAAATTAGATTTTATTAGATTTTTATTAGATTTTAGATTTTAGATATATATTCTAATTTCATTTAGATTTTTTATTTTAGATATAGATTCTAATTTAGTTTAGATTTTTAATTTTTAAATTTTTTTTTTTTTTAATTTTGAATTTGTAATTTAGTTTAGGATTTTAATAGATTACATGTTTTAGATTAGAGATTTTTGGTTACTAATCCTTGTTGGAAGCATGTGGCATTTACATTCTGAGGGTCCAAGATAATTTCTTCAAACTACTAATTTATGGTTTTGCAGATTTGTTTGTCCAAGAAATTCAAATTTAAAACATTGTGTGTGTGAATTTTTTAGAAAATATTTCATTTGGTGCACTTAAAATTAACATGTCTTCCATATTGTCTAATTATGTTTGAAAGTGGTTGGTGAATATGCTCTCACCCTGTGCAAACTAGGTGATCAAAAAGTCAGACCCACTTTGTTTCTATGTAACCTTGATGCAATAACTGAAGTATCCTCTCCCCTTGCGCAGTCATTCAATCCTAGGTGTAAGAGAAATGATTATTGCCTCTAGAAATTTGGTTTGTCTAGGGATTTCCTCACCCCAACATGACTCAAATTGGCAATGGAGCTAAAGCAAAGCTACCCCCGATGGGTAGATAAATGTGAATCTTAAGGGAAAACCTAAGATTACGAGTCCAAATGTGTCATACAAACCAAGTAATACTCCTCAAAACCCTATTGAGCTTAACCTCTTCAGGAAGGAGTGCCTCATAAATGAATATTAATCTTGTACCCCATGTATGGCCACTCAAATGGGTGTCCTAAATTAAAAACTCTAGTGTAGTAAGTAAAAAACCTTTTATTTGCTAGTACAACACTGGTCGATGTGAAACCTTCCAGGTCTTCACAGTCTTTAGTAGAGGTGATCAATCTTCCATGGGAGTTTCATGGGGGTTGGAAGCTTGGTTGGCCTGAGAAGAGAGTGCACTATATGGGGGAGCTCGTGCAACCAAGATTTTGGATTCACACGCTACTGATATGTGGTTGGGGAAACCCATTTTGAGTCTAGCGAATATTGTCCTGGCTTAACCATAGAATTGTACTTGTTCTCTTATGTTCTTGATTACTTTTCAAAATATCGTGCTTGCCAAGTGTTTGCTAGATACTGAAATGAAATAAACAATACTCAAACATTTTGAAACGAATAGTCAAAATTTAAACAATTTGGGATTTTTCCCACAAATATCAAAAATTTGACTTTTTTACATCCTGTAATGCATCTATTAAACCGAAATTGCTCTATCGCATCACATTTGTAAAACTTTGCAATGCATGTGCTCTTCTAAAACATAGTTGCTGCTCCAAACACTGCATTCGCCTGTCTTGAAATGCATTTTCCTTTTGTAAAGCCGTTGTAGACATGGACAATATGCATACACCTAATCCTAATCCCACACACATTGTTTCATCCTGAATCATACTCTCAGCTTATCAATGCCTTTCATCCCTTAATTAAATAAATCATTATTGATTTAATTAGGTATATCTCCTCAGCTGATTAAATTAATTGATTTAATTTAATTAACCCTCTATCCATGTTCATTTAAATAATTCATTTTATTTAAATTAATTCTCTAAAATCCTCTTATTAAATTGAATAAATTAAACCTTATTTGATTTAATCCAACATTGTCCCCTTTAGTTAAATAAATCAAATCATTTATTTAATTAAATCTTTCTTCACAATTCTTGATTTAAATTAACTCGTAAATTCAAGTCAAAGTTGTCACATCTCCTAATTCCTCATTAAAATAATTAATCTTTGATTAATTTAATCCTAATCTATCTCAAATTCTCTAGGGAATGCAACTTACACAATAAATCAATTACTTTGATTTATTAAATCTCTTTTTTTCCCCACATGGCATAAAAGGGGAATATTCCCTCAAATTTGAATTCAAATTCAAGTGGGTTTGGTCCTTCCAACAAGGAATTTAATGCCTCTTACATGTCCTTGTGCATTGATCCAAGTGACATTAACTCCATTTCCTTCTCCCTCCAACATTTCACATTCAAATTTCAAATTTGAATCTCATGGCATTTATCATGCACATTGAGAAAAATGTGCTCATTCCTCAACCATTCACGTCTTGATAAATGACACTTGACCATTAGATGTTGAATGATCCTACATTGCTCAATTCCACTCTCTATTCCATTTTGGAAATCTATAAATGAGAGACTCTTCCACTCATTCTATGATCCATAATTTGAGTAAACTTATTATACTCAAATCCATCTTCAAGCATAGCCATCTTTATCTATATTTATCAAGTTCTTAGCTAGGTTACGTAGGAATTCAACCATCAAGTGGATCAATCATCTTCAAGCTTACAAAGGAGTTGGAAAAGGGTCAATTATGACACATCAATTGGAACCAACTCCCCCATGGGATCAAAGAGTTTGCATGATTAATTAGGATTTTACTTGTCTTTCATATCTTGTTCTTCATTTTCCTAGTTTAATCTTTGTAAATGGATTTCATGGGGAATCCTTTTTTTTATCTTGCACATTGATGTAACATTGTGTTTGTTTGTTGTATTTGTTCAGGTACAATATAAGGCTTCACATTTCGGTGCTAGAAGGAGGTTGAATCTCAAGTTCTAATCACGTTTTTCTTGGAAATTCTGCATTTTTTTTATTTTCTTTTATAGGTTATAGGCCCGCGGCTCTATATTGCATCGTATTTGTGAGTGCGACCCTATATCACACCACTGATAACCCAAACTATGCCACATTTGCTTCCCGCATCAGGATTTTCAAAACCTCAAACTTTGCCACGGATCCTCAGTTCTGAACTCTATTGCACCCATTCTCATGGCTATTTATTGCACCGCATTTGCAAGCGCAACGCTATATCGAATCACATTTTTTTTAAAACCGCACAACACTCACTTTCCTGCTCGAAAAATTTCAAATCTCCCCAACTTGGTCATGGATTTTAAGTTGCAAATTGTGTCACCTGCAAAATTCCGCTACACTCGTGCTCTTTGTTTCTGTAGAGTGCCACACCCAGTCAAATGTGTGACACTATATAGCATTGCCTTTGTTCCAAACTACACCGCACAGTTAATTGCATCGCTAAAAATAGTCAGATTTCAAATTTTAACATGTGCCTTTTGAGTTCTTAAATTTTTTAATCATTAACTTGTTTGATGTCTTGTACTCTCTGGTTTTTAGTCATCTTGCAGGTTAGAACAAGGGAGAAAGAAAAATAGGAGGTTTCATCATGGCATCATTTTCACCATAAACAAAGTGTTTTTAAACACTATAGTGTTGTTTAACACTTTTAAAGAATCTTTAATTATGTTTTAAAAGGAATTTTTTTACTTTCATGCCTTAGAAAACACTAATTTTTCTTTTGGGTTTTAAAAAGAACAAACAAATCTCTTTTTCAAAAGTTTGCAAAAAGGCTTAAAAAGAACCTTAGAAATAATCTACTAGATTTGGTTTAAGGTTTAAAAATTGAACAAGGCAACTTCCACACTTAAATTTGGTTCTCTAAAAAGAATTCATTTTCTTTTGTGGGATTAAAATGAACAAGTGTTATTTTTGTCTTGTAATTATTTATTCAAGTTAATATCATCAAAAGGGCATATGCACTTCTCTCATGCCTCATGGCAATCTTGAGAATCAAAATTTATTTTGGTGATCTTAAGTTGAATAAAATAATTTCCTCCACAATTCATTTTTGGAATTAAAATTGACCCAAACATGCGAGTGTGAGCATGGTATATTGTGAGTGTTCTCCCTTTGTTTTTCAATGAAGGTCGATTGAACTACGGAATATGCTAGATTTCTATTGTTTATCTTAGTGGACCTGCCTTGTGGGAAAAATAAATCACCCAAGGGAATGACCCAACCGGGAACACGCTAAATCCAAGCAACATCTAACCAATATATAAGTGTGGATTCTTGAGGAAAGTTTGAGAATCATGAGGATTATTCCAACGAGAAGGGTAACAATGGTCTCTCACCGCATGAATAGTCCCCAACAAACGGAATGCCCGAATTAAAACCCCTTGCTTAGAAAAGGCCAAAACCTATCTATTTGCTGGTGCAAAAGGTCATGTCCTTTGAAGTTGCCCCACGTTATACATGCAATTCTATTGTAGAGATGAAAATTATTCCATGGGAGATTCATGGGTACTGATGCTTGATTAACCTGAGAAGTGACTGCACTGTAAGGGGGAGCCTATGTGGTCAAGCATATAATCATCTGCACTGAATATGCATAGCTGGATTCGTCCAAGTGGGAACCCAACAAATACTATCTTTTCAGCCTAGGTTTGTGCATGTTATTGAAACACCTTGCTTGGTTCTAAAACACTTAGAAACAAACATTCACAAAAGATTTTAAATTTCAAACCCTTTGAGGAAACAAATATCCTTTGACGAATCTAAGTGCTCTTGCTTTCCCTAGGGATTATATCCTTATATTTTTCTAAGTACTTAGGTTTAATCATCATTTGTGTTCACCAAAGTCAACACTAAGAAACCTTTGTCTTGATTTTCTTGATTTCCACATAATGCACTTTGTGGGATGAAATAAAATTAGGACATTGGACATTCAGTTTGAAACATAATCAAGAAAGTGTTTGTGGTCAAAATAACCAAACATAAGCAAGATAAAAGACAATTGAACCACACATGTGCTTGGTCTCTTTTGGTTCATATGGTTTTCATGCAAACATTGGTCTTTTGGTTGAATTACTTTTGGGGAAAAACATGTTCTTCATTACCTTGGTCTTGTAAGCAGGTCCTCGTAGGGTCATCTAGGATCAATTCAAACACTTCACCCCATCCAAACATCAATCAAATTCCATTTCACCAACAATTTTTGGAACCTTGGAAAACATCACTTATGCTGGAATTTTAGGAAAAATCACCATCACCTTGTTTGGCTTAACACACCTAGCCAAATTATCCTCTTGTGTTTGAGTTTTCTCTAAGATAACACAACTTCCTAAGGTTTACAAGTGTATTATCAACATCATCCTGTTTGGCTTAACACACCTAGACAAATTATCATCTTGTGTACACGTTTTCTCTAGGATAATAAAACTTCATAGAGTTTACAAGTGCATTATCACTTTGTTGACTTCACGCACTTAGTCAAACTATCCTCAAAATAAAAATAAAACCAATTCCTAAAGTCTAGCATCGATCTAAAGTTCCTAAAAGTTAAAAAAACCCATATCATTCACCCCTTTCATCCTCCATCTCATCATTGGTATTAAAACCCTCAAAGGTCAACAAGGTCAAAACATAAGAGGAGCATGGAATATAAAATTGATTCATCCATCATGAATATTCCAAGTCAACAAAACTATCCAAGCCTTATAGTGCCAATTTATTTTGGAAATTTTCATTTGTACAATCCATACATGAGATCATTATCTCCTACAAACTTGAATGGTACAACAAATGTGAGTTTTTCGAATCTAAATTGTGGAACACCTTTCCCTTTGGTAGATTTAAATCAAATTCAAAACTTACCAATCTATCAACCAAAAAATCAAGGCATGAGATTTCCCCCTTTACCAACCATCAATCGACCGAATCTGAGCAACACCCCCTTCATAAGTTAAAGCATCATATCAAATCCTCTCATTTTTCCATCAACATCACAACAAAAGATGGCAACCATCCAAGCAACCCAAATGGTCAAAACCATTCCCAATCCACCGCCACCACCGCCAAAACACAAAATGAAAAATTTATTCTCCATCGTGTTACAAGCTTCTCAAAAATTTTCCTTCCAAAGGCACTTCAAAACCAACAAGCTACACAATTTTCACAAGTCCAAGAAGCCGCACAAGTCACACAAGTAGCCCAACAAGCCACACAAGTCACACAAGTAGCCCAACAAGCTCAAGCCCAACACCAGGCTCGACAGACACAAGAAAAATACCAGGCACTATTGCAAGCAATCCATCAACAAGTGTATCAACAAGTATCACAACAACAAGCCCAAAAAAAAAAATTGTTCGCACAACAACACGACCAAAAACAAGTGTTTTTGGCTCAACAACAAACACAAGAATTACTCCCACAATAAATCTTGCAACAAATTCCCACCACAATCATTGAAAATGATGATCAAGATCCTTCGACCAATGATCATGTTGAAAATGTCTCTACATCAGCTAATGAGTTAGAGGACACATCTCAAGAATCTATTCCAAAGCATGATCAACATCTTTCACCAAGGTCTAGAAATTATCCTTTCCAAATCATATGGACATCCTTTGACCTCATGAAATTTGAGAAAATTCCTATGCCTAATGAAGATATTCAAGAAAGCAATCCATTCTTTTAAATTGACCCATGTCAAGAACTTGATCCAAAGCATGTCGAAAGCAATTCTGAAATCATTCGAGATCAAGAATTTTTATCTCCAAGATACTACAATGATCTAATGGGCACTCTTCTATCTATACAAGATGTCACAAATGATGATCATATCCATATAGTACATACTCCTCCATCTACCCATGAGATGATTTCTTTGAATGGACTTGTAGATGACCTTCATTCAAAACAAGAATCTCATACTCTTGATATCATTACCAAGGAACAAGTGTCTCCTACTCTTAAACATGATCAAGATATAGAGGAATGCAGAGACATATTAGAAATGGATCATGAAGAAGGATTCTATAGAAGTTGTGAATTAGAAACATCATGTAAATGTATATCAAGAATGAATCATGAGGAATAATTTTACAAGGACAGTGAAGCATCAACACCTCTTGAAGGAGCATTACAATCTGATATCTCACAAGATCAAGCCAAAGATATCAATCAGGCATTCATCCCACATATGGAGGATCCTTTCGATTATAAATTTGGATCACTTACCTTTCCTAGGGAAAGCTACCTCATCAATAAAGAATTTGTCACCTTTGAAGATCCACTACAAAGCAGAGAAGGAGTAGCACCTTGTTTCCAAGGTAAATCATATCCTATTACAAATAAAATATTTCAACGGATGAATTATCAAGGTAGAGCATTAGGCCTACATGAACAAGGTATACTAGAATCAATACAAATTATTGGCAATCCTAAGCATCAAGGTCTTGGTTATTTGACAATTGAGGGATCTAAACATGTAAGTGATACCTCTATAAAACTGGGGGCAACTTCGTCTCAAGAAAATGTCAACATAGGGAGCATGAAGAATCCTTATAATGAAATCAATGCCAATACTACAACCCAGCAAATCATGAATCTCCATCCACGCATCACCCCATTCATGAATTGGGACCAACATCAAAAGGGATATTTGAATCAAAGAATGAAGAATGTTATCAAAGAAAAAGAAGATAAGAAGTATAATGGACAAATCAAATGTACTTGGATACAAAAAAATACAAAGAAAGATTATCCCTATCAAACTCCATTAGTCAAAGAAACTATGGGGAAAAATTAAAAAGGGAAAATTATACATCAGAGATATCCAAAAAAGAGAAAACAAGATTCTCAAGAAACAAACAAAGTGTATCAATAAGTTGGTCCTAATTCCACACACACTTATGTGTCCACCCATCATTGCTCATCTTCCCAAGTTTGGAGAATCAAAGGTTCCAAACTGTCAACCAATCCATCTCCTGTTACTAAAAATGCTCCATCCACGCCTCCATGCATGATATCCAATTATTGCATTGACCATGTGTTGGAAACAACCCTTCATCATAAGGATTCAGAAGGCACTCTATTGTGATGTGCGCATAGAGACAATTTTTTCTCCGGTATTAGCAAAACAGATCAGGAATCTCAAAAGTTGCATTCAAGTGCACATATCTTGGCAAAGAAACTTCTTCAAGAAGGATATCGATGGCACATTATGAAAAAAAGAATCAACATCAACACCACTAGGTGGTTCAACATGAGCTTACAAACTTTTAGAAAATACAAAAAAAATAAAATATAAAAATATAAAAAGTCCAAAAAAATCAAAAAAGGGATTGAAAATAGTAAAGAAAAAAAATCCTCTAGTGAAAACCACTACGGTGGCACTTTGGGTAGGTACCATGATGAAAACCTAGAAAACACGCGTCATGTGTATAATCAAGCATCTACGTGTGCCATTTCAATTGAAAGCATCTCATCCCATCCACAATAAAGCCAACATGCCATCCATATCATATGTTCATCCATGAACCATTTATCCAATCCATTTTGATCCATTTGCATCCATACTCCAAGGTATCTTAATCTTGATGAAATTTTGGTGCACACTTTACACTTGCTTATGGTAGTCATCTTGATATGGGTCATTTTCATTGATCCTATCCTACCCAATGTTATTTGATCCATGAAGCACTATCCAAATGAGAATTTCTTTGTTCGAACCCCTTATCTTATTGCAAGATAATCCTTGGCATCTTTTGTATTCTTATCATACCCATCCATGCATCCATCTATCAAAAACTCCATCCATGGCATTTCGTACATTGCTAAACACTAGGGGCAGATATTTACATCTTGTTTCAAGAATAAATCTTGATATATATCCTCCAAATTATGTGATGATCAAAAAATTTGGCAAACATGAAATCAAATTGGTCAAATAATTTGTGAGCCAAAAATCCAAATCACTATCCCATGGCATATTTTTACAAAACGATAATCCTTATCAAGCTTTATCTTTCGTCAATCATCAATCCAAGACAATCAATATTAGTTGCATCTAATGTGTACTTCAATATCACATCAAATCATCAAAACAATTTTGTTCCAAATCAAGCTTCATAAAATCTTGATCAATCAAACCCAATCAATTATCACCTTGTTTGACTTAAGACACTTAGTCAAACTACCCTCTTATGCACGTGTACTCTAGGATAACACAACTTCCTAGAGTTTACAAGTGCATTATCATCTTATTTGAATTAACACACTTAGTTAGATTATCCAATCCATCATCAACTTGTTTGACTTAACACACTTAGTCAAACTACCCTCTCATGTATGAGTTTACTCTAGGATAACACAACTTCCTAGAGTTTATGAGTGCATTATCACTTTTGTTTGACTTAACACACTTAGTCAAACTATCAATCCATTGATTTGATCAATCAACCTTAGCTTGGTTTTCAACAAAATCCCAAATAGAGCACTAATATCATCACATATCCACATCCAAGTCATCAAAATCATGCAAAAATCCAAAAAAATCCAAATCATTCAAAATCTAAAACATGTCAAAATCAAAAAAATCAAAAAATAGAGTCATCATTCGAACTGCATCATCTTCGAGCTTGAACATAGGCAAGGTTGATCTTTGATCATCTCCCAAGACAGTTTAGGTCAGTCCTTAGGCTTCCATCACAATAAAATGGAAACTCATTTTCCCATCTATCTCATCATTGAATCAAATCAATTTCCATCCGAACTATGTCATCTTTGAGCTTAAACATAGGCAAGGCCATCCTTGATATTCCCTCGAGACACAAAACACCAAAAACATTGTAAAATCTCAAAAAACCCAAAAACAACCTCAAAAAATTTGAAAAACACAAAATAGTGCATCCATCTCATCTCACTTTCACCCGTGATAATCATCATTCCTAATAAATCATCGTCATCTTCATCCTTTGGTGAAGCAATAAAAAACAAGTCTAGCAAAGGTTCCAAAGTGAACACCCAAGCGTCAAAAGTCCTAAAGTCTAGGTCAATAAGCAAGCAAGTTGGTCAACTCAGAGTATCAATAGCTTATCACCCAATCAATCCCACCAAAACCCTGATCACAACATGTCCTAGGATGAATCCTTCCCACAATGGACATAAGTATCAGATATCTCATAGTAGTTTATCCTTGGCTAGCGGTACAAAGAACATTAGCTTGTTTGTTTACTTTATTTGGTCTTTTTGACTTATCTTATTTTGTGCCCCTTCCAAGGACCTCTCAATGTTTCCTAGTCAAAATAGGTTTAGAGAGAAAGTAATGGGGCAACGATCATTATCTTTTTTATCTGCTATGCTTGTTGGATGTTCTTGTAAAATAACTTGGTGAATACTTGCTTTGTTAGGTTCGTCCTAGCAAGGTTTTCGTATTTCAAGTGTGAACAAGAATACTCATATCTGATTGTCGACTCAAAGTCCATCACACTAGGTACAACACCATCTTATTCCTTTATACCTTGATGCATCATTCCTATGTGTGTTATTGAACATAAAGTAATTGGCCCTTTGAAAATCCCAACTCCTGGTAATAAAATCATCATCATCACATAGGCTTGGTGAATCTTCCTTCCATCCATCTTATTATTCTTATTCTTATATCTTTACTAAAATTTCTATCTAAAGTAGGTGTGAGATCTCAAAATACACATGAGGCTACCCATGGCCGATGACTATCTATACATCATCAAAATTGTCTACATCAAAAAAAATATCTTTCATCCTCTGATCAATAGAACCACTCCTCTCTCATTTTATCGCGATATCGATCGGAAAATTAGCATTTACATCCGATCTCTCTAGGGGGCAATATACCAGTGTAATCCTTCTCACTAGGGCAGTAGTGGGGCATTCGAAAAATGCTAAAATAATTCATTTTATTTAAATTAATTCTCTAAAATCCTCTTATTAACTTGAATAAATTAAACCTTATTTGATTTAATCCAACATTGTCCCCTTTAGTTAAATAAATCAAATCATTTATTTAATTAAATCTTTCTTCACAATTCTTGATTTAAATTAACTCATAAATTCAAGTCAAAGTTTTCACATCTCCTAATTCCTCATTAAATTAATTAAGCTTTGAATAATTTAATCCTAATCTATGTCACATTCTCTAGAGAATGCAACTTGCACAATAAATCATTACTTTGATTTATTAAATCTCTATTTTTCCTCACATGGTATAAAAGGGGAATATTCCCTGAAATTTGAATTCAAATTCAAGTGGGCTTGGTCCTTCCAACAAGGAATTTAATGCCTCTTACAAGTCCTTGTGCATTGAGCCAAGTGACATTAACTCCATTTCCTTCTCCCTCCAACATGTCACATTCAAATTTCAATTTTTTATCTCATGGCATTTATCATGCACATTGACCAAAATGTACTCATTCCTTAACCATTCACATCTTCACAAATGGCACTTGACTATTGGATGTTGAATCATCCCACATTTCTCAATTCCACTCTCCCTTCCATTTTGGATATTTTTAAATGAGATAATCTTCCTCTCATTCTATCATTCATAATTTGAGTAAACTTATTATACTCAAATCCATCTTCAAGCATAGCCATATTTATCTATTTTTATCAAGTTCTTAGCTAGGTTATGTAGGAATTCAACCATCAAGTTGATCAATCATCATCAAGCTTACAAAGGATTTGGAAAAGGGTCAATTTTAACACATCAATTGGCACCAACTCCCCCATGGGATCAAGAGTTTGCATGATTAATTAGGATTTTACTTGTCTTTCATATCTTGTTCTTCATTTTCCAAGTTTAATCTTTATAAACAGATTTCATGGGGAATCCTTCTTTTTTATCTTGCACATTGATCTAACATTGTGTTTGTTTGTTGTATTTGTGTAGGTACAAAATAAGGGTTCATAGCCGCATATGCAATACTAAATCACATTTGACATCTGTAAAGCTGCATTTGCAAAAACTGCACTACATTTGACATTTCCAGAGCTGCATTTGATCACGGAAATGCATTTGTTGTGTGTAACAAAGAAATTGCTTGATAGAAAACCAAACACTAGCTCAAACTAGAATTCAAGTCCAGACATCTTAGCCTACTATCAAAAATCTTTTTTAGAGAGTCTCTGTCAGAAACCAAAAATGAAATTCCTCAAAACATTCATCATTTACATTATTTAGCTTGCATTTTAACCATAGGTTTAAAATTTCCAAATTTTAGTTGCATTCCCTAGGTGTCATAATCATCATTTTTCACATAAATGTTCCCTTAGGTTTCATCTTGGCAAACTTTGGATTAAGCCAAATCTCCACACTTTGCAAAAACCATTGTTTTCAAAGTAGGTTATCTTGGGACTTGGTCATTGTTCCTCTTTTCGATCATTGTCCTTTTTGTGAGAACCTCCAACTCAAAAGTCTAGTTAGGTAGGCTCACTCATCATCTTGACCTTGTCATTTAGTCCCTTTAGCAAGTCCCTTTTGATAACCAAAACTGAGACATAAGTCAAGCTTAGAGTGGTTAGGAAAAAATTTCTCCAACATTGTCCAAACTTAGTCCTCATTTTAAACTTAGACTTTGCATTGTCCACCTCTAGTTCTCATTTTGATCCTAGACTTTGCATTAATCATCTTAGTCCTTCATCAACATTATCATCTTAGTCCTCATTTGACACTTTGGCATTGACAACCTTGTCATCTTGCATCAATCATTTCCTTAGACAAATTTCATCATAGTCTTTCATTAGCATCCTTTATCGAAAATCCAAAAACATAGTCTTGCATGGTCATCCCTTATAAAAAAAAATACAGAAACATAGGCTAGTTTCATCCTTGCATTTAGTCATCATTTTCATCAATATCATTTGAGAAATTACCTTTTATGGTGGAAACTAGACTCCAAAGAGAGAAAATACAAATGGAAAACTTTGGACAAGATTCTAATTCTAATGTCACCAATCACACTTATGATCCAAATTGGAATTTTGATGACCCATTTAGTGACACAACTACTTAACCTCTTATGACCATACCATCCTCATAAAACATCCCTTTTAAACCATTCTTACGTAAGGATGAATATGGAAAAATACTTGAGGAATACCTAGAGGTATCAACACAAGATCTTGAGGCTACCTACTTCGTAGAACAAATGGTCTTATATGACATAGACAGATATTTAGCCATAATTTTAAGTCAAGGAGCTAAATTACCTTGTGGGTTCGATATTAAAACTTTGAGACCATCGTCTCCTGACCATAATTTCAATGATAAGAATACCATGTCCAATAGTGGTCAACCTCCAAACAACAAAAACAATAACTTTTGTTATGCTACCTCGCAAACTGTCACAACAACCATGAGTGATACCTCCAACATTCCAAAAAATTCCAATTCAATCAATGTTACATCCATTGGAGGAACACAATCTGTCACATTTCCTACACTATCTACAACATTGTCACTATCGGTTGGAGCCACCTTTGGGTCCTTTGCAATGTCGGAAATTTATTCCAATCCTCTATTTACCACTTCGGTAAATGCCTTGGGGGACCCATCAAGCCATACAAATCCTCCATTGATGACTACATCTAGTACCATGAGTGCATCCTCATCATATTCTCTCATTGGTACCTTACTAGATCCTTTGGGTGGAGATAAATGACTTCACTTTATTCAAGGACCAAAACCAAATGTTAACAAGTCAACACAGTTTAATACCAACCCCTCCCAAGGACAAAACATGAATATCCCTCTGGGACAATTCCAAAAACCCTGACAAGGCAATCAAAACACACAACCTATGGCATCTCTCAGATACCAAAATATTCCTCCTCACCATATTCCCTAAATATCAACCCAAATGGTTGGGGGACACATTCTGACATATTCGTCCCATATTCATACCCGTCAACACATCCCCAATCCAAAATTTTATTACCAACACACAAACCAAAAACCATCATACATGTCACAATAACATATCCCTCAACAACACACCAACATCCACTCACAAAAAATGGTGACCCAAGGTGTACCAATCAATCCTATGTATGGGGCCACAAATGACCCTACAATTGATGCCTTGCAAGCTAAGCTAATGGGTCTAGAGAAGACCATATAAAACATACAAATATCTAAGAAGAAATAATAAGTGTCATATGATCTATCTATATATCCCTTTGACATGAACTTATACATGCCACCATTTCCTTTGGGATATGTGTCACCTAGTTTTACCAAATACAAAGGAAAGACAAATCATATCGAACATGTCCAAGAATTTATGACCAACTATATGAATATCGCCTATGAACATAAATACTTGATGAGACTCTTTTCTAAAATTCTTGCAAGTCCCGCTCTTGAATGGTTCTCCACTCAAAAGGATATCCAAACATGGGATGAACTTAAATGCAAATTCATAAACAATTACACGTACAAAATTGACATGGACACCTCTATGACTAGCTTATGCATTCTCACACAAGAGTACGTTAGTGAAATGTTCATCCCATTCTTCCAAAAATAGAGAAGTCTAGCTAGTCATTGTCACATTGACATACCCGAAAAGGAAAAGGTTGAAATTTTCGTACAAACACTTCTAGGTCCCCTAAAATATGCAGTGCAGGTGCATTGTTGCACAAAGTTCATGGACCTAGTTGAATAGGGTGTCTAGATTGAGAAAGCCCTTATTGCAAAGGGAGAGCTAAAATGTAGTCCTAAAAACACAAACGCAAATCCTCCCATTGACAAAAATAAGTATTGGGTCAAGAATAAACATATCACAAATGACAGTGTGGTTGATGCAAAAAACGTTAATACAACAGGTCAAGTACTCACCACCAAAGGAGTTCAAAATAAAAATTCATTTGTGACCACACCAGCACCAACTGCCAATGCTATTCAAAATAATCCTTCTCATTTTAATCAAAGGTAGCTGCGTCAACCATGACAATTTAAATAATGCACATACACTCCCTTAGGTGAGCAAATCAAAATTGTCTTAAAGAAAATTATCCAAAACAGTGTCATAAATTTGGAAGAACCTAAACCGTATGACCCTGTTCAGTTCAAGCCATCATGGTGGGATGATAATGCATTTTGTGATTATGACCATGTCAAAGGGCACAAAACTTTCTCTTGCCACCGGTTGTGAAATCTTGTACAAGACTTTATTGAAAACCATACCATTGAGTTAGGAGGTCAATTGTTTGTGTCTAATGCAAACCATACAATCCACAAGAACCCACTACAAGATCATGGTTTTGGTAACCCCCCCTCGTTTGGCACAAAGCATAACAATAATCAAGCTAATCATGTCTTTCATGCCTTCAATTATTCTAGGGGTACCATCATTAACAATCTTCGAGATGTTGATGAAGATAAGTGTGTCAATACTATTACCATTAAAAAGGCCCTGGAATGCAATGTCACAACATGTAAAGGCAAGGTCACCATACCAGGTCCCTTTGCACGTCATCCTAAAGCTACCATACCTAGTTTTTCTGCTAGGCAGTCAAAACCTAAGCCAAAGTTCAACCTTATTGATCAATTGAGCAAAACACCCACCCAAATCTCCATCCTTGAATTTCTTCGCATTTCACATGCACATAAGGCCATCTTGGATAAGGTTATACAAGAGTCTTCTGTCCCAAAAAAAATTGATCTCATTAATTTTGAAACCATGGTCAGATATCTAACTTTACCTCACCACATTACCTTTTCAGATAGTGACTATTCCTCACCCAAACCATCTCATAATTATGCCCTTCATATCAAGTTTTTTGTCCACAAACATAAGGTTAGATGAGTCTTAGTAGATGGCAGAGCAAGATTGAACATCTACTCTTTAAAATTGGTTAAAGCTCTTGGATTCTCTAATGCATGTGTGGATGCTACCAAGAGCATTGTCATCAAGGAATATGGTGATGAAGAACATACTTCTAAAGGTGTCATCACAATTCCAATTCATGTGGGACTAGTTATTATAGATACAACATGCCAAGTCCTAGTTCATGACATACATTACAATATCTTACTTGGTTGCCCATGGATTCATGTGTTAAAGGCCATTCCTAACACATACCACCAATTCCTAAAGTTCCCTTTTGATGGTAATGAATTTACTATCCCAGTAGATCCTGATCCATTTCAATACTATACCAGTTTGAGAGTCATTGTTGAACACCAGGTAACCATTAATCGGGAAGCCTCAACTTCCACCTCTTCCAAATATATTGAACCGTCTAGACTAGCCAAATCATCCATTCCATCAAATTCTCCCTCACCATCTTCCTTGGCCTCCATACCAAATAAAGACCTTTAGATCTAGGACCTTGGCTATGGAGAATTCAAACTAAATACAGCTTATTGTATCACCACAATACCTAAGCCACCTAGATTCTATGGTAGACCATGTTTTGCAGTCGAGCCCAAAACAAATTTCAAGGTTCCACCAAAAAGTGTTTTCACACTATGGGGTGATATGGGTAATGAAGTCATTATTGACATAGCTAACTGGATCTACAAAGACTCAAAATAATTACCTCCACTACTAGTTCATCTCTATGGAAAAGGCTATGACATATGCAAGGCACTGGGTTTTGACGGCACAAGTGGTCTTGGAAATGCCAATAATGGAAGAAGAGAACATTTCATTATCTCTACAAGACCAAGGTATATTGGGCTAGGGTTTGACCAACTCAGACCTGACAATCAATGTACCTATGAACTTTCAAGTGAGGATGTAATTTCTACATAAAGTGTCAAGACACGTGAAGAATGCCTTACCAAAACTGGCTCTAATGAATGGGAATGGGGACTTGAGAAAACCTTGAGTAACTATGATATTGATGAACTATTCCTAGACCCTGGTCAACTCCCCTTTGAAGAATGATTCTGACAAGAATACAACATTGTTCCTATTGACCATCATTCTAAAAAGAAGGAATGGGTAAGCATTCCTTGGGATCTAGAAGAACATAACTTGTCGTCGGCAACATCTGAAATGTCTCGCCCCATTCTCGAGCCCACCCATGAGCCTGACCTAGCTGAACCTACCATCCATACCTCTGAAAGGCCATCTAGTAGTCATGGTGGTGATACTTTTATACCCTATTTTGACTATGATTTCAACTCATCTAAATCTCAATATGGTGCATCCATTGAATTTGACACGGAAGTTGAAATTGACAACTTCGCCTTCATGCTTGACCCTTCAATTTGTATGTTTTCCACATCTTCCCCATCCTTTACCAACATTGATGATGGGATTTCCCTTGTTTACCCACAACTGATTGATTGGGACCGACAAGAGCCACATGTTATGGATATCTTTCAAAATAATGAGGCAATAGTAGAATTCATGGGACTCTGGGAAGGCATATCATGGGGTGATCACAAAATGGGATTTTCCATTGACCTAGATTATACAACTTACTTTGGGGAGACTGTGCAATCCTCTAGTCACAAAAATACAAAGAACAAGATTAAAAAATAAATTTCTTTAGGTAAAACCCACAAGGCACCTTCTGATAATAAAATAATAAAAATAAAGGACGTATCTGAAGGTGAAAACCTCTTTGAGGTGCCTAAGGATGGAGGATTGGACTTTCTTCCCATAACACAAAAAAAATTGGCAATGCTCATCAAAGACACCATTGAAGTTAACATAGCTACAACAAAAAACCCCAAAATGGTTCTCTTGGTTGCATCATATTCAGAAGAAGAAAAACCTGAATTTCAAAAATTATTCACAGAAAGGAAAGTTAACTTTGCATTGTCATATGCTAACATGCTAAGCCTTGATCCAGATTGGTATTGCACCATCTTCCCCTAATCCCAAGTATAAAACCAGTCAAACAAAAATTACCGAAAATGCATCCATAGATTGCACTACTTGTAAAGGTTGAACTAAAGAAGTTACTGGATGTTGTATTCATAAGATCAATAGACTATGCTGACTGGATATCCAAAATTGTCCCTGTCACAAAGCCAAATGGAAAAATCCGCATCTGTATGGATTTCATAGATTTAAATAAGGCTAGTTCAAAAGATGATTTTCCATTGTCGAATATAGAAATGATTGTTTATCTCACAATAGGGTACGAGATTTTGTCTCTCATGGATGGTTTCTCATGCTATAACCAAATCTGCATTGCGTCTAAAGATCAAAACAAAATGACATTTACATGCCCATGGGGAACATACTGTTGGAATGTCATGCCTTTTGGCTTAAGGAATGCAGGCAAAGAGCTATATGACAACAATATTTTATGACATGATGCATATCCTAATGGAAGATTATGTGGATGACCTTTTGGCCAAATTTTTGACACGGAAGGACCATCTCAAGGTCCTAGACAAAAATTTTAGATGGCTGGAGGACTACAAGGTTCATTTGAAACCAAAAACATGTGTCTTTAAGGTTACTTCAGGCAAACTATTGGGCTACATAGTTTCACAATGAGGCATAGAAGTGGATCCAGCTAAAGTGAAAACAATTCTAGACATGCCGCCACCAAAATCAATCAACGAGTTAAGAACACTTCATGGAAAAATGCATTTCATCTGATGCTTCATCACATAGTTGGAAGACAAGTGTCAACCATTTCAATACTTGTTATGCAAAATTATCCCCTTTGTATGGACATACAAATTCCACACAACTTCCAAATAAATTAAAGAATATCTATTGACACCACCTACCTTTATTCCACCCATTGAAGGAAAACCATTGATCCTGTATGTATTGGCAACTACAAATGCACTAGGGGCATTATTGGCACAAAATGACCATGAGGAGAAAGAAAGAGCCATATACTATATCAGTCACATATTGATAGGATATGAGTTGAACTATACAACCATTGAATGCACATGCCTTGTAGTTTTCTTTGCAACACAAAAACTAAGACATTACATGTTGAGTTACCAAACACACCTAGTAGCTAAGATTGATCCACTAAAGTATCTCCTAAGTCACACAAAATTGATAGGTCATTTAGCAATTTGGGTCATGATTTTAAGTGAATATGACATAAAATATTTTGACCACAAGGCAATAAAATGGAAAGTAATAGAAAATCAGCTTGTAGATGCACCCATCCAAGGAACTCATCCACTAATAATTGATTTTCCTGATGAGTCTATATTTCATGCAGAGCCTACGTCACCATGGAAACTATATTTTGATGGGTCTCATACTAGTCACAGCTCAGGGGTTGGTATCTTGTTCATCACACCATAAGAGGATTCCATTCCTAAAACATTCTTGATTGCCTTCCCTTATACTAACAACATGGTAGAATATAAAGCATTGATCACAAGACTCAAGATCGCAATTAAATGGAAAATTTAGACACTACTAGTATTCAGGGATTCTCAATTAGTTATCAAGAAAGTGAATGATGACTATGAAAGAAAAGATTAAAATTTTCTCCCCTTAAAGAAAATGGTGGATAGCTTCCTAACATATTTCAAATTGATTGCCTTTGAACAAATTCTTAGGATACAAAATAAGGAAGTCGATGCAATGGATACTATTGGATATCTCTTAGACATCCCCAAAAATGTGTCACAATTTGAGTTCTTAGTTGAACAACTATTGATGTCAGCATATGACATTCCAGACTTAGAAATGCTTTACGATATTGTTGGTCCCAGTTCACCTTGGTACTAAGACATCTATGACTATCTTAAGTCCCAAACCCTACCACCCAACTTTTCCAATAACCAGAGAAAGTCCTTTATAAGAAAAAGTTGCTTGAAACACCATCATCAATGACACCCTATACTGTTGTGGCTTTGATAACACCCTTCTTCGCTGTCTTCACACTAATGAAGCCCAAAAAACTTTATGAGAAGTATAGGAGGGTATATTTGGATCTCATTCAAGTGGTCTGAATTTAGCTAGGAAAGTCGCCCAGCTTGGATACTACTAGCTAACACTAGAAAAAGATGCTCTTTAGTTTTTCAGAACATATCAAAAATTCCAGGTGTACAATGACCTAATCCACACACCTGTATAGGAGCTAAGACCAATCACTTCTTTGTGGTGTTTCGCATAATGGGGACTCAGCCTCATGGGCAAGATCCATCCATCCTCCTCTAATGGCCATAAATTCATAATCACCGCCATTCATTACTTTACTAAGTGGATTGAAGTCATCCCTCTCACTTACATTACTGGTAAGAAAATATCAAAGTTTATCCTTAATTACATCATCTACTGGTATGGTGTCCCATAATCCATCATCATAGATAACGAGAGTCCATTCAAAAATCAAGAGGTTTGTGAACTCTGTGAGCGATTCCACATCCAACATGATTTCTCCACCCCATATTATCCACAAGGTAACGGTCAAGATGAGGCATCAAATAAAACAATTCTTCACATTCTTAAGAAGATTGTCAAAGATGTTGGCCGAGATTGGCACCTATAACTTAATCCTGCCTTATGGGCCTACTGTACCAACATTTGTACACCCATTGGAGCCACTCCATTTTCCCTTATCTACAGATCTAAGGCCATATTGCCCATCGAGGTTGAAATTCCTTCTCTTTGAGTCTCCTTGAAGGGAATGATTGATGATGAAGAGTACAGACAGTATCGCCTACATGAGTTAGAAATGTTACATGAAAGATGACAAAATGCCCTGAATCACTTGCAGGCATATCAGAATCATCTTTGTCAGAGCTATAACAAAAGAGTGATGGTGAGAAAATTTAAAATTGGTGACTTGGTCCTCATGCAAAATCCAATAAATCATGTTGACCGTGAAAAGCATGGAAATTTTGAGCCTAATTGGCTCAGTCCTTAGATTATTACTGTAGCATTCAATTCTAGAGCATATCAGTTGGCTACACCTAATAGAGAACAGTTGAAAAAACCCATCAACAACCTACATCTACGAAATTTCTACACATAACATTAGAGAACTTGGCTAAAAACCTAAAAATACAAAAAAATTGAAAAATAAAGAAAAAATCATCCCTTGATAAAAAACTAGAAAACAGGTGTCTTGGTGACACCAAAACAATCAAAAAAATGACAAAAATAGTAAAAAGAAATAAATTCATCCAATAGTGAAAACCTAGAAAACACGCAATTTGGATAAGTACCATGGTGAAAACCTAGCAAACAGGTTCCATGCATAGTCAATCATTGCCTTCACCATCTATTGTTACTCTAATCGACCCTTATCCACTTTGCATAATCACAATAGCTTGACACATTCATGACATTCATCCTAACTACTATCAATTCTAGCCATGATTAGCATTTGGTTGACATCACCCCTTGCATATCCTTATCATTTTCCTTGTATTTACATATCATTTGGCTTGGGTAATCCATGATCTATCTAGGGGCAAGACCTTTATCATGTAACTACAACGGGTGTCGTAAATGATTTTGCACTTGTAAAAAGTCCTGAAAAAAGTCATAAAAATCTGAAAGAGTGCTGAAAAAGTCATAAAAATCTGAAAGAGTCTTGAAAAAGTCATAAAAATCTGAAAAAGTCTTGAAAAAAGTCATAAAAATCTGAAAGTCCTAAAAAAGGTCATAAAAATCTGAAAAAGTTCTGAAAAAAGACCTGAAAATTGAAAATGTCCTAAGAAAACACAAAAACATCCAAATCAATGTGAAAATCCCAAAAACAGAGTCAGATTCAATGTTTGTCTTGTCAATCCAATTAGTCTCGTCAATCAATATTTTGTCCATATCTGAACTATGTTGTCTTTGTGCATTTGCTACGTAGGCAAGATTCATCTTTGAATCCCCGAGACTTTGGTTAGTTTTTCTAGGTTTGTCAAAATAAAATCATGATTCAAACTTATTTCCTTTGGACAAGGTCATTGGTCATGTCAAACTAAAAGTTCTTTGAGGGCATGACGTAGGCAAGGCCATCAATTGATGAGCCCCCGAGGCCACACTAGGTCAGTCCATTAGGGTTCATGGCATTACACTGGCACACATGCCAAAAAATTTCAAGGACAAGTCATTTCCAAACATGGAAAACTCTGAAAATAAATTATGAGAGTCACTTATTTAACATGAAAATCACACCAACACGTCAACATCGACATGTAGTCAACACAAGTCAACTTGAGTCAAAACAAGTCAAATTGTCACAACCAGTCAAACTGTCCATTCTTGGTTATCTTTTAGATGTGTCCTTATGAAGAATAACCTCTGTCATTTATGCCTTAGGATGTGTCCTTCCTAGGCATTGTCACTATCACCTGGCATTTTGAGGGATCCTCTCGACATCTAAGGATCATTCCTCTCGGCATAAATGTTCTTTCATATGTGTCCTTCTAAAGAACAACCTCTTTCATTTATGCCTTAGAATGTGTTCTTCTTAGGCATTGTCACTGTCACCTAGCATTTGGAGGGATCTCTTTTTTCATTTAGGGATCAATCCTCTTGACATCAACATTATTCAGGATGTGTCCTTCCTAAATTTGACAATCTTCGGCACTCGTCATCTTGGAATTGTCAAAACCTTGACACCTTGGCATCTCGACATCATCAAACAAGCCATCCTAACATTAAAACACTTGGCAAACACTCGACACTTGTATTTTGGGTTTTTCATCATGTTACTAGTTTTTCACCAAGATTCCAACAATAGGATTTAGAGAAATAGCGATGTCTCATGATGTTTGTCTTGTCTTTTGACACTCATGTTACTAATGTCTCAGCGATGTCCTGACTATGATATTTAGGAAAACAATGATGTATCATGATAATTTCTTTATTTTATTCTTTTTCCAATCATGTTGCTAGTTTCTCAAGGATGTCCTAGAAACAGGATTCAGAGAAGCAATGAGGTTTCATGGATTGTCCTTCTTGTCTTTTTTTGCTTGCGGTTGGTTATGATAAAATGACTAGGGCAATTATGCTCTTAGTATGAGTCATGATCATCCTTGTCTGCGACTGATTTTCTTATTTGATGGTACAACCTTGCACACCTTGATTTCTGTCATATCATGGTGTTTGTTGGCCATCACAATAATCTTCCCAATCATGATTAAGAGCAATAAATATTAAATTCCTATGGGAATACTGTTGATGGTTAAAATGACACAAACAACATTGAAACAAAATATTTCTACTCTATTTCTCCTAAAAAAGAAAGACAACATGTAGTGGCCTAACTCCCAAGGTCCTGGTAGTTGGTTCTCAAATGTCTAGTGTCACTCAATTGGTTCATGCAACTGTAATATTCAAGGGGCCTGTGCTGGTAACAAAAGTTTCAAGCAATGACTCTTTTATCAAAATAGTTCTTGTGAATAAAGGGGTTTCAAACAAAAGAAAAAGATGGAACAAAGGGGTAACCAGTAAATTTGAATCAAATTTATCTAACATCTAGACATATACTTCAACAATGAGTGTTCTCCAACAAATCATAAAACCAAAGCATGACAATCTATAGCATAAACTATACCATTGTATGCATCTAAGGTGCTTAATTCAATACCTCTTTTCACTTATCACAACTATCTCCAAGATTTTAAAACATACATCCATTCATTGCTAAGGTCATAGATCAACAGACTTTAATAACTTCAATTCAATGATAATCTAATAAGACAATCCTTAAATCGGATTCCTTCAAATGACTTTCATCACTCAAGAAACTCTTATGTTCAGCACAATAACTGCATATACATAGATTATAACTTATCAGCCTTATCACCCAAACAATTGAACTCTAACACCATATATCGGGAAGACCTGTAATTTTTATTAACTGTAAAACATCTAGTAACAATGTATCTCAAAACTGATCACTACAAAAGTCTATCTCCTAGCATTAGGTAAGCCAATTCTATTCTCAATTAGCCGACCTTTACAATATGATACCCATCAGGTATTTATAGGTATACAAAATCTCGAACTCTACTTCTATATTAGCCATTCCACCCTTTTAGGAACTAGATCAATTAGATCTTAAGTTCTTACATTTAGACATTCAGTTTAACTAAAAATAGAAGATAGAAGAGAAGAAGAAATCATGCACCCAAAAAGTTGTCAGTGATGCACGCAACATGCAGAGAAGAGGAAAATTATGCATGCAGGGACTCATGCATGCAAAACTAGGTCTACAATAAACTCATCATAGCTAGTGAAGACTTGCTGTAATGTATCCATCTCTGGCCCATCAATCTAGCTATATTCAAACTTGATTCGATCCAATTCTGCTGCAGCAAATTCCCTCATACTTTTTATTTTTATTAACTCTCTCCCAACAACTTTTATCTCTTCTTTGACCTCTACCAGACGATCTATTACCAACTCCTCCCCATCATCCTTTTTCTTGCATAAGTCCTTTGAACCTTTCATCGCATTTCTCTTTAATTTGACTCAAAGGCATGCCATCTTTTATCAAAACATTTACATCTACAATTATAGAAATGACTACTTCTAGCTCTTCCAATTGCTCAGTCAAATTATTAATAGCCTCCTGAATTTCATCCTTATGCTTACTCAAAAAGTCAATTCTAAACCAGAGTATACGAGAAGTTTTCTCCACAAAATCGTTGTTGTCCTCCTCAAGTATCGATTGATCCAGAAGAGTAGCTAAAGGCAATGCACTTACCTTTTCTAACTTCTGGCTATATTCCTTGTACTCTTCTTCTTGTTTTAATGATGCCTCAATGTATTGATGCATTTATTTTATCAACCCTTTTGTGTCCTTGTAGGCTTCAAAACCTTTAACTAACACTTCACCTACCTCTCGGTTCAGTTTGTCTACCCATCGGTCTACCATCTCCGCCTTACCTCTAACTTGCACCAAATCATCTACCTCCTTTTTGATTAACAAAATAGGAGTCTCAATGGCTGCTACCTATTGTGATCTTGGAGAGGAAACACTCTTCAAGAATGAATGCAATTGATCTAATTGAGCTTTAAGCTCATCCTTCTTTTGCTTATCCTTGATCATTCTTGATTTGGTCGTTGAAGCCACTACATCAATCAAGATCATTTTTTGATTCCTATTGGGCCTTCCCAAATTGACCATACTCAACTGATAATCTATTAACTACATGTCTCCTACCTCCTTTTCTGTCATTGGCATGGCACATTCAGCAACAATTTCTCCTTTGTTTGTGAATCGGGTAGAATGTAGAATCTTAGCCTTCTTCTTTGGCCTTTCCTGCTTAATTCCCTTTATCATATCCTCCCAATTGATAGGTTGTGGAGGTGTTATTGCCCTCTCCTGCAGGTCCAGTTTTAGCTAAGTAGGAGCATTTGGAGCAGTAGTCATCATAGAAGAGGAAGCAACAACTGTAGAAGGTGGGTGAACATTTACCTGAGGTTGACAGTCAACCCTTGATTTCTCTTGTTGCTCTTGCAATATATGCATTTGCACCAACTTCTCAGCCTCTTCTCTATCTCTTTGTTCTTTCCTTTTCCTTTCTTCTGCTTCTTTCCTCTCTTTCTCTAATCTCTCTACCTCCAAGGCCTTAAGTTTCTCTACCTCTACCTTTTCTTCTTCTGCTTGCTGCTTCTTAATCAGCTCCTCAACATCCCTTTTCTTTCTCAAGCTTTCTGCTTCTTCTTCTTTCTAGTGAGCTTCCTCTGCAAGTTTTAGTTTAGCAACCAAGATTACTCTTTCCCTTGGGTTGCTCGCTTTTTCTTCCTCAAGGTCATGAATTTTATGTATCAACTCCAACTTGTCATTCTCTTCTTTCACCTTGAGCTCATGTTCTTGTTGCCTTCTTTGTTTCTCCACTTCATCAAATGTTGCCTTAGTTTCTATTTCCTTTTGTTTCTCCACTGCAACCCTTGCATTAGAACTTCTTGTCACATCCTCAAATAGCTTCCATTGATCTTCTTGTGTTAACATCTACTCAATATCCTCCTCTAGAGGCATGTTCTATTGCAATTCTTTCTCTGATAGAGTCTTATCTGAATCTGTCTCAACCTCCAGAATTTCCTCCTCCACTTCTTTTCCCTTGGGAGTTTCAACCATGCTATGAAGAGCTCCTTCTTGAATTTCTTTACTCTTCTTCCTTGTAAGTGGGACTTGTGCAGATGATACACCTAATGTAGGTGTCGAAACAATAGATCCTACTAGAACATCTCCCTCTGGCATTTCTTCTTCATCATCAATTGCCTCAAGTTCTATTTCTTCAATGTCTGGAGGAAGGAATTCTAATGGCTCTTTCGGGGGTGTCTTTCTCTTGATTCTATTGTATCCTTTACCCTTTTTAAGGACTGGTCCTTGAGGAGCTTGAGTTCTCAACATCAACCATTGCACACTCCTATCCAATACCATCCTTCCAATCTTCTTGATATCAATTGTTTCTTCAGTATCCCAGTCAATTGGATCCAGACTCTTGGTGCCAACATTCAAAGCTTCATAGGATGGATCCAATACAATTCCATCATCCACCAATGTGTCAAGAATGTTTTCTTTAACACCTAATTATGCCATGAGTGCAACCGATAATCTTTCATAGTTCTTCTTTCTCAAATCATACTCATCCTGCCAATCACACCAAAAGTCTTCTAACAAATTGAAATGTCTAGTGAACACTGAAGGTAATAAGGCATACATCTTTTTCTTTGGATCAAAATACTTACGAGCTGTGTACAATCCCAATTTTAACTGTATTAATTCACTACAGACCACCTTTGCTCCTACCAAGTGTTGACACCTATATTCACCCAATTTCATGGGAAATTTATGACATCCAATTTTATGCTTGATCCCGAACCGAGCATTAACTCCAATAGCTTGATATACAAACTCCATTAGCACTATCCTGTTACTGCAACACCTCAGAAGAAAATGTGGATGGTCTTCAAAACAAACCAACCTGAAGTATGTAAATTTAGGGTATTGGATGTACCAACATCCCCATTCAACGATGAATGCCATACCTTCTTCACTCAACCGGTATCCAACATCTCCATTTAATTGGTTGATAATCACATATAAAAATGCATCATTGACTCTTCTGAAATGATTCTTAGCAACTTGAAGATACAACTGATCATAATGCTCACATACCTTCTTCTACCCATCCAAGGCTCCCATTATGCCTACTCTGTTCAAACTTGGGAAAATCCCCAATCTCGCTGCTGCATATACAATGTAAGAAGTCATAAAGAAAAATGTAGTATTTCTGATGTTAGTCAGCTAATCATGGATAGTATTTGACACAATCATTGGCCAATCAAACTACTGGTCACCATGTAAGATTATTTCGATGAAAGGAAACATCCATTCCTTGAAGTGGAACGTATCCCTCTTCCCAAACACCCTGGACAACATCAATATTAGATCTGATACTTCCTTCTTGAAATCTACCCTCTTTGGCTGGTCTACAAGTTTGCTCAGAGATTTCTTTTCCGTCTTCAACCACTTCTTGTTTAGATGAGACTTATTGGAGTCCTTATGCTTGCTATACTTCTCCAAGGCCTCTGCTTTAGTTAGCTGTACCAAGTTCTTGAGATCCGGAACATTAAATATATGTTGAAATATTTGAGGAGTAAGATCAATGATCACATTATTCTACGAATCCATGCATAGTCTTATAGCAGGATTGTAGGCACTAGCCACTATTAAGATCAACTTCGAGCATTGGATTGACAAAGGAAACACAGTAATATGTGCCAAGCCAGAATCAACAATCCTTTGCATCCCTCCTGTCAAATTTTCTCATTCTGTAAAGGTTTCTCCATGTAATTCCTCAAAGTTGTACTGCCCCAAATTAGTATCTGTGATATCTGAGCAGTCTGATTCCACCTTGCTCACCTTCACAACTAGACTCCTGTGATTATACCTCAAGGTATAAGGCAATTGTTCTAGCTTTAACTTCTTTGGTTTTAGTGTTTCCTTTGATGTTCCTATAGGATGGTTCCTTCGAGCAGCTTCCCCTGATGTTCCTAACATCTTTCAACTTTCCTGCAAAGAAAACCTCTAATTAGACCTTTAGATATCATCATAAAACATGCTTTTAAAAACATACCTTTCATATATGCATCAAAGTTGAAACCAGGCAAAAAACTCAACCTAACACAGTCTGTTTTACAATACCGTTGGACTTGGAGCCAAAACCAATATAGATACTTCACTAATAATAAACGGGCTCTGAGTCAGAATTGGGAAGATGACTTGAACTGGGATAGGAATGAAAAAAGGATTTGATTTTCTTCAGATTTTCATATTTTCATATCCGATTTCCACTCCGCCTCCGCTTTCGTGTAGGTTATCATTACTTCCCAAATAAGACTTCTGATGTACGCAGAGCCGAAAACTAGATGGAAATGGAATCGATAAATTTTGTAAGAACATAATTCTCAAGTCCATAATCGATTCCAATCCCATCTCCGCCTAGGTTGACCATGACATCATCAAATGATTTTGTTGATTTAACATATAACTTCATTATTAAAACCAAGGTCACTTTAAATGAAAAAGGGGCTTTAAAAACACTATACTCATATGACCATGGGGAATGATTGTATTTTAGGGCCATCATATTTTAATCATTTAACTGTGATCCCCATAAGACATGAAACCCTAATCTAACAAACCTGATAAAAACTAGGGCACGGATTTTAAACCTTGCCATTTTACTCGATCTAAAGACACAACAAAACCTTAAGTAAAAACGATAAATCTAATCTACCTTATTGTAGATCCCTAACCTTAACAAACACCATTAAAACCCTAATTTAATCTAATTGACTGCAAATCAGAAATAGCACGACACGATCACGATTAAGTCGTGAAAGCGACCATGCTCAAAAATATATACAGAATCTAAAACGACAACACAAGAAACCAAAAAAATAAGCCAAAGAAACAAAATAAAACAAGAACCTACTCGTACAATCATGCCAAGAAACACATACCCATTTAGAACAAAATGATTCAAAGTATGAGCAGATATAAAGAGGAGCACAACAAACACGACATTAAATAAATGAAGAACAATACAATAAGAAACCCTACCTCAAATGCAAAAGAACCCGAGCTAACCTTCTAAACTGATTCTCACGCAATAACCTTCCTCTCTTTTGATCAATTTGCTCAAATGAACTTCGCTGCTGATGTTTCATGCTGTTTGATCTCTTAATAGTGATAACAATGATTCGTTTAACCCTTAATGAAGGTAAAAATGTTGATTTCTACCTACACAAGCAGATGTCATTAATGCATTAAAATGTACTTAAGGCAGAGTCGGAATTGTGAGAGAACGATCACTTCTCTATAGTGCCACTTCAGTCAAAAAGTCAATGACCCAAAAGTGGTGGGGGCAGGATCAAAACGAAAATTGATTTGAAAGTTTCAAAAATTTCCAAACCTTATTCCCATTCTGATTCCGGGTCCGCAACTAAACAATAAACATAACCAAATACAAAAAAGTAAAGCAAAATACCAACATAATAAAACTAAACAAAAAGACTTAGACTAAAGCATAAATAAAAATAGCGAAGGCAGGGGCGAGATTGATTATGGTTTTGCAATTTTCAATAAAGACCATATTAACACCCACTCTGGCTCCGCTTCCGCTGAACAAAAAAAATAGGCCAAAAACAAAGACCATCAGGATGGGAACAAAAACTAGTTTCAAAAGAACCTTCAAAACCCGATTCAGTTCTGGTTCCACTTCCGCTAGACTAAACCAAAATAAACAAAGTGTAGGAAGCAAAATGACTCCAAACTTTATTTGAAAAACAACAAAGGATAAAGAACAACAAGGGGGACCTATTTTTTGACCAAGACAAAAGATGGGGTGGTTATGCAAGGTGTAACAAATGGCGACTCGATTGGGAAAATGGTTTACCCATTTTTAAGATACCCAAAGAAAATTTCAGTCACCTAAAAACTACTGGCTTATAAACACTTTAATCTTGAGTAAAATCAGATATTTTTAGGATAAGTTTGACTAGGAATCTTAGATGTTTGTGCCTATGAGTTATCTCTGAATCTGAGTGTGTGCTTATATTGGGCATCATTCTTCATAGATACTTTCTCTATTCTTTGAACCACCATACCTAAAATTCAAGCTACATTAGTTGAGTCTTTTAACTATCATGCAATAAAATCCTAGGTATTGCTCCGCTGCCAGACAAGTGTCCATAGCCCTGACGGACATGCCTCTAGTTCTCTCAAAGCATTGCTCTACTGCTAGCCAGGCATCCATAGCCCCAATAGAGATACTTGATATTGAGCTTGCCTTTTCTTTCTTTCTTTTCATTTTACTTGTGGAAATTCTTTTATGCATCTCTCAATACTCAAATTCAGTGAATCTAAAATGTGGGTTGAGAACTACAATGGATTTCATGATAGTCTTGGAATTAGTTTTTTCACTTGAATAAAAGGTAGTCATTCTAAAATAGATAGGCATTTACTCATGCAGATTTTTTATCTAATTTAGTGACAGATTTTTGATGATAATGCCTGAGATATTCACAATGTATCTTCTTATCTTTAAATAACTTCTCAAACCCAAACCAGAATGATCATAGGACATGAGTTTCAAAACGACATCCTTTTCAATGATGATAATGAAAATACCTAAACCAATTTCTCTCCTAGTAACAATAGTATACTTTGAATAACAACCCCAAGTCTTGAGATGAACAAAATAAAGATCCCCAACGAAACCAAACTCAACAAACTAAACCAAAACAAAAACAAAACAAGAACAAAAAGAAAATCTAACTAAAACAAAGACAAAACTAAAACCTAACTGCATAACTTAATTACATATGATGCAGTATAATACATTCTCCTCCAAAATATCAGACCTTCTATGCACCAAAATAGTGCTTGAGAAACTACCCATTAATAGGTAATGAAATAGGCTCTCTTGTTAAGGTACTCAAACAAAAGGCGTTCTCACCTAATATTTTAGCTACTTGATAAGGACCTAACCAGAGTCTATCAAAATTCTAGTGATCTCCCTTTTTTTCCCTAGCCTTATCCCATAATAGCACAAGGTCTGATATTCTAAAAGCTTTTATCTTGGCTCTCTTGTCAAACCAACGTTTGACAACAGCCTGATGTTTAGAGAATTGTTGCAAAGCAACATCTATTTGTTCTTCCATTTTTAACAAATTAAGCAATCTAACCTCAATCCTATCATCCTTGGAGTAAAATTCCTGCATAAAATTCAAAAAAGGTATTTGTAAATGAATGGGAAATATTGGATCTTGGCCATAGACCAACTTAAATGGTGAATTCCCTAGGGTTTATTTGATTCTAGTTCGATCTGCCCATAAGGAAAATCTCAACTAGGTGTGCCAGTCCCTAGGGTTACTTTCTAACAACTTTCTTATAACTTCCAATAAGTTCTTATTTGTGGACTCAGCCACTCCATTCCCTTGAGGATAATAATTGAAAGAATATTTTAACACAAGCTTATGCTCATATGCCCATGAAATGAACTCGGTAGAAGAAAAAGAAGGGTTGTTATCACATACCAGAGAAAATGGAACACCAAACCAGGTTGTGATGTTCTTAGTTAGAAAATTGATGACCACCTTCGTGGTGCTATTCTTGCAAGGTTGTGACTTTATCCGATGTGTCCAGTAGTCAGTTGCAGTCAAGATGAATTTATGTCCTATAGAAGAATTTGGATTAATCACACCTACAAAATCAAGTGCCCATTGAGAAAATGGCCTTACCTCATATACCGGTTGTAGGGGCATTGCAGGATTTCTTTCTCTAGGTGCAAAAGTTTGACATACATGACAAGTCCTGCAGTGTTGATGTGCATTCCTAAACACATAAGGCCAATAATATCCTGACCTTAAAATCTGATGTGCCAAAGCCTCAGCTGATCCATGGCATGTTCTGTGTCTGCCATGAAATTCATTTATGGCATGTTTAGCTCCTTGCTAATCCAAGCAACGTAGATAGATCCCTTGGAAATTATTCCTATAGATTGATCCCCCTTTAAGCATATAATGGGTGCTCTTCATCCTCAATGCTCTCCTTTGAGTAGCATTCATTTCTTCTAGACACTTTTTATTGAGGAGGAAGAAGACTAAATCTATATACCAGGGATCTTTTTTGAATGATTGAACAATGTACTATTGGCAAGTTATACTTTTGTCTACTTCAGCCATTGCCTTTGACAAACCTTGACCTCTTACAAGCTTCATTGGGTGAATCTCCAGGTCAAACATTTGTAAGATTTCCATCCATTTCCCTCTTCTTTCCCCTAATTCACTTTGCATTAAGAGGGACTTTACAACTAGATCTGGGACTATGGCTATAACTTGACTTCTGATTATGTAATGCCTAAAATTTTTTACTGCTCTAACCAATGCAAATGCTTGTTTTTCCAATGATGAATATCTTAATTCTGCATTTTTAAATGGGGATATCATAAAATAAATTGGTCTCTCCTCATTCTCTTCCCTTCTCTATGTTAAAACTATTGCACATGAATGTTCAGAAGAAAAAGAATAAAGGTATAAAGGTTTTAGATAATCTGGGCTTGTTAAAATAGGTGCCTCAGATATAGCTTGTTTAATCTGCATGAAAGCAGACTTGGCTTCTTCACTCCATTAAATATTTGCATCTTTCTTCATCATTTTTTTGAGTGGTTTGAGAATCTCTACAAACCCTGTTATAAACTTCCTGACAAAATTGATCCTTCCAAAGAAAGATCTCATTTCCTTCTTACTTCCTGGCCTTGTCAATTTCAAAATGGCCTCCACTTGGTCAGGATCTATGGAAATCCCCTCCTCTGATATAATGTGACCTAAAAGCTTTCCTTCATAAAATCCAAATACACATTTCTTTGGATAAAGAGAAACACCATAACTGATACATTTCTTTAGCACCTTTTCCAAATTAGTAGCATGATCTTATCTATTCTTAGAGAAGATAGTCAAATCATCAACATAGATTATTATACATTTCCCTATCAGATCTTTAAAAGCTACATCCATTTCCCTTTGAAAATTAGCACCAGGATTGATTAGACCAAATGGCATTCTTCTGTAGGCAAATGTGCCCCATTTTGTAGTGAAATTCATCTTCATCCTATCTTCATGACTTACAAGGACCTGATTGTATCCTGAATACCCATCCAAGAAAGACATCATCTGAGATCCATTGACCTTTTTCAATACTTCATCAAGGGAAGGTAATGGATAGTTATCCCTCTCAGAGGCCTTGTTTAAATTCTTGAAATCCACACACAACCTAATATCACCATTCTTCTTCCTTACAGGAACTAGATTAGCCACCCAAGTAGAGTGTCTAACTAGAAAGATTATTCTTGCAGCCAAAAGTTTATGCACCTCTTTCTGAATCAAAGGTTCAATTAATGCATTGACCGGGCGTTACTTTTGGTGAAACAGTTTGACTTATGGCTTAAGAGTAATTGTATGCGTGATGACAGATGTATCAAAAGTTTTCAAATCATCATAGCTCCAAGCAATTGCTTCAATATTTTGTTTCAGGACTCTGATTATCTCATCCTTAATCTCCTAAGGACAAGTTTTCCCTATAAAAATGTTCCTTTCTCGCCCTGAGTGAGCCAAATTAACGGATTCATACTTTCCTCCCTCACTCTTTGTAGGCATTCTTTGATAAGCTCGTGGATCTGAATCAAATATTCTTTCCAATGCTATCATCCCTTTTGGGATATCATTGCTCTTTAAATCCAATATCCCTTATAGATTGTCATTTTTTGGATTCTAGTCTCCTTGATCTCCGTCAGAATCATTAATTATATGTCCTCGAAATACATCAAAACTCTCCAAAAAGGATAAAATGTGTTGATCATCATTAAACACCTAAAAATATCTGACATTATCAAGAGTGGCAGGGACGAAAATCAATTCCACATAAAACCTCTTCAAATTTGAATCTTCCATAGGCTCTAATGTACTTGCTACAATAGCAAGAGCATCTGCTATTTGATTTACTTCCCTTGGTGTGACAGTAATCCCAAAGGCATCAAAATCTTCTATTAAATTCCAAACCCTATTTCTATATGCAACCAATCTTTTGTTATGGCATGTGTATTGGCTACATACCTACTTCACAATCACCTCAGAATCTCCCATCACTGCAAGAGCAGTTACCTTCTTCTTATGAGAAAACATGAGCCCTCTTGTAAGTGCTTCATATTCTGCTACATTATTAATGCAACCAAACTGTAATCTATAAGAAGCAAAGTAAGTTTTTCCTTTCATATTGGTTAGTTCAATTCCTACTCCACTTCCTGCTTTAGATTTAGGACCATCAAATTTAAGAGTCCATAACTGGTCCTTGGCTGGGAGTTCTTTCTTTTTAGAAGCAATAGGGAATTTTCCACTTGTGACATGTGGCGACTCAGACTTTTGTTGATCTTCAACAATTATCTTGAGGCTAGGCTCAATTAAAGATTCTCTTATGTTCCCAATTTGTTCAACAACTATCTCTTGAATGCTCTCTTGAGTTAATTTACCATCTAATTCATCTTTCATTAACACCTTGGGCATTGGTAAAGTATCTCGAGTAGGGGTGTTGAAATGAAACTGAGATACTTCCACTTCTTCTTGATCTGGAGAACGTAAAACTTGGGTTTGCTCTACTGGTAAGGAATTTTTCTCTTGAGAAAGACTAGCCCGTGTAAGAATAGTTGCATCCTTAACTTGGAAGGAGAACTTATTGATGGGAGTCTCAGATCTCTCTTGACATTTTTCTTTGGGCTGATCTACATGACTTAGAATATCTATGCATGACTGACATGTTAACTCTGAATGATTATGATAGTGAATCCTACACCAATTAGGCAGCAACAAACTACTCAAGTCAGTTTCTGCTCCTAAAACCAACTTATCTTGATGCAATTTCTTTATCAGAACCTGCTGGTTAATGTGAATCATCGGGCCACTATGATCTAAGGATAATGTATCATCAGGACTTACCACAGAGAAAGTAAGGACTTCCTCTTGTTTGTAAACACCTATCTCAGTCTCAAAGAATGCTACTTCATTTGGAGTATCATACTTAGTGATCATGTCTTTGAGTCTAGGTTCACTTTCAATTCTTATCTAAGTGGCAACTCCTTTCTAGGGTAACCACATGTGCGAGAAATCCAAAGATAGATATCGCCCTATGATTTTCATTAGCTCTCAACTTAAGACCATACCATATGTTTCTAGGATATCAGCTATTTGGATATCTATATAGGTCTAGATTCTTGGGTCTAATGCAACTTGGACATGCATGTTCTTTAACTCACCTACAACATTGACTTCGATTTTATGCATCTGAATCACCCTTTTATTAGTTGGGATAGGACTTAATCCTAACTTCTTACAAATTGAAAAAGGCATAACATTCCCTGATGCTCTAGAATCTAATAAATAATTGTGTAGATTATTTCCAAAGATTCTCAAACTTAACAAGAAAGGTGGGGTACTAATCTTACCTTTATACATAGCTGCATTCGTCTCCTTTGTGGGAGTCACTTTACCTTTCCCTTTTAGGTGATCTACCTCTTCCAAAGCTTTTAATACCACCTCTCGTTGAGCTGGGAACCACTTCATGATGTCAAAGAAAGACAGTGATGTCTTCTGCCTCTGTAATTCTACAAAAAATTCAAATTTTGAATCATTCCTAACTTGGTATTTAGGAAAAGAAGGTTGATTACCTCTATTTTGAGAATTAGAAGGTCCCTTTGGTGGAGGTGGATTATTATCTGCATTCTGATTTGGTGGAACCATGTTATTTGAGGGTGCAGATGTAGTGAATGGCCCCTTGTTTTGATTTCTTAGAAAGTGGCCACCCTTAGATTGGAAGGCTTGAGCATCATAAACATCCTCCTCTAGCTCATTATCCCCTTGCATAGGGAATTGATACTTTTCTTCAATGGTTTCATAAGTCATGGCAGTGTTGACTAACCCATTATCCTGATTGGAATTTCCTACTAGAGGATGGGCATCAGCCTGTGCAATTTTCACCATCTTCTCCATTTCTGGGCAATTGACCTTAGAATGGGCTATTGTATCATGCAACCTACGCCAATTTGTCATAAAATTCAAATCAGCAACATTAGCAATAAGAGGTCTTGATTCACCTGCTTGATAATTATGAGGAACTCCCCCATTGTTAGGTCCAGTATTCCACTACCTATTATTGTTGTTGTTGTTGAACCTTTGATTATATCCTCTATTCTGATTTTGATAATTCTGGTTTGAGGAGTTCTGATTTTGGAAATTCCTATTTGTGTTTTGATTCTGGTTCTAATTAAAGTAATTTCCCTGATAGTTATAACCTCCCTGATTGTTGTAATTCTAGTTTTGATTATTGGGAGGGTTTTTCCTGAGTTGTGCCATGTCATTTGACATCTGAGAGAGAGTCTTTTTGAGAGTCTCTAACTCACTTGTGAGTTGAACAGTTTGTTCATTCTACATATTTTGGACTATGGTTGGGGAATGGACATGGGTTGATCCTCCCCCTTGTTGTGGTTGATGTGATGAATCTTGTACACCATTGCTAAAGAAGGGGGCACCATGGGTGGAGCTTGTAACTCAGATATTGGTCCATATTGGGAATAAGACATCCCTGGGAAAGTTTTATATAATGGTAGATTAGGCATCTAATAATTCATTGGAGAAAGAACTACTCCTAACCCTCCAGATTGCAAACTTATCTATTGTTGCAATTTGATAGCCAAATGATAAATCTTAGACAGTCAGTCAATCTCATCAGGTTGATAAGTTCTTTGCAAGAGCAGGCCAATCAAAGGGTCAATAGCTCTCAAATACGCCTATATGGCCATACCCTTTGGTACTAAGTAAGGCTCTTGTAGCCTACGATACATCCTTTGGAACCTAGTGTTAAACAAGGGCAACAATTTATGATGTTCCTTTCTTATAGTGGAAAACTAGTGATATAATATTACAGGATCGACATAACACCTGAATTGATTAATGAAAGCATTTTCCAAATCTTTCCAACCTAGGATAGATCCCTGAGGCAGATTTAGATACCAATTATATGCCATATCTCCCAAACAATAAGGAAACGGTCTACATACCACATCTTGATGAGCAACTTGAGCTCGAGTGCAAGTATCTTTGAATGCTTGTATATGTTCTTCAGCACTTCTTGACTCTCCATGCATGTATTTTGGATAGAACCTCTATGGGTTCTTGGGTAAATCATGGAACCACCCAGGAATAGTCCCTAATGGGGAGGGATTATTCACAAAGTAAGCCATTGGTGGGATTGGTTGGACAGGCAGTGATATAGGCCGAATTGGTGGTGACATAGGCTTATTTGGAGGTGATGATGTAGGTGGAACTGGTGGTGGTGTAGATGGATTTGGAAGAAATACAGTTGGAGTAAGTGGTGGTGGCAGTGTAGGTATCAAAACCCTATGAGCATGAGGTCTTGGTCTAATCGCGGTTTACAGTTCTTATAAAGGTTCAGGGTCAGTAGAGGATCTCAAAACCTTTCCATATTTTTCAGTGAGAAAGATCCTATGTGAGCCAGCTTGTCTTTTCAGGCCCTCCTTCTAGCACCAACTTTTATTGATGGTTAAAATGACATAAACAACATTAAAACAGAATATTTCTACTCTATTTCTCTTGAAAGAGAAAGACAACATGTAGTGGCCTAACTCCCAAGTGTTGATGGTTAAAATGACACAAACAACATTAAAACAGAATATCTCTACTCTATTTCTCCTGAAAAAGAAAGACAACATATAGTGGCCTAACTCCCAAGGTCCTGGTAGTTGGTTCTCAACTGTCTGGTGTCACTCAATTGGTTCATGCAACTATAATGTTCAAGGGGCCTATGTTGGTAATAAAAGACTTTAAGCAATGACTCTTTTTCTGTAAATAAATGGGTTTTAAACAAAAGAAAAAGATGGAACAAAGGGGTAACCAGTAAATTTGAATCAACCTTATCTAACGCCCGGAGATATATCTCCAATAATAAATGTTTTTCCAATCAGATCAAGAAAACTATAAGATCACACAATCTATAGAATGATCTATACCGTTGCATACATTTTAGGTTCTTAATTAATTCCACACTTACAATACCACGAATACTTCAAGAATTTCAAGACAACACACATTCATTCATCATCAATATTACAGATCAACAAACTTCAATAAATTTAATTCAATGACAATCTAACAAGATAATCTTTAAATTTGGTTTCTTCTAATGACTTTCACCACATAAAAAACTATCATGCTTCAGCACAATCACTGGCATTCAGATGGATTATAACTTATCAACCTTATCAAATAAAACAACTCAATTTGAACTCCATATTGTGTAAAACCCTGTAATTCTATTAACTATAAAATAATCAGTAACAATGTATCTCTAAAATGATCACTACAAATTCTATCTCCTAGCACTAGGTAAGCCAATTCTATTCTCAATTAGCCAACCTTTACAATATGATACCCATTGGGTATTTATAGATATACAAAAAGTTCGAACTCTACTTCTATTTTAAGCTATCCACCTTTTCAAGAACTAAAGTATCTCTAGGAAACTTAGATCAATTTGATCTTGAGTTCTTACATTTAAAACTTTTAGTTAATCTAAAAATAGAAGATAGAAGAGAAGAGGAAGTCATGCATCCAAAAAGGGTGTCAATGTTACATACAACATGCAAAGAAGGAGAACATCATGCATGCAAGATTTCATGCATGTGAAGCTAGATCCGCAATAAACTCATCATAACTAGTGAAGACTTGTTGTAATGTATCCATCTCTGGCCCATCAATCCAGCTATCTTCAAATTTGATCCGATCCAACTCTACTGCAGCAAATTCCTTCATACTCTTTATTTTTATCAATTCTCTCCCTGTAGCTTTTATCTCTTCTTTGACTTCTACAAGCTGATCTATTACCAAATCTTCTTTATCATCCTTTTCTTGCAAGAGTCCTTTGAATCTTTCATTCCATTTCTCTTTAACCTGATTCAAAGGCATGCCATCTTTTTTCATTACATTCACATCTACAATTATGGCAATGACTGCTTCCAACTCTTCTAACTGCTCAGTCAAATTATTAACTGCTTCCTGAACCTCATCCTTGTGTTTACTCAAAAATCCAGTCCTAAACTTGAGTATACGAGAAGTTTTCTCCATAAAATCTTTGTTATATTCCTCAAGTATGGATTGTTCTAGAAGAGTTGTTAGAGGCAATGTATTCACCTTTTCTAACTTTTGACTATATTCCTTATACTCTTCTTCTTGTTTTTTTGATGCCTCAATGTATTGATGAATCTCTTTTACCAATCCTTCTGCATCCCTGTAGGCTTCAAACCCTTTCACTAAAATCTCACCTACCTCTCGGTTCAATTTTTCTATCCATTTGTCTACCATCTCCGCCTTACCTCTAACCTACACCAAATCATCTATCTCCTTTTTGCTTAACAAAATAGGAGTCTCAATGGCTGCTACTTGTTGTGACCTTGGAGAGGAGACACTCTTCAAGAATGAATGCAACTGATCCAATTGAGCTTTAAGCTCATCCTTCTTTTGCTTGTCCTTTATCATTTTTGATTTAGTTGTTGAAGCCACTACATCAATCAAATTCATTTGTTGATTTCTAGTTGGTCTTCCCAAATTAACCGTACTCAGCTGATACTCTGTTAGCTGCATATCCCCTACCTCCTTTTCTGTCATAGGCATGGCACATTCAGCAACTATTTCCCCTTTATCTATGAGTCTGGTAGAATATAGAATTTTAGCCTTCTTCTTAGGCCTTTCCTGCTCAATCCCCTTCATCATGTCCTCCCAATTTAGAGGTTGTGGGGGTGTCCTTGCCCTTTTCTGCAGGTCTAAATTCAACCAAGTAGGAGCACTCGGAGCAGCAGTCATCATGGAAGAGGAAGCAACAATTGTAGAAGATGGATGAACATTCACCTAAAGTTGAGAGTCAACCTTTGCTTTCTCTTGTTGTTCCTGTAGCACATGCATCTTCACCAACTTCTCAGCCTCTTCTTTATCCTTTTGTTCTTTTCTTTTCCTTTCTTCCTCTTCTTTCCTTTCTAGAACTTCCTTTTCCAATCTCTCCTTTTCCAAAGCCTCTTGTTTCTCTTTTTCTAACCTCTCTGCTTCTAAGGCCTTGAGTTTCTCTACCTTTTCCTTTTCTTCTTCAACTTGTTGTTTCTTTATTAGCTCCTCAGCATCTCTTTTCCTCTTCAAACTTTCAGCTTCTTCCTCTTTCTAGCGAGCTTCTTTTGCAAGCTTTAGTTTGGCAACTAAGACTTCTCTTTCTCTTTGGCTCCTTGATTTCTCTTCCTCAAGGTCATCGATTTTTTGTATCAATTCCAACTTTTCATTCTCTTCCTTGACCTTGAGTTCATTCTCTTGTTGCCTTCTTTGTTTTTCCACCTCATCAGCTGCTGCTTTAGCTTCTATTTCTTTTTGTTGCTTAGTTGTAGCCCTTGCATCAGAATCTCTTTTTGTATCCTCAAATAACTTCCACGGCTCTTCATGTGTTAGCACCTGTTCAATATCCTCTTCTAGAGGCATATTCTCTTGCAAATCTTTCTCTATAGAGTCTCATCTGAATATGTCTCTACTTCCAAAACTTCTTTTTCCATTGCTTTTCCCTTAGCAGCTTTAGCCATGCTATGAAGAGCTCCTTCTTGAATCTCTTTACTTTTATTCCTTGTTATTGGAACTTGTGTAGATGATTCACCCAAGGTAGGTGTAGAAACATCAGATCTTATTGGAACATCACCTTCTAGTGCTCCTTCTTCATCCACCACCTCAAGTTCTATTTCTTCAACATCCGGAGGAAGAAATTCTAATGGCTCTTGGGAGGTGTTTTCCTCTTGATTCTTGTGTAGCCCTTGCCCTTCTTAAGGACTGGTCCTTGAAGAGCTTGAGTTTTCAACATCAACCATTTCACACTCCTATCCAAGATTTTCCTTCCAATTTTCTTGATGTCAATTGTTTCTTTAGCATCCTAGTCAATTGGATCCAAATTCTTGGTACCAATACCCATAGCTTCATAAGAAGGATCTAATACTATTCCATCATCCACCAACGTGTTAGGAATGTTTTCTTTAATACTTAGTTCTGCCATGAGTGCAACTGGCAATCTTTCATAGTTTTTCTTTCTCAAATCATATTCATCCTATCGGTCACTCCAAAAGTCTTCTAACAAATGGAAATGTCTAGTGAATACTGAAGGCAATAAAGCATACATCTTTTTATTTGGATCAAAACACTTACGAGCTATGTACAATCCCAATTTCAACTGTACCAATTCATTATAGATTACCTTCACTCCTACTAAGTGTTGATAGCTATATTCCCCCAACTTCATGGGAAATTTATGACATCCGGTCTTGTGCTCGATCCTGAACTGAGCATTAACTCCAATAGCTTGATATACAATCTCCATAAGCACTATCCTATTACTATAGCACCTTGGAAGCAAATGAGGATGACCTTCAAAACCAACCAACTTGAAGTATGGATGTACCAACTTCCCCATTCACCAATGAATGCCATAGCTTCTTGACTTAACCTATATCTGGCATCTCCATTCAATTGATTGATAATTACATATAAAAATGCATCATTAGCTATCCTAAAATGAGTCTCAGCAACTTGAAGAGACAATTGATCATAGTGATCCTATACCTTCTTTTGTCCCTCTAGAGTTCCCATTATACCTACTCTATTTAAACCTAGGAAAATCCCCAATCTGGCTGCTGTATATACAATGTAGGAAGTCATAAAGAAACACTTAGTATTTCTGATACTAGTCAACTAGTCATGTATAGCATTTGACACAATCATTGGCCAGTCAAACTGATAATCACCATGTAAAATTATTTGGATGAAAGGAAACATCCATTCCTTGAACCTAAATGTGTCTCTCTTCCCAAACACCCTGGAGAGCATCAATATCAAATCAGAGACTTCCTTCTTGAAATCTACCCTCTTCAGTTGATCTGCTAGTTTGCTCAAGGATTTCTTCTCTGTCTTCAACCATTTCTTGTTTAAATGAGACTTATTGGAGTCTTTATGCTTGATATACTTCTCCAATGCCTCTACTTCAGTTGCACCAAGTTCTTGGGATCTGGAACATTAAATATACTTTGGAACATTTGAGGAGTAAGATCTATAATCACATTATTCTATGAATCCATGCATAGTCTTGTAGCAGGATTATAGGCACTGGCTATGGTTAGGATCAACTCCGGGCACTAAACTGATAAAGGGAACACAGTGATATGTGCCAGACAGGAATCAACAATCCTTTGTGTCCTTCCTGTCAAATTCTCTCGTTCTGCAAAAGTTTCTCCATATAACTCTTCAAAGTCATACTGGCCTAAGTTGGTATCCATGATATCGGCCCAGTCTGATTCCACCTTGCTCATTTTCACCACTGGACTCTTGTAATTATACCTCAAGGTATAAGGCAGTTGTTCTGACTTTAACTTCTTTGGCTTTGGTGATGCCTTTGATGTTCCTGTAGGTTGATTCCTCTTAGCAGCTTCCCCTAATGTTCCTGACATCTTTCAACTCTCTTGCAAAGTAAACCTCTAATTAGATCATCATAAACATGCTTTTAAAACATACCTGTTACATATGCATCGGAGTCAGAACTAGACAGAAACTCAAAACAATCACTTTTACAACACTGTCAAACTCGGAGTCAAAACCGATACAGATACTTCACTTAATAACAAACGGGCTCGAAGTCGGAACCAAAAAGGTAACCGGAACCAGGATCGGAATGAAAAAGGGATTTGATTTTCTTTAGATTTTCATATATTCATATCCGATCTCCACTCCGCCTCTGCTTTCATCAAGGTTATTGTTACTTTTCGAAGAAGACTTCTATTGCATGTGGAGCCGGAAACGGGATGGAAACGGAATCGATAACTTTTGTAAAACAAAATTCTTAGGTTGATAATCGATTCTGATCTCGCCTCCGCCTAAGTTAGTCATGACATCATCAAATGTTTTTTTATTGATTTACATATAATCTCATGATTAAAACTAAGGTCGCTTAAAGATGAAAAATAGCTTTAAATACTACACCCATATGACCATGGGGAACAACTATACTTAGGAAATCTTATTTAAATCTTTTAACTGTGATCACCGAATGATACAAAACCCTAATCTAACAAACCCGATAAAACCAGGGCACGGGTTTAAACCTTGCCATTTTACCAGATCAAAACACATGATGAAACCCTAATTTAAACAATAAATCTAACCTACCCAAAGTCACTATAAATCATTAATCTACCTCACTGTAAATCCCTAACTTTAACAAACACCATTTAAAACCCTTAATCTAATCCAATCTATTGCAAATCAAAATAGGATGACGCAATCATGATTAAGAAATGAAAGCGACCATGCTCAAAAATAGAAAAGAAACAACACGACAATACAAGAAATCAAAGAGAAAAATAAAATAAACAAGACAAAACAAGAACCTACTCATTCAATCATGCCAATAATCATAGATTTTCCTTAAAACAAAATGATTGAAAACACGAGTAGATATAAAACAAAACACAACAAACACAACTGTAAATAAACAAAGAACAACAAAGATGAGAAACCTACCTCAAACGTAAACAAACCCGAGCTAACCTTCTGAACTAATTCATACACAATGTCCTTTCTCCCTTTCGATCAATTTTCTCAAATGAACTCTGCTACTGCTCTTAGATTTTTTAACAATAACAATAATGATCGATTTAACCCTTAATAAAGGTAAAAATGTAAATTTCTACCTACACAGGCAACTACCATTAATGCATTAATGTACAGTTAAGGTAGATTTGGAACTATGAGAGAATGAACACTTCTCTGTAGTGCCACTTCAATCAAAAAGTCAACGACAAAAAGTGGCAATGGTGGAACCAAAAATTAAAAGTGATTCTAAAATTTACCAAATTTCCAAACTTAATTCCCATTCCAGGTCTGGGTCCGCTAACAAAAGACTAAACAAAACCAAACATAAAAATTAAAGTAAAAGACAGTCATAACAAAATAAAATATAAAGACCAAAACTAAAGCATAAATTAAAAATAGCGGAGGCGGGGTTGGAATAGATTATGATTTTGCAATTGTTGATAAAAACCAAATTAAACACACTCCGGCTCCATTTCTGCTGAAGAAAAACAAAAGATAAAAAAGAAAAGACCATCGGGATGGGAACCAAAACAAACTTTCAAAAGAACTTCCATAACCCAATTTAGTTCTGGTTCCGCTTCCGATGGACAAAATAAAAAAAAAAAACAAAGTGTTGGAAGCAGAAAGATCCCAAACTTTATTTGAAAAATAATAAATGATAAAGAAAAACAAGGGGGACCCTCTTTTGACCAAGGCAAAAGATGGGGTGGTTATGCAAGGCATAACACCAAGGTTCTGGTAGTTGGTTCTCAACTATCTAGTGTAACTCAATCCATTCATGCAACTATAATGTTCAAGGGGCCTGTGCTGGTAACAAAAGTTTCAAGCAATGACTCTTTTATCAAAATAGTTCCTGTGAATAAAGGGGTTTCAAACAAAAGAAAAAGATAGAACAAAGGGGTAACCAGTAAATTTGAATCAAATTTATCTAACATCTGGACATATACTTCAATAATGAATGTTCCCCAACAAATCACAAAACCAAAGAATGAGACAATCTATAGCATAAACTATACCATTGTATGCATCTAAGGTGCTTAATTCAATACCTCTTTTCACTTATCACAACTATCTCCAAGATTTCAAAACATACATCCATTCATTGCTAAGGTCATAGATCAACAGACTTTAATAACTTCAATTCAATGATAATCTAATAAGACAATCCTTAAATCTGATTCCTTCAAATGACTTTCATCACTCAAGAAACTCTTATGTTCAGCACAATAACTACATATACATAGATTATAACTTATCAGCCTTATCACCCAAAGAATTGAACTCTAACACCATATATCGGGAAGACCTATAATTTTTATTAACTGTAAAACATCTAGTAACAATGTATCTCAAAACTGATCACTATAAAAGTCTATCTCCTAGCATTAGGTAAGCCAATTCTATTCTCAATTAGCTGACCTTTACAATATGATACCCATCAGGTATTTATAGGTATACAAAATCTCGAACACTACTTCTATTTTAGGCATTCCACCCTTTTAGGAACTAGATCAATTATATCTTAAGTTCTTACATTTAGACATTCAGTTTAACTAAAAATAGAAGATAGAAGAGAAGAAGAAATCATGCACCCAAAAAGCTGTCAGTGCTGCATGCAACATGCAGAGAAGAGGAAAATTATGCATGCAGGGACTCATGCATACGAAACTGGATCTATAATAAACTCATCGTAGCTTGTGAAGACTTACTATAATGTATCCATCTCTGGCCCATCAATCCAGCTATCTTCAAACTTGATTCGATCCAATTCTACTGCAGCAAATTCCCTCATACTTTTTATTTTTATTAACTCTCTCCCAACAACTTTTATCTCTTCTTTGACCTCTACCAGATGATCTATTACCAACTCCTCCCCATCATCCTTTTTCTTGCATAAGTCCTTTGAACCTTTCATCGCATTTCTCTTTAATTTGACTCAAAGGCATGCCATCTTTTATCAACACATTTACATCTACAATTATAGAAATGACTGCTTCTAGCTCTTCCAACTGCTCAGTCAAATTATTAATAGCCTCCTGAATTTCATCCTTATGCTTACACAAAAATTCAGTTCTAAACTGGAGTATACAAGAAGTTTTCTCCACAAAATCGTTGTTGTCCTCCTCAAGTATCAATTGTTCCAGAAGAGTAGCTAAAGGCAATGCACTTACCTTTTCTAACTTCTGGCTGTATTACTTGTACTCTTCTTTTTTTTTTGATGCCTCAATGTATTGATGCATCTCTTTTATCAACCCTTATGTGTCCTTGTAGGCTTCAAAACCTTTAACTAAAACTTCACCTACCTCTCGGTTCAATTTGTCTACCCACTGGTATACCATCTCCGCCTTACCTCTAACTACACCAAATCATCTACCTCCTTTTTGCTTAACAAAATAGGAGTCTCAATGGCTGCTACCTGTTGTGATCTTGGAGAGAAAACACTCTTCAAGAATGAAAGCAATTGATCTAATTGAGATTTAAGCTCATCCTTCTTTTGCTTATCCTTGATCATTCTTGATTTGGTTGTTGAAGCCACTACATCAATCAAGTTCATTTGCTAATTCCTAGTGGGCCTTCCCAAATTGATCGACTCAATTGATAGTCTGTTAACTGCATGTCCCCTACCTCCTTTTCTGTCATTGGCATGGCACATTCAACAATAATTTATCCTTTGTCTCGGAATCGGGTAGAATGTAGAATCTTAGCCTTCTTCTTAGGCCATTCCTGCTCAATTCCCTTTATCATATCCTCCCAATTGAGAGGTTGTGGAGGTGTTATTTCCCTCTTCTGCAGGTCCAATTTTAGCCAAGTAGGAGCACTTGGAGTAGAAGTCATCATAGAAGAGGAAGCAACAACTGTAGAAGGTGGCTGAACATTTACCTGAGGTTGAGAGTCAACCCTTGATTTCTCTTGTTGCTCTTGCAATATATGCATCTGCACCAACTTATCAGCCTCTTATCTATCTCTTTGTTCTTTCCTTTTCCTTTCTTCTTCTTCTTTCCTCTCTAGAGCTTCCTTTTCTAGTTTCTCTTTTTCCAAAGCCTCTAGTCTCTCTTTCTCTAATCTCAACGCCTCCAAGGCCTTAAGTTTCTCTACCTTTTCCTTTTCTTTATTTGCTTCCTACTTCTTAATTAGCTCCTCAGCATCCCTTTTCTTTCTCAAGCTTTCTACTTCTTCTTCTTTTTGGTGAGCTTCCTCTGCAAGTTTTAGTTTAGCAACCAAGATTTCTCTTTCCCTTCGGTTCCTTACTTTTTCTTCCTCAAGGTCAGGAATTTTCTGTATCAACTCCAACTTGTCGTTCTCTTCTTTGACCTTGAGCTCATGTTCTTGTTGCCTTCTTTGTTTCTCCACTTCATCAGCTGTTTCCTTAGTTTCTATTTCCTTTTGTTTCTCCACTGCAGCCCTTGCATTAGAAATTCTTGTCGCATCCTCAAATAGCTTCCATTGATCTTCTTGTGTTAAAATCTGCTCAATATCCTCCTCTAGAGGCATGTTCTCTTGCAAATCTTTCTCTGATAGAGTCTCATCGGAATCTGTCTCAACCTCTAGAATTTCCTCCTCCACTTCTTTTCCCTTGGCAGTTCCAGCAATGCTATGAAGAGCTCTTTCTTGAATTTCTTTACTCTTCTTCCTCGTAAGTGGGACTTGTGTGGATGATTCACCTAATGTAGGTGTCAAAATAGCAGATCCTACTGGAACATCTCCCTCTGGCATTTCTTCTTCATAATCAATTGCCTCAAGTTCTATTTCTTCAATATCCCGAGGAAGGAATTCTAATGGCTCTTTGGGGGGTCTCTTTCTCTTGATTCTATTGTATCCTCTACCCTTTTTAAGGACTGGTCCTTGAGGAGCTTGAGTTCTCAACATCAACCATTGCACACTCCTATCCAATACCATCCTTCCAATCTTCTTGATATCAATTGTTTCTTCAACATCCCAGTCAACTGGATCCAAACTCTTGGTGCCAACATTCAAAGCTTCATAGGATGGATCCAATACAATTCCATCATCCACCAATCTTTCAAGAATGTTTTCTTTAACACCTAATTCTGCCATGAGTGCAACGGACAATCTTTCTCAAATCATACTCATCCTGCCGATCACTCCAAAAGTCTTTTAACAAATTGAAATGTCTAGTGAACACTGAAGGTAATAAGGCATACATCTTTTTCTTTGGATCGAAATACTTACGAGCTGTGTACAATCACAATTTCAACTGTATTAATTCACTACAGACCACCTTTGCTCCTACCAAGTGTTGACAGCTATATTCACCCAACTTCATGGGAAATTTATGACATCTAGTTTTATGCTTGATCCCGAACCGACTATTAACTCCAATAGCTTGATATACAAACTCCATTAGCACTATCTTATTACTACAACACCTCAGAAGCAAATGTGGATGGCCTTCAAAACCAACCAACCTAAAGTATGTAAATTTAGGGTATTGGATGTACCAACATCCCCATTCAACGATCAATGCCATACCTTCTTCACTCAACCGGTATCCATCATCTCCATTTAATTCGTTAATAATCACATATATAAAATGCATCATTGACTCTTCTGAAATAAGTCTCAGCAACTTGAAGAGACAACTGATCATAGTGCTCCCATACCTTATTCTGCCCATCCAAGGCTCGCATTATGCCTACTCTGGTCAAACCTAGGAAAATCCCCAATCTGGCTATTGCATATACAATGTAAGAAGTCATAAAGAAACAATTAGTGTTTCTAATGTTAGTCAATTAATCATGGATAGCATTTGACACAATCATTGGCCAATCAAACTACTGGTCACCATGTAATATTATTTGGATGAAAGGAAACATCCATTCCTTGAACTGGAATGTATCCCTCTTCCCAAAGACCCTGGACAACATCAATATTAGATCTAATACTTCTTTCTTGAAATCTGCCCTCTTTGGCTGGTCTAAAAGTTTTCTCAGAGATTTATTTTCCGTCTTCAACCACTTCTTGTTTAGATGAGACTTATTGGAGTCCTTATGCTTGCTATACTTCTCCAAGGCATCTGCTTCAGTTAGCTACACCAAGTTCTTGGGATCCAGAACACTAAATATATTTTGAAATATCTGAGGAGTAAGATCAATGATCACATTATTCTATGAATCCATGCATAGTCTTGTAGCAAGATTGTAGGCACTAGCCACTATTAAGATCAACTTCAAGCATTGGATTGACAAAGGAAACACAGTAATATGTGCCAAGTGAGAATCAACAATCCTTTGCGTCCTTGCTGTCAAATTTTCTCATTCTGCAAAGGTTTCTCCATGTAATTCCTCAAAGTTGTACTGCCCCAAATTAGTATCCATTATATCTGAGCAGTCTGATTCCACCTTGCTCACCTTCACAACCGGAGTCCTGTGATTATACCTCAAGGTATAAGGTAGTTTTTCTAGATTTAAATTCTTTTGTTTTGGTGCTAGTTTTGATGGTCCTGCAGGCTGGTTCCTTCGAGTAGCTTCCCCTAATGTTCCTGACATATTTCAATTTTCCTGCAAAGAAAACCTCTAATTAGACCTTTAGACATCATCATAAAAAATGCTTTTAAAATCATACCTTTCATATATGCATCGAAGTCGAAACCAGGCAAAAAACTCAACCTAACACAGTCTCTTTTACAATATAGCTAGACTCGGAGCCAAAAATGATATAGATACTTCACTAATAATAAACGGGCTCGGAGTCAAAATCAGGAAGATGACCGGAACCGAGATAGGAATGAAAAAGGGATCTTATTTTCTTCATATTTTCATATTTTCATATCCGATTTCCACTCCGCCTCTGCTTCCATCTAGGTTATCATTACTTCCCAAAGAAGACTTTTGTTGTACATAGAACCGGAAACAGGATGGAAATGGAATCGATAACTTTTGTAAATATAGAATTCTCAAGTCCATAATCGATTCCGATCTCATCTCTGCCTAGGTTGACCATGATGCCATCAAATGATTTTGTTGATTTAACATATAACTTCATGATTAAAACCAAGGTTGCTTTAAATGAAAAAGGGGCTTTAAAAACACTATACTCATATGACCATGGGGAACAATTGTATTTTAGGGCCATCATATTTTAATCATTTAATTGTGACCACTAAAAGACACAAAACCCTAATCTAACAAACCTAATAAAAACTAGGGCATGGATTTTAAACCTTGCCATTTTATCCGATCTAAAGACACGACAAAACCTTAAGTAAAAACGATAAATCTAATCTACCTCACTGTAGATCCCTAACCTTAACAAACACCATTAAAACCCTAATTTAATCTAATCGACTGCAAATCAAAAATAGCACGACGCAATCATGATTAAGTCATGAAAGCGACCATGCTCAAAAATATATACAAAAGCTAAAACAACAGCACAAGAAACCAAAAAAAAAAAGCCAAACAAACAAAATAAAACAAGAACCTACTCGTACAATCATGCCAAGAAACACTGACCCATTTAGAATGAAATGATTCAAAGTATGAGCAGATATAAAGAGAAACGCAACAAACACAACATTAAATAAATGAAGAACAATACAATAAGAAACCCTACCTCAAATGCAAAATAACCTAAGCTAACCTTCTGAACTGATTCTCACGCAATAACCTTCCTCTCTTTCGATCAATTTTCTCAAATGAACTTCGATGCTCCTGTTTCATGCTCTTTGATCTCTTAATAATGATAATAATGATCCATTTAACCCTTAATGAAGGTAAAAATGTTGATTTCTACCTACACGAGCAGATGTCATTAATGCATTAAAACGCAGTTAAGGCAGAGTCAGAATTGTGAGAGAACGAACACTTCAGTGTAGTGCCACTTCAATCAAAAATTCAACAACCCAAAAGTGGTGGGGGTAGGATCAAAATGAAAACTGATTCGAAAGTTTCAGAAATTTCCAAACCTCATTCCCATTCCGATTTCGGGTCTGCCAACTAAACACTAAACATAACCAAATACAAAAAGTAAAGCAATAGACCAACATAATAAAACTAAACAAAAAGACTTAGACTAAAGCATAAATAAAAATAGTGGAGGCGGGGGCGGGATCGATTATGATTTTGCAATTTTCAATAAAGACCATCTTAACACCCACTCCAGCTCCACTTCCACTGAAGAAAAACAACAGGCCAAAAACAAAGACTATCGGGATAGGAACAAAAACCAGTTTCAAAAGAACCTTCAGAACCCGATTCAGTTCTGGTTCTGCTTCTGCCAAACTAAACCAAAATAAACAAAGTGTAGGAAGCAAAATGACTCCAAACTTTATTTGAAAAACAACAAAGGATAAATAACAAGGGGGACCTATTTTTTGACCAAGACAAAAGATGGGGTGGTTATGCAAGGCATAACAAATTGAAGGATTTGGTCTAGGAACTAGCATGCATCTCCTTTTTTCTTTTCATCTTCTCTTGCTAATCTGATATAGGCATTGCATCCATATCATCATCCATATCTTTTACACTAACATTTCTTTGTCTTCATATTATAGTCTTCTCATCAATTTCGAGAGCACACCCGTGTTCTTGGAACCCGTCTCTCCTCTCGAGGGGCCATACCACTACCCTCCTCGTCGTTCTTCCTCATCTTATTCTGCACTAGGGAATATTTTTGACTTATTTTCTTTGTCACAATATGACATCCTACATTATGAAAAAGAGGGGGAAAATGTAGACACTTAAAAATGAATTAGGCCTACAAGCTCAATTTTACCACTTTCGTCCTAACATACTTACGACATGTAATTATGTCCTTGGTCCACATTCAACTATTAATTCATTCATTCATTATTATTCAATTAATTCATGTCTATTGTATTCTTCATGATTATTAAATAGATAAATTATATTTATTTATTCAATACATCATTAATTGTCTATTGTCTTCTTACAATTAAATAAATTAATAAATTAATTTAATTACCTTTATTCATTTATTCTTCCTGATTATTAAATAAATGAATTTTATTTGTTTATTTAATATGTCACTAATTCTCATAATTAAATGAATTTATTAATTTATTTAATTATCGGTGATAATCCTCTACATTAAATAATTATGTTTAATTATTTAATTACCTTATTTAACATTTCTCTCATTTTAAATAAATGAAATTATTTAAAATGATTTTGTTTTGTTAACCATCACTTCATTTTAGTAAATAATCTAAGAAAGATTATTTATTGTCACATAAAATCCTTATTTTGAAATAATTTAATTCAAAATGGTAATTATTTTTGGGCGCTACCCATGTGACATTCGGGGTGTGCCTTCTTATCACCTGCCCCATTTTTTGTGAATATGTACTCTTATGTTTAAGTTAATATAGATATTTGCCTATTCATCAAAAAGAAAATAGTAATCTTCTTCCAAAAATCAGTTAAATGAGAAAATTCTTGATTTTCCAAATCTACTTTTCAGTTCAACTCTTATCTTATTGATTTTTTGAATCTTACAAATCAAGCAGTCTTATCTTCTTGATTTTCAAAAATCTTTATCTTTTTGAGTAATTATCATATTTATTCTCAACTGTCAATTTGATTTTATCAAATGACATCTCAACCAATCATTTAACAATCTTCCCCTAACCCTAACTAGGGATTGTCACATGGAATCTCGTCCACCGATTTTAGCCTTTGTCATCTTTTAATCTCATTCATCCATAAAAAATTGTGTTTTCTATAAAATGTCAATTTTTCTCATAATTTAAAAAAACAAAAGAGATGACTTCATTATTATAGACATTTTATGCTTAGATTTTACTTTACATTTGGCTTATTAGGTTTGATTACTTTTCATAGGCATAATCTTTTGTTACTCAAATCCTTCAAAACTTGCATAGGACATTGTCATAGTTAAATTGCTCACACACTCAATCTGAGGGCAACAATCATACACTGCAAGCTAGAAGGTGCTATGGAGGTGAATCATGGAAGCTTCAACAAATATCTAGTATAAGAACTCTTGTTATTTTCTTTCTTTGTGCTTCATAACTTCTTTGGGTTTTTTTAATTTAATCTAATCCGCTAAACCTTTACCTGAAAAATAACCCATTGATACAAAAATTTATCAGCTTAAGGGTGCTAATGGATGATGCTTTATGACTTAGATAAATGATAGTTGGTTATGGAATAGGAGAATGTGTCACATTAATTTTGATAAATTGACAAGGATTAGTTTTTTTCAGGCCATAAGAGACTTACCAATAATTACAAATCATGTCAATGCTATTTGTAGGAATTGTCAGTTTGGGAAGCAAGGAAGAAATCATTACAGATCAAGAGAACAATCTACTACTGGATTGCTAGATTTGGTTGATATAAGTCTATGTGGTTCTATGAGAGTGTGAAGTCTACTTGGTGAAAGGTAATTTATACTTTTAATTGATGATTATTCTAGATATACATGGGTTACATTTCTTAGAGAGAAATTAGATGCATTAGATAGATTCAAGGTATTCAAGGCTATGGTTGAAAATGAAGTAAATTTGAAGATAAAATTCTTGAGATCTAATAGAGGTGGAGAATTAAACTCCCATGAGTTCAATATTTTTTGTGAAGTTCATGGAATAAAGAGAGTTATTTTCCTTGAAAAATACTTAGCAGAATGGAGTTGTTGAAAAGAAAAATAGAATATTTCAAGAGGCTTCTAGGTTAATGATCACTGAAGCCAGATTACTAAAATTTTATTGGAAATAAGCTATTAATATTGTTGTATATGTATTCAATTGAGTTACAGCAAGAGAAAAAAATATAAAGACTCCCTATGAGCTATGGCACAAAATAATTCCTATAGTTACATATTTCAAGGTATTCAAAAGCAAATGTTATATCAAAAGAGATGAAGAAACTTTGGGAAAGTTTGATGTAAGAAGTGATGAAGGAATATTTCTTAGATACTCTACCAAAATCAATTCATACATATGTTTCAATAAAAGATTGAGAAGTATTGTAGAGAACTCGAATGGGAAGGTTGATGAAATAGTGAATAATTCTATTCATATTGATGGATATGTGTTTGATGAACATGATTGTGCAAGAATAAAAGAAATTATGGAGGAACATGATAAAGATGAGTAGAAAAAAAAGAATGAATAGAATGAAAGAGAAGATGCTCTGGTGATGTCTCCTAGGACTCTGAAATATGTATAGAGAAATCATTTAGAAAGTCATATTGTTGGATACAAGACAAAAGGTGTGTTAACCAAAAGCAAAGCTACTACTGAAGTAAACTTATGTTTATTATTTGAGATTGAGCTGAAGATAGTAAGTAAAGCCTGTAAAGATTAACAATGGAAGGAAGAAATGAAAGAAGATCTTTTTTAGATTGAGAAGAATTAGACTTGGGACTTAGTCCCAAGACCAACAGACAAGAATATTATTGGATAAAAATGGGTATTCAAAAATAAGATGAATAAGAATTGAGAAATTTTCAAAAACAAAGCAAGGCTTGTGTGTAAATGCTACTTAGAAGTAGAAGGCATATATTTTTAGGATACATTTTCCCTGGTAGCAATAATGGAATCTATAAGGATATTCTTTGCATTAACTGCTTGTAAATATTTCAAAGTCTATCAGATCGATGTCAAGTCAACATTTTTAAATGGTGATCTAGAAGAATAAGTCTACATGGAATAACCAAAAGGATTTCAATTAATAGATCAACCAGATATGGTGTGCAGATTGAAGAAAGATTTATATAGATTGAGGCAAGCTCCTAGAGTGTGGTATGCAAGGTTAGACAAGTATCTGATTCAACAAGAATTTAACAAAAGTGTGGTAGACATTAATTTGTACTTTAAGATTGAAAATGATAATATATTGATTGTAGTTGTATATCTTGATGACATTATCTTCGGAGGAAATGAAAAGATGTGCAAGATTTTTGCGAAAGAGATGTAGAAATAATTTTCAATTTCTATGTTTGGGGAGATGAGTTTATTTCTTGGGCTACAGATTAATCAAACAGAGAAAGGAATTTTTATTTCACAATCAAAGTATGTGAGAGAGATGTTGAAGAATTTTGGGATGGATGGTTCCAAACCAATATGTACTCCTATGGTGATTGATTCCTAGTTGGGTAAAGATGATGATTAAGGCTTATCAAAGCAAGTATAGATCCATGATTGGTGGACTACTTTACTTGACTGCTACAAGACCATATATTATGCATGTGGTCTATCTTGTAGCTAGATTTCAAGAAGATCCGAAGGAAACACATGTTGTTGCAGTTAAAAGATAATTCAAATATTTGAATAACACTCTTGATTATGGATTATGGTATCCTAGATATATTGGATTTACATAGTGCTTATACAAATGTATATTGAGCCAGAAGTATAGATGAAAAAAATAGTACAAGTGGTCATGCATTCTTTCTTGGATGCAATTTGGTGGCATGGTTGAGTAAGAAGTAAGATTTAGTCTCTTTGTCTACTATTGAAGCTGATTATATTGGTTTTTCATCTTGTTGTACACAAGTCCTATGGATGAAATAGACATTGAAAGATATCACAGTGTTATATGATGATCCTATTTTCATATTTTGTGATAATAAAAGTGCAACTAATATTTCAAAGAGTCCTATGATGCACTTGAGAAATAATCTCATATATCTATCAAATATCATTTCTTGAGAGATAAGATCATGGAGAATGAAGTCAATCTTGAGTATGTTCTAACAAAAGATCAGATTGTAGATATTTTTATAAAGGCTCTTCCTAAAGATACTTTTGAGTATCTCTGAGAGAAGTTAAAGGTTATTTACACTTCTCTCATAAACTAAGTTGCATTTGGAGATTCATCAGTTTGTTGGGTTCATGGTTTTATCTTTTTTTGGACTAATATTTTGGTGGCTACCTCTAAGGGGAGCAGGTAGTCTCAATTTTTGCCATTATGAGTATTTTTTTTGTCATGGAAAAGGAAGATTCAATGAATATATCTTTTTTTTCCTTTGCAATTGATGTTAAAGGGGGAGAGAAATCATGTGAAGAGGAGAGAAAGCTAATGAGATAAATCAGGTAATGAGGAAGATGATCTCCTAAGGGGGAGACACAAAATTAAATCTTAGAAGTATATTTAGAACTAGTATGGTGCCTTCGATAGTTTTTCACATTATGTGTTGTCATCAATGAGAAACAAGGAGATTATTGCAAGAATGGAAAAAGGAATGAAATTTTTTTCATTGATGTCAATTGGTCAACTAGTTATCTATTAGTTGTAGTTGGTTGTATATGTTGAGGATATTGAGAAAAATTTTAAGTAAGTTTATAGGTATTCAGGATGATTAACCAGTATAATTGTACCTATGGTTGTGTGGTTCAAATATTTTAGTCATGGTTGTTGAAGGTTGATATATCTAGATTCTTGGATATTAGTTCTTTGAGAAGTTTGAGTTGTCTTCACTAGTTGTGAACTATGGTTTTCTGTGTTTTAGCTGAGATCTAGGAGAAATGTTGCTAGTATGGATTTCCTTTTGATGAAGTCTTTTGACTTGTAGTTCTAGAGATAAGATGTTATAATTTCATAGAAGATATTTTTGGTTTCTATAATTTTTAGGCTTAATTGTTCTATGTTTTACACTAGTTTGGTCGTTCTTGTGTTAAGCACTATCTTTGAAGTTCATGAAGTGTGTTGGATATTTTATGGGTCTCGGTGAAACATGTGTTTGGGTATAATTCCACCCGAGGATGTTTTGGTGCCAACCTAATTTTAATTTGAAGTTAGATAGTTGAATTTGTATCTTTTCAAGGTTGGAGATAGTATAGATACATGATGAGCTAGCAATAAAAAATGTAAAAGAGAAAAGAAGGAAGATAACTGAAAGAGTGGACACAAATTTTATGCTATTCAAGAATTGTGTGTGAGTTATGTGTGTGGTAGATCAATGTGAAGCTTAATGCCAAGTTTTCAGATGAAGTGAGCAGAAGGAAAACTCTATCATTCATGCAAATTGATCAGTGGTTGTGGTGGAATCCTTTGTCACATTAGGATTGTTGTCTCTTTATAACAAGTCTTCTTTGTATCTTTATGGAAGTAAGACCTTTGGGTTGTAGCCTTGTTAGATAGTGATCCCTTATTGTAGGCAGTAAGCCTTATCTCAAGTATTGTGCCTTTTTGCAATCAATTTTGATATTCTCTATAGTGTTAGTTAATCCTCACTATGGTTTTTCCCTCATTGCGTTTTCCATGTAAATATGGTGTTATTGTGTTTGTGCATTTGATGATTAATCATTTAAGAAGTTTATGTATTATATCTGCTAATTGAATTGAAGGTTATAATTTGTGGCAACTGATTCACCCCCCCCTCTCAGTTTTCATATCCATTAAAACCTACTCTAAATATTAGCCTTTTGTAGTTGCAAGATTAAGACACATTTTCCCTAATAGTTTTTCTATGGAAAGATTTTAAGAATCATGTAAAACCTATTTACCCTTAATAAAACATATAGTATTTATATATTAATGTATTATCAGTATATAATATTGAACCACTAAAAATAATGCACTCTAGGGAAAGAGGATTCCCTAATAATTTCGTAGGTTATTTCACCTAGAATCTTGGTTGAGGAATAGTACTCTCTTTTGCACTAAAGGATTATTGGTGAGCTCATTCAAAGCAGGGATTAGGCCTTGTGATGTGTGTGATCTAAATATAGAAAACTGAAAATGGAAGCTAACTATGAATGTAAAACCTAGATAATACAACTTGTTTGAAAACACATAATGATATGAAAATAACCTAAGAAACAAAAACAAACTATTATAGAAATGAATGGAACTAAAGAGATTCACCTAAAAATCAGTTGTAGACTTGATTGGGGACTAGAAATGTTGTTAATGTTGAAGTATAAGCCTATTGGGACACTTACACCATTCTGGATGACCTAGTCCCAAATTTGAAAAACTATACCATAGCCCATTTCAGCCAAAAGGGTATCCATATCTACCAAAACCTTTGAAAAATAGGTTCAGAGGGACTAGCTCACCATTTTTGGTGACTTATTCCTTTTTTGAATTTCTAAAGATCAAAACCTGGAAGTGGAATCCCTTGGTCTATATTTTCTTCTCCTCTAGGTGTCTAGTCCCGAAAGTGGAGATTTTGATATGCAAGTATCTTCCAAGCTCCAACTAGGGTTCCTCCAACCTTGAAGATCTTGGAAAATTTGATGAAAACTTTTCCACCTTGGTTCTTTTCTAAATTTGCATAGAAGACCTGCAAATCACACAAAGAGGGGAAAATTGTTGATTGTTAGGGATTAGGGGTTTGCCTTAGTCAAACCTCTTTTCAGTAATCAAACCAAAATGATGAAATAAAGTAAAGAAGCATGAAAAAATGGATTTTACCTTGCCATGATGTTTTATCTTGTGTTGTAGCAATGGAGGATTCAACCCTTGGATGCTTCTTGAGAGAGATCCCTTGGTGACTTAGAATACTCAAACCCTAGCTTGCTTGAGAAGAAGGAGAGATGAGAGGTTTAGAAGAGAGGAGAAAAATGAGACTTAGGAGAGGGAAAATGAGGGGAATAACCCTTATTTATACAAGTTATGCCCTAATTTTCCTGAAATAACACCATGTAGACCGACCTTAGGGTTTAGGAGGAAAAATCCTAAAATAATCTCAAGTTAAATTTATATTTTATGCCACATAGGACTAGGTTGCCCAAGGTGGTGACCTAGTCAACCTTTGAAATTTTCATTGGTTTGAGGGGATGAAGATTTAACTATTAATATTTGTTGGTATTGTCTCACAAAATGCCGTAAAGTAAGGAATTCATGTGCATTAAGGTATCATTATAGCATAAGAAAGGGTTGATTAAGTGATGACAAGCATAGGAAAGTGTGAAAATTTATTAAAACACCTTACAACACCTTGACACAAGGCTTGTAAAAGGGGTAAAAAGAGGTTGAAAAAGGTCTAAAATCCATAGGAAAGGGTCCAAATGAGTGAAAAGTGTCAAAGGCTACACTTTTTGGTGACACATTTAGCCCCCACTTTAATGAGAGGATGATCTTTCTTCAAACTCACACTAAAGTAGCCCAATGGAGATGGAAAAGGATGACAAAGAAGGAGGTGGTCAATCCCCGAAGGATTTCAGATTCTAAGTCAAAAAGATATCAATGAAAGAGACACATTGAAGGATGAATGATTTGTAGCAAGATGAGATACATGATCATGCAATGATGAGGATTAGAGGAAGAGAGAAATGAAAGTAAAAAGTTGGATCAAGCTTCGATCATTTTTCCAGCTATTTGTGGATCAGATCTAGGTTCTTTGTCAAAAAGGAAGATGTGTACTCACTCTAGGGTGATGAGACTTTTGGTTGTCCCCAAGGTGAGAAGGCCCAAAAGGTGAGGAACATACACATAGTTGGAAGGTACTCACACAAACAAAGGTGGCTATGGGGAAAGTCATGTTGCTTGTTGGGATTCTTGCTTAAACAATACCAAAGTTGTACCTCATGATAAATTTTATAAGGTGCCACAAAAGGAAAATTTGAAATGATGTAAGGAATGTTCAAAGGGATTTTGCTTAGTTCATGCAATTTCTCATCTTAAGGAACATTATGTGTAATGTCTCCAAGAGAGGAAAAGTTCAAATCGACTCATCTTGTATGCAAGAGAGGAAAAATGCAAATGTCTCATCCTGAGTAACATTGTACCTAATATTTTCAAGAGAGGGGATCGCAAGAGAAAAAGGAAAATCACACAATGAAATGTGAGTAGTGATGTATGCCCCCACTTTAAAGGAATTTCTAAACACTGTACTATGAGAAATTTCTTTAAAGTAGAAGAAGAGGAAGAGGACATGAGAGCTTGTTCATAAAGCCCTATGTTGAGTCATATGTTTGTGATAAGCTATATCATGAAGAAGGGGTGTATGCCACATGTGAGTAAACTTAATACATGTCATCCAGATCCAAATATTTTTCTTATATGTTAATGAAAGCTTAACGATAAGTCAAAAGAGACAAAAATAAGTGAAATACAAGGGAAAAGGCTAAATAACCCCTTGCCCCCAATTAGTGTAGGACAAGAGTGACCGAAAGGATTGAGGAAATGCAAGGTGGAAGGAAAATAAGTATCAATTAGAGGAGTGAGGTGACCCCATATAAGGAAGAAAACCACAATCCTTAAGATGATGAAGTCCACTTATCAAGGCCTTACACTCATTAGTGTGATGACCATGAACTTGGTGGTAAGGAAAAAAGGAATTTTTTTGGAAACATGTCTTTCAAGTTCGAGGAGGAAGGGAGATCAAGTTATCTTGGAAGAGTCTCAACAAGATACCGTCTTGATTGAGGGGAGAAGGTGTTCCTTTGTTGTGTAAAAAAGAAATGTCTTGCTTAGTATAGGATGTCATACTTACGCAAGGCACGAGAGAATGTGAGATTTTGTATACTCCCTTGGAGGAGTGTGTAAAATTTGAATCATTAGTGGGTTGCAAGATGAAATTGGCATTAAGCGAAGAGTCCCTTGTCTATTTCAAAGGATCACTTTCTAAGGTTTGCTTAGAAGGGTGATGTGGGATAGTGTTGATGTGAGGGGAAGGTTTGATGATTTTGATTAAAGGAAAAAATCCAAGACCATGATTGGATGTTTGCATGAGAGGCTCAATAGGGTTGTGAATGCCTTGGTCATTAGCACCACAACATTTTCCACTATAGCCAAGTTGTTTCATAAGCTCATAACCTTTTCCATAGAGATTTTTCAGCACTTTTGGATTGGGTGAGGGTTCATTGTTCGATTCATTGGTTAAGGTATTTGAGGTGGATGCTTATGAAGGATTAGTTGAGTCTTGTGTGGAAAAGACTGTGTTTCCCTTGTTATATTCTTGATTGGTGATCTTGTATTCTCCTAGTAAAGGAGGGGTGAAGTTTAAGGAACCCCAATCATCATCTAAGGACTTTGATTGTATAGGTTCCACTTGTTTGGTTGGTGTTGAAGTGGTGAAGGGTTTGGAAAAAAAAAATTGTAAGAAATTAAAGGGCTCAGGATTGGTGTCAAGTGTGTACACTTTGTTGTTGTAGATGTACTTCATCTTGCAATGAAGAGTGGAAGGCACTCCATTCATTACATGAATCCATGGCCTACCTAAGATAAGGTTAGATGAAACATCATTAGGCATAATTGTGATATAAGAGGGATTCACTACACACAGGTCTCTTTATTCTCAAGAGATCACCAGGGAATGAACCTCCCTTAAACACCACCCTTAAAGTAGAGAAGAAAAATTTAACCTGAATTCTAGATTTTATCAAAATGTGTGCCAAAAAGAGGGACCATAGAGGCTTGTCAAGGTCAAGCTAACCAGTACCGAGGATTCCCCTAGCTTCTGAGCTCAACAAAAAGAAACACAATGGTCATCAAAATAAATTGTTCAAATTTGTATCTTGCAAAGCTAAAATTTTGAGTCAGTTTCAAAAAATTGAAAGAAACTACCATGGAGAGAAGAATGATCAAGAAAAAGTGGTTGATTTAGAGGAAAACTATGATCAAGAGGTGACTACATGCCCCCTCCTAATTTTTCCCCCAGTGTGGTGGGGTAAATTTAGAAGAAATCGGGGGCCATGAACTAGAGGAAAAATGGGCCTTGGGGGTCCTATATATACCTAGGTCGGCCCCTAGAAGGGTCATTTTCATTATTCACTACGAGCAAATTGTTGACTTTTATGAGAGAAAAGTTAGAAAAATGTTGAGCAAGAGAGATTACAAGGCACCGAGGCTAGAGTATCCATGTGAGGACATCATCAAGGGTCACAAAGTGGAATAGGTAGGCCTCTAAGCCTCATTTTTTGTGCATTTTTCCGCTCATCGAGGTGCAGAGACTTCTAGAATTTTTTGCTCACATCCTTGATATGCGCTATCATCCAAGACATGCACTGGGGTCTTGGATACACGTTGTCATCCTAAAGACATGTTGGCATCCTCCAGGTGACCATCGTGGTCAAGAACACCAATGTGGTGCACACATGTTTGTGTGGTGCACATGTATCTGCCAACATTTTTTCCTTTCTCTATGATGTTTTTGACTTAAATTTTTTTACTTTTTTTGTAGGACTATCCAGAGATTTGGGAGCATCCTGGAGGGTGAGAATTCTACTCATCCACAAGAAAAGGTATCACCTTACTCAAGATGATATCACACACCTGGAGCAGGTTGGTCTCTAGCATGTATTTACTATGCTAGATATGTGATATCATGAGAGGATGGTCACCACTCTAATGGAGTGGTGGGATGCCACCACATCATCTTTCCAACTGTCATGTTGAAAGATGACTATCACTCTTGAGGATGTCTATTTGATCATCAGGGTACCCATCTACGGATGGTGGGTGGTCTTGGATGACAACCAATGTGCTGGATCGTAGTGAGGGCATCCTCTACTACACAAGGAGGACAGACAAAAGCAATGGCACTAACAATATCTAGACCAACTGGTATGACTAGACAAGGACTACACCATTGTTGCTACACCAGGTGATGGTTGTCATAGTCACCTTCCACATCACCATAGATGGGTGAGGCTTGCACCTCCATGGGAGCCTCATCCCTACTATCAGGGAGATGGTAGAGCATCAAACTTTATTTTCCTAGGGGCACAACATGCTAGCGCACCTATACCAGGAGTTGGTGTGGTACATGAACTATGAGTACCATAGTCTTATAATGCACACACTTATGTAGGTGTGTGCTTTCACCCACATCATGTGCACTCGACCGATCGATTTTCCCTAATGATGGTCATATCAGATCCCAATGAACCACTAGTATGACATGACAGGCTAGTGGTGTTTCAGGGATTTATAGTTTTGGATGGTACAATTTGAAATTGTTGTCATGGGAGAGCTTTGTTGGAGACTCTATCATTATTTTAGGTCAGTCAATGATGGCAGGTTCTTGAGGAATCTACAGCGAGACCTTTTTTGGTTGGTTTCTATGATTTTATCATTTTTCCTTACTATTGGAGTTGATTCATGTGGCAAGACGACTGTATTCAGACTATACTACTCAATGTTCCCACATACGTTAGGGCACACCATAATGCAGTGATGGTGGGAGCTCACCCTTGACAATCCATCATAGACATCATCTTCATAGATGATGATGAGCCTGAAAATGATCTATCAGTCATGGTGGTGGTAGATAATGTTAGGGTAGCGGTAGACTTCACGCGGTGTTGGCAGAGGCATCATCCTGCTCCAATTTTTGGTGAGGGTGCTCCAAGAGGGGACCTTGGCCCATAGGAGGATGTCCCCCACCAGCTGCTATAGGACAAGAGGAGAGGTCATCAACAAGGTGGCACAGAGGAGGAGGTAGTGGGTGTGAGGTAAAGGCAGAAAAGGAGATGAGATCCCCCCATAGCTACCCACATCTCATCAGCACCACTAGTCTCCCCCATCCCAATAGTAGCAACATTAGCATCACCAACGTCAACCACCGATACTAGTGGCACATGCCCTAGCATCAACCCACACCCTCATCCCACATGGCAACCAGGGGATCTAGGTATAGGGTAAGTGCACCAATCTGTGACACAATTTTGGCTCTTAAGATGCCACTTTTTTTCTAAAATCAGAAAAATCTGATTTGAATGAGAAAATGGAGATAGTTACACTCAAAATTTTAAATTTTAGTTTCTAAGCTACTTTTTTTTTTGAAATTAAAGAAGATTAAGGGTCTCGAAAAGGGGGGGGCAAATCAGGTCCTGTTTTAATAAAAAAAAAATAGCATAGCGCCTGAGGGCTCCCCCCTTTTTGATTAAATTTTTTTTAGAATTTCAAAAATCCCAATGGTGAGAAATTAGCTAACACCATGTATTTTATCCTCGTTCTTTTGGATAATTTTTTTAGTGAATATATAATATTTTATGAATTTTCAAAGTGGACACATCTTGAAAAGCTGAAATTTGAGCGTGCTCCCTCCCAATTTTTTTGCAAACTAATTGAAATTTTTTTTTTTTTCATCATGTGTATAATGGAGTCTAGTTTCAAAAAATGTAATTTTTTTCACGTTCCGATGAATGAGTAAAAATCTATCCTAAGCCTAGCACATGTTTATTTTTGACAAAAAACGAAGGCATTTACAATAGAAGGTCATGGATCAAAACTTTAACTAAATCAAAATGAAAAAAAAAATTATATATTTAGAGAGCTAATAGAGAGGTTAAATCTATCACAATTTTTTTATAAACTTGTTTTGAAATACGTGCAAATGAGACGGGGATCATAGACAAAAATTATGAAGAAATTTTGCACACTTTCAAAAAATCACGTCATTTTCATGAAATGGTTGTCCAAACTTTTGGGTCGGATGCCCAATGCAAAATCCAACCCATAGGGTTGGTATTTCCCAGTGCAACTTATTTGGCACATGCCAAATGTGCTACTTCATTTGGTATGTGCCAAATTTGGCGAGCGCCAAATGTCATTCATGACATTTGAAATGCATTTTTGTAAACTCTTTGATTTTTGATTTCTCTATTAGGGAAACTATATACATGAAATAAACATTTACGTATAAGTTGACATTTACATATGGACATTTAATTTCTTATAATTTAAGTTATATTTCATGTATATATAGGTAGGATGTTTGAGAGTGGTTTCAGATCTCTAGGAGTTATAATGAAAATTCTAGTTTTTGGAAGATCTTAAAAACTTCAGACTTAGTCAAATTTTAGTAATTAGCATGTCAAATTTCAATAATCAGGAGGTCAAATTTTAGTATTCAGGAGGTGAAATTTCATCTTTCTCTCTCTATCTCACTCATTTTCATCTCTTATTCTCTAGACCTCTCTCTATCACTATCTCTATCCCTTTATCTAACAATATCTTCCTTGAGATCAAGAAATATGTCTCTACATGTCCATCTCTCTCTCCTTCCCTCTCCAATATCTATCTCCCTCCCTCCTTCCCTTCTCTACATTTCTCTATCTCCCATCCCTCTCCTTTTATCTCTATATATCTCTCTCTACTCTCTATATCACCTCTCTCTATACCTACCTATCCCTCTCTCCCTCTATCTCCCCTCTTTCTCTCTCACTCTCTACTTCCCTCTCTACTCTTTGTCTTTCCATTCTCTCTCCTTCCCTCTCTAGTTCTCTCTATCTCAATTCTCTCTCCTTCCCTCCCCCCCTCGCTAATTTTCTCTATCTTCCCCTCTCTCTCTTTCCCTTTCTACTTCTCTCTATCTCACCTCTCTTTCTCCCCCTCTCTCTCTCTCCATCTCTCTAACTTTCACCCACCTTTGCTCTCTACTTCTCGATATCTAACCTATCCCTCTATACATCTTGTAGACATGGAAAATATACATGCACCTGATCCTGATCCTATTAACATCATTTCGTCTTGAATCATACTCTCAACTTATCAACACCTTTCATCCCTTAATTAATTAAATCATTATTTATTTAATTAGGTCTTTCTCCTTTGTTGATTAAATTAATCAATTTAATTTAATTAACCTTATATCTCTATTTATTTAAATAATTCATTTTATTTAAATCAAGTCCTTAAAGTCTTCTTATTAAATAGAATAAATTAAATATTATTTAATTTAATCTAACATTATCCCCTTTAGTTAAATAAATCAAATCATTTATTTAATTAACCCTTCCTCTCAATTTGATTTAAATCAATTCACAAATTTAAGTCTAAATTGTCACATCTCCTAAATTCCTCATTAAATTAATTAAACTTTGATTAAGTTAATCTTAATCTGTGTCACATTCTCTAGAGAATGCAACTTGCACAATAAATCAAGTACTTTGATTTATTAAATCTCTATTTTCTCTCAACATGGCATCAAAAAGGGAATATTCCCTCAATTTGAATTCAAAATTCAAATGGGTTTGGTCCTTCCAACAAGGCATTCAATGCCTCTTACATGTCCTTTGCATTGAGCCAAGTGACATTAACTCCATTCTTCTCTCCCCCCAACATGTCACATTCAAATTTCAAATTTGAATCTCATAGCATTTATCATGCACATTGACCAAAATGTGTTCATTCCTCAACCATTCACATCTTGACAAGTGGCACTTGGCCATTGGATGTTAAATGATCCCACATTGCCTATTTTCACTCTCTCTTCCATTTTGGAAATCTATGAATGAGAGACTCTTCCTCTCATTCAACCATCCACAATTTGAGTAGACTTACTATACTCAAATCCATCTTGAAGCATAACCATTCTCATCTCTTTTTATCAAGATCTTAGCAAGATTATGCAGGAATTGAACCATCAAGTGGATCAATCACTCACAAAGCTTACAAAGGATTTGGGAAAGGGCTAATTTCAACACATCAATTGACACCAACTCCCCCATGGGATCAAGTGTTTGCATGTTCAATTAGGATTTCATTGCTTTCTTGTTTATTTCTTCGTTTTTTCCTATTTTAAGCTTTGCAAATGGATTTCATGGGGAATCCTTGTTTGTAACTTGCATATGATCTAATAATGTGAATTTTTCTCATGTTTGTGCAGGTATCAAAGTAGGGTTCACACATATTTCTCTCCCCCCCCTCTTTCCCTCTCAATCTCTCCACCTTCCTCCTTATCTCTATACTTTTCAGCTCCATCACACATCTCTATCACCTATCTCACTTCTCTCTTTCCCCTTCCCTCTCTACTCACTTTCTCTCTATCTCACCCCTCTCTCTTACCTCTTGTTAGAACCAAAAAACTTCATTTAAAACCCTAAGGTTTTTCCACAATTTTCCATAAAATCTATGAAAAACCTAAGGGATTTTATTTATTCATGCCCTTTATTTTCTAATCTTTCCCTTAAAATTCATTTTCCCCTTCCAAAATGCTAAAAAATCTTATATTATACACTGCTACTTTAAACTTTTTTTAAAATTTTGATATTTCCAATTCATACTACTATACTACCGTCAGCTCAATCCATACCTATGGTATGGTGGTAGTGGTTAAAGGCAGTCGGGATCACTCTTACCACCACACTGCAGAGGGTTATCAACAAGCCCACAATTGCACGGTGAAGGGACAACACATTGTGCAAGACAACTACCTTGCAATCACAAGTGGTCAACATAAAGACTATGGTGGCATGGTAAGCAGTGAGGCAGTAGTCAAGGGTGGCTACTACGGTACTACTAGCAGCATGCCAACGATCATGGTAGTGTAGTAAATAGCAAGGTAGCAGAGGTGGCAATTAGTGAATAGGTACCACATTACCGCAGATGGTCAGAGTTGAGACAGTGGTGGTGCGGTGGACAGTCAATAGACGACGGAGGTAGCAGTTGAGACCGCTCACCGTGCAACCGCAGGGTGTAAGCATCGAGGTAGTAGTAGAGTGATGGAGGACAAATAGACCATGACAGTTAGACTGTGGTACCATTGATAGATGAATGGAGGACCGCGGTATGCACGTAATAGTACAGATAACAGTCAAATTCAATCATCGCCACACCATGGGGGTAAGAGACAAAGGTCGCGGTTGAGCGGTAGAAAGGAACAGGGGACTAGTCAAAGTCATTCAGCGCCATACCATGGTAGGACGAGAAGTTGACCATGGTAGAGTGGTGATAATAAAGAAATATTTATAGGTAATAAATCAAGAGAAAGAAAGAGCGATTAACGTATAAAGTGAAAAGTAAAAGGCAGAACTATTGTAAACAATATTTAATTTGCCGAGAGGCAAAACATTTAGATATTTTAATTGTTGTCATGAAATAAAAAATGGTTTTACCAAAAACTAAAGGGTCGTGACCCTTGGGATATGTTGTATAAATCATTAGAAAAAATAGTTGAAAGGGGGTGCGAGTAGGAGTTAGATTTTCCAGAAAATAAGACAAGGAATGGAAATAATGTACAGACTTTTCTGAAACAAAGCAATGGAGAAAATGTTCATAAATTGGTGAAATCCTATCTGAATTTAGTTGTTGAGATGCGATAATTTGTATTTTTTTTTATCTTGATTCTCTCCAACTCAAAGTCTTAAAATCATCTGAATTAATGTATCAAGCATAATTTTGATTCTTCAAGGTGCATGTTTTCACTTTGTGTGATCTTTATTTGCTGGTGTCTAAAAGTTAGAACTAAATCCCTTCAAATAAGTCACATTGATTTTAATGTTTATTTTTGATGGTTAAAGTAGAACCTGATAGAAAAGCATTCTAGCACTATTTGTGCAAGAAATAAATAAATGAAGTTGTATGTCAATCATTAGAATTTTATTTTCAAAGTGCCTAAAAAATTTGAATTAAACCAGAGAAGGAAACATGCATAATTCTTATTTTTTGACTCCATTGCCCAACAGATAGAAGGCACTGATCTGGTATATCTCAGAGGATACAATTCATAATAAAAATTTCAAATCCTTTCTTTTATGCAGTAGGAGTAGGTGTAGTGAATTCATCTATGCACCTCCATTTTCCATTGTGGGTAGATAGTTTAAATAGGTAATATAATTCAAATCTGCAACATACACATAGGTTCACCCGCCTTGGTCTAGTAGAACCTAAAGAGAAGAAGGTTCAATTGCATCAATTGGCCTTGTACGTTGGCTAAAAGTGTTGTGAGAGCTTGGCATTCTCTCATGGTTCAAACTTGTGTTTTTGAGACCCAACAGTTTGGTGACTCCACTGGGGAATTACTCAAGAAATTTTTTTCAGCCTATCTATTTATTGAGTCACCAAAGTTTTACATTGTTTTTGGAGATTCCACTGGGGCAAACCAAAACAATATCATTTTTTTTTCATTTTCCTAATTTTTTGAAAAGTAGGTGGCGACTCTATTTCATTTGATAAATAATGCATGAGCGTTGTGAAGCAGTAATATTTTGTCAAGATGGCAGAAGAAGAAAGAAGACAATAGTCAATAGGAGAGTTGAAGGAACTGAGATAGTAAAGGCTACAATTAGACCAACAGATGCTACAAGTGAACCAACAATTGTGGCAATTGGGAGTCAAACACACTTCGAGTACATCACCAAATAGGTCATCATGCGGTAAGAATGAAGATACAAATTCCAGGAGATCTTGGACAACACAAATAACACATGATGCAACTGAGAACTTTGGTAATAAAGGTAATGTACTCTATTCACAACAAAATACTTTTGATGAGTATATTCAAATTCAAGAGAGGAAAAAGTCTTGTGGATGCCTTTTTTGACAAGACCCACATTTATTGCACAATTTTAAGAGAATCAGAGCTTGAATAAATTTATTGGTCAGAGTCATTAAAATAGCAAGCATTTTATGTAGTAAACAAATTTATTGATTCCATGCTTGGGACAAGGTACATGGATACTGGCAATAATAAATCTAGTAGTGATATCATGGATGCTGATACAATGCAACAAACAAAGGAAGCATGTACTACTAGGATTTCTAATGACTATTTTTCAGATTTGGAAGATGATAGGGACACACCATCTAGATAGTACATCAGCAATGTTTCAAAAGCTGCAACTGAAGTAGGTACCATGCCATCCAATAGTGAAGGTATGGAGAGTCTCTCTTGCATAAAAAAATGTGATTCAAATTGTGAAGAGCTTGTGAATCTACAATAGGATGATTGTTGCAGTCCTTATGAAGATCAAGAAGAGGTTGGAAACATGGTAGAAGATATGGAAGCAGAGACTTGTTCACTCAGCAGTGAGAAAGTTTCAGATTTGTTAACTCTTGAATACCATAAAGATGATTCTAGAGTTTTTGTTCCAGCCTATATATGCTTTGACGGTGAGATACTATGTATGACAATTCATATGACCCCGTGTGCATCTCTCATAGTGATGAGGAGTTCTTTGAAGCTGATCAAAGATATTTTTGTGTCCAAGAAGAGGTATGTGCGTTGAATGATTTTTTCCTACAAGAAAAATATATTGGTTTGCATGTTATTGATGACGAGTGTCTAGCATTTGTTGATTCAAGTATGTATGAGGATGATTGTATGGATAATTTTTTTGTTTCAATGCCAACTAGTGATAGAAGAGAAATGGAAAATATTTCTAATTCAGTTTTCTCAAAAGATATTGATGAGATTGAATTTGTAGATTCCCATGTGAAGCATTCAGATTTTCAAGTCCCAGTGCAGTTGCAGGAACATTCAACAACATGTGATAATGAGCAAGCCTATGAATGTTTTGTCAAGTGTAGATACACCTTGTGTGTTGAAGGTAATAAATATTTTTCATTTGATAATAAGAATGATGAAATGTAGAGTGGTGTCATGAGTAAGAGTCGGATTGAACACAATGATTTCCTGAAGGTTTTCAATGGTAATGCATGTAACAAGGCATATGAAATGGATAGCTTCAAAAGAAACCTGATGAGCTTTAATCAGAATAAGGTTTATGATAGAGGAAAATGTAGGTTTTACTTTTTTGGGTTGCCTGGGGCCATCCCTTATGGTTTAAGTTTTTGAAGCATAGCAGGTACAGAGGATTAAGGATTTCCAGTGCATGGACAATTCTTACCAAAGCCTTTTTTTTTAAATTATTTTCCATGCACAATAATTTTAGGAATATTTGAAGGGTCTGGGTTTGCCAGTACATGGACATTCCCAGAAGTTCCCTTTTTGAAAACATTTTTTTCCCTCCATGTACAGTAGTGTAGGTTTTTTGATTCTCCATTTTCTCCAATTTCATATCATTCATTTGTTCATTCCCTCCGTATTCCTGTGCCTTCATTTTTTCATCCTTTCCTTGGTCTGCTCTCCCAAAGATATTTTGGATCCTTGTAGTGATTTGCAAAATCACTCATCCCCAATAGAAGCCACTGTTAGAACCCAAAATTTTCATTTAAAACCCTAAGGTTTTCCCACAATTTTCCATAAAATCTATGAAAAAATAAGGGATTTAATTTATTCATGCCCTTTATTTCCGTATCTTTCCCTCAAAATTCATTTTCCCCATCCAAAATGCTAATAATCTTATATTATACACCGCTACCTTAAACCCTTTTAAAAATTTTGATCTTTCCAGTTCATAACCCTATATCGCTGTCGGCTCAATCCATACCCGCGATGTGGCAGTAGTGGTTAAAGGCAATTGGGATCACTCTTACTATTGCACCGCGAAGGGTTATCAATAAGCCTGCGGTTGCACGGTGAAGGGACAACGCAGTGTGCAAGAAAGTTACAGTGCAACCGTAGGCGGTCAACACAAAGATCATGGTGGCGCAGTAAGTAGTGAGGCAACATTCAAGGGTGGCTACCATGGTACTGCTAACAGCCATGCTAGCGACTATAGTAGTGCAGTTAATAGAAAGTTAGTAGAGGTGGCGGTCAGTGGATAGGTACCACATTACCACGAACGGTTAGAGTTGAGACCACAGTAGTGTGGTGGAAAGTCAATAGACGACAGAGGTAGCGGTCGAGACTGGTCACCATGCAACCGTAGGGTGTAAGCATCGAGGCAGTGGTAGAGTGGTGGAGGAAGGATAGACTGTGACAGTCACTCTATGGTACCACTAATAGATGAATGGAGAACTGTGGTATGGAGGTAACAGTGCAGATAAGAGTCAACATCAATCACCGTCACATCATGGGGGTAAGAGACAAAGGCCACAGTTGAGTAGTAGAAAGGAATGGGGGACCAGTCAAATTCAATCACCACCATATTGCGGGAGGATGAGAATTTGACTATGGTAGAGAAGTGATAATAAAGAAAGCTTTGCAGGTAATAAATCAAGGGAAAGAAAGAACAGTTAAGGTATAAAGTGAAAAGTAAAAGTCAAAACTATGGTAAACAATATTTAATTTTCTAAGAGGCAAAACAATTATATTTTAATTTCTGTCATAAAATAACAAACGGTTCTACCAAAAATTGAAGGGTCGTGACCCTTGGGATATGTTGTATAAATCATTAGAAAAATCAGTTGAAAGGGGGTGAAAGTAGGAGTTAGATTTTCTATAAAATAGGACTAGGAATGGAAATAATGAACAGACCTTTCAGAAACAAAGCAATGGAGAAAATTTTCATAAATTGGTGAAATCTTATCAAAATTCAATTGTTGAGATGCTATAATTTATATTATTTTTTATCTTGATTCTCTCCAATTCAAAGTCTTCTAATCATCTGAATTAATGTATCAAGCATAATTTTGATTCTTCAAGGTGCATGCTTTCACTTTGTGTGATATTTATTTGCTAGTGTCTAAAAGTCAGAACTAAATCCCTTCAAATAAGTCATAGTGATTTTAAGGTTTCTTTTGGATGGTTAAAGTAGAACCTAATAGAAAAAAATTCTAGCACTATTTGTGCAAGATGTAAATAAATGAAGTTGTATGCCAGTCATTAGAATTTCATTTTAAAAATTCCTAACAACTTGGATTAAACCAGAGAAGGAAACACACATAATTCTTATTTTTTTACTCCATTTCCCAATAGATAGAAGGCACTGATCTGTCATATCTTAGAGGATAGAATTCATACAAACATTTTTAAATCCTTTCTTTTATGCAGTAGGAGTAGGTGTAGTGAATTCATCTATCCACTTCCATTTTAGATTGTGGGTAGATAGTTTAAACAGGAAATTTATTTCAAATATGCAACATACACATAGGTTCACCTACATTGGTCTAGTAGAACCTAAAGAGAAGAAGGCTCAATTGCATCAATTGGCCTTGTACGTTGGCCAAAATCATTGTGAGAGCTTGGAAAACTCTCATGGTTCAAACCTATGTTTTTGAGACCCAACATCTCTCTATCACCTCTCTCTATCTCTCTCCTCCCTCTATACTCTCTCTATATCTCCCTCCTTCCCCTTCTTTATTTCTCTCCTCTTTCCCTCTCCCACTTTCTATCTCTCTCCTTATATCTATCTCAACTATTTATCTTTACATATCCCCCTTCTCTCTCTCTTCCACCAAAATTAACTCTACATCTCTCTATCTAACCTACCCCTATATACCTCTTTTTCTCTCCCTCTCTCTTTCCCTCTCCCAATCTCTCTACCTTCCACATTACACCTCTACTTCTCTCTATCACCTCTCTCTCTCCCCCTTCCATCTTTACTTTATTTCTCTCTATCTCACCTCTCTCTCCTTAAATATCCCTCCCTCCCTCATCTTTGTCTATCTCACCTATCTCTCCCTCCCTACCTCTTCTTCCCTCTCTCCTCCATTCTCTACTTCCCTTTATCTCCCCCTCCATCTCCTTACCTACCTCTCTCTCTCTATTTCACTCTCTCACCTCTCTCTAAATCCTTATCTCTCCCTTGATCCCTACGTCTCCATCCATCTCTCCTTCCCTCTCCACTTCTCTATATCTCCCTTTACTCTCTCTACCTACCTCTCTCTCTCTCTTCATCCCTACCCCTCACTCCAACTCTCATTCCCTCTCTACTTCTCTCTACCTACATATCCCTCTATACCTCATTCTATCTCTCCCTCTCTCCCTCCTTCCCTCTCTCAATCTATCCACCTTCCTTCTTCTCTCTCTAACTTCTCCCTCACTTCCCCTCTCTCCTTCCCTCTCTACTCTATCTCTATCTCAACTCTCTCTACCTACATATATATGCCTCCCTCATATTTCTCTCTCATCTCCCTCTCTCTCTCTCTCTCAAGTATCTCTATCTCTCTCCCCTCTACCCTTACAACCCTCTACCATCAATCCTTTACCCTCTATCTCTCCCACTCCTTCTCTCTCTTTCTCTCTCTCTATCTCACATATCACCCTCCTACCCCATCTCCCTCTCTCAATTCTCTCTCTCAATCTAACTCACTCATATATCTCTCTACTCAACCCTTAGCCCTCTACCCTTAACCCTTAAACCATCCACCCTATATCTCTCTCCCACTTGCTCCCTCTCTCTCTCAAGACTCTCCCTCATATCCCCTCTCCCTCTCTCAGGTCTCTCTCTCTGACTCACTCCCTCTATCTCTCTCCCCTCTACCCTTAAACCTAAACCCTTGACCCTTAAATTCTAAAACCTTAAACCCTCTACCATATATATCTCTCCCACTCCCTCCCTCCCTCTCTCTCTCTCAAGTATGTCTCTCCTACCCCCTCTTCCTCTCTCAGGTGTCTCACTCACTCACTCCTATCTCTCTCCCCTTTACATTTAACCCTATACCCTCCATCCTTTATCTCTATGTAACTCCCTCCCTCTCTATCTATCACTAAATCCCTCTATCTCTCCCCCTATACCCTTAACCCTAAACCCTTAACCATTTACCCTTAAACCCTAAACCCTGAACCCTTAAACCCTCTACCCTCTCTCTCTCAAGTCTCTTCCTCATACCCCCTCTCCCTCTATCAATTCTCTCTTTCTTAGTCACTCCCTCTATCTCTCCCCCCTCTACCCTCTCTCTCTTTCTCAACCATCTCCCTCCTACACACTCTCACTCACTTACTCCTATGTATCTCACATATACCCTTAGCCCTATACCCTTAAACCCTTAAACCATATACCCTCTAACCTCTATCTCTCTCCCATTCCCTCCCTCTCACTCTCAAGACTCTCCCTCCTACCCCATATCCCTCTCTAAGGTCTCTCTCTCACTCAATCCCTCTCTCTCTCCCCTCTACGCTTAACCCTAAACCCGTAAACCCTAAACCATTAAACATTCTACCCTCTACCCTTAACCCTCCCACCCTCTATCTCTCTCCCACTCCCTCCATCTCTCTCTCTCTCAACCCTCTCCCACCTACCCCCTCTCCCTCTCTCAAGTCTCTATATCTTAGTCACTTCCTCTATCTCTCCCCTCTACCCTCTACCTAAGAGAGGGAGAGGGGTTAGGAGGTGTTGTGCCCATTTTTCACACACACCCCATTCGAAATGGGGACCCTCTCTTCCCTCTTTACGTTTTGGGTTCTCTCTTTATTTTTTGCTTTCCTTCATTTTGCGTGCCCAATTTTGTGCCCCAAGAGGGGTCATTGCATTTCCCAACGCAATATTTTAAGCTCGACCGAAGTTCCCTTTTGTCAAAATTGCTAAGTCTCAAGTAACTCAAGTTTTCCCTGTCAAAGTGTTGTTTTGGTGTCTATGGCAGTTTCCAGATTTCCTTCTTTGGATTTCCCCTACCGGATTTCCTTCTTCGGATTTCCCCTGTCGGATTTCCTTCTTCGAATTTCCTTTTCTGGATTTCCTGTTTTGGATTTCCCCTTTCGGGTTTCCCCTTGAGCTCTGCTATATCGACGGTTGTAGCGAGATGGCTTTCCAAACCTCAAACCCCAGACCTCTCGCCACCCCTGCGTTTTCAAATTCACCGACTCCACCTACCCCATACGATGAATTTAATGCAGCATTAATGGGTATTTTTGCTATAAAATCAATTTTTCCGGCCATCATTATCAGATGCTCGAGTGATTGAGAAGGTTGGAGAACTCTTGATGCCCAAGCTTTTCTTCCGTCCTGGATTTCGAGTACTTTTCTGTCGACCCCTGCACATCCGGCAGCTTGTTCTCTGGAATCTCGAGGTAGGTTTGCCGTTTGCACACCCTCCCTTTGTTTTTTGTGAATTTTCGGATTTTGGTAAGATAAAATTGTAAAATGGAAATGAAATTAAGTAAATTTGCACCCTACGCACAAAACCCATGTTTTTAAAATGTGAAAATCAATCTTTAAACCACCTAAAATTTGATTCGGAACCTTACCGCGCCGGGGCTATTCTTCAGAACAGCGCTGGTGCCTCTCGGGCCCGGGTCTTCCCATGGCCATCCGTGCCTTTTCTCTTCAAATTTTGCCAATGGCATTCCCCTCATCGGATTTCGACCTTCGAAATTCCCTTCCCAAGATTACGTTGTGTCTTTACTGTTTGGAATGGCGATGACACAACGTCCTCCTAACCCATGGACCCTAGACCTTCGAAGTCCGTCTAAACTCAAAAATATCACAATCTTGCTAGATTTAATCTTCCCTTGGGATTCGTTCTTCAGAATTTCCTTCCTAGAATTCTATCCCGATTTCGCCATTCCAAACGGCCTTCCCCGAGTGGCTTTCCGGACATCGTTTCCTGGCTGCAAAGTCATCTTCCGATCGAAACCCTCGACAAATTTCCCTCTTCAAACTTGAACCTCCGGAATTCCCCTCCCGAGATTCCATTGTGTCATCGCTGTTCCAAACGGTCTCGTCCGAGCATCTACTCGGCTCGTGTACCCCAGTTCGCTGTTTGCCGAAACCTGAATCTAGACAATTTTCCTCCGACCTTTCTTTCAGATTCTGAACTTTGAAATTCCCTTCTCAGAATTTTGTTCCACCTACGTCATTCTAATGGTGAGCTCAGGACAGCTTCCTGACCTCCGGGTCTGGGTGCTCCGTTCACCGTCTGACTATCCCGAACCCTTTGACTGCTTCCGGAAATTGCCTCCCGAATTTCCTCCCCCGAATTTCCACTTTCATTTCACTGTCCCAATGGCTAACCCTTAGCTGCTTCCTGGTGATGGCAATCTGAGACCCAGATTCCAGCGCCCAGAATTCCCTTTCCTCTACACCATTTCAGATGGCTTTCTTGCAGGTGATACCCGAACTACCAAATGAGGGATCAAATGACCTCCAAATGCAAAATGGATTTCAACCCACTTGCTAAAATTAGTTTTTCCTCTGCCTCTAACCTCAAATCTTCAAATCCAACCTTGGGAAATTCCTATGGGAATTCCATTCTCATTTTTCCCTTTCAAATGGCATTCTGCCAAGCGAATTCCAGCCCAGGAACTCCAGATTGTTTGCTCTTCTTCCTAACAATGAAGTATCCAGCTTGCATGGTTATTAAATATGAATTATAATTGCTAGACTAATCTTAACATGCAGGGACTTATCGGTGACTATTTTATCAAGCTCATCTTTGCTAATTCACGTCTTTTGTGCAGGATTTATGGAATCCGGCGTAGAGACTTCCAGTACTTCCAAGAAAGGAAAGGGAACAGCCAAGCCACCAAGGGGCAAGGAGGACAGGGACCTAATGAAATACAAATTCCAGGGAGTCCCTATTCAATCTAGAATCACTACCCTTTGACGGGATGTTTCAAATACCAACATCGGACAGGTTGATGTTGATGAATTTACACAGAGGGTCAGAATGAACCCAAAAATAGCAAACGCAAGATTAATAAAGAGTAGTGGACTTGCTAAAGCTGTAGGTTTCCCTCCAGCCTTAGTGGCCTCGAAGTTGGTAATGGCATGCATGGAAGTGTATCAACCAGATACTAGAACCATTGTGGACCATGATGGGAATATCCTTGCAGATATGTCTCCGTCAAGAATAACGGCAACCTTCCACATCTCGACCTTTCAGAGCATGGAGATCCCCACCATGGAAGAATGAAAATAGTTGTGGGAATAGGATCCCTTGGGGTGCAAGAGGCTTATCAACCAGTACTAGTTGAAGGACAAACAGGGTAGTGCTAGGAAGCTTCCTCAAGAGCTCTTCCGTAGCTACTTCTTTGAGGACTCCCATGACCTTGTAACTCTACTCAACAGAGTAATGGGCCTCCTCGGTGCAGCCTTCTTCCAAGAATGGATGTTCTATTTCATAGACCATATCCTTCATGGTAAGGGTACTGCCTTCTATTGAGGTGAAATAATCAGCGACTGCTTCCACGAGCAGTTTACCACTGTAAAGAAGACCAACAAATTCTTCATGACCTCCTACTTTGTATATTCTCTCACCAATCGGTGACATTATCAGGGGTTGATAATGATGCCCAGTGATCTGTTAGGGCCAGAAAATAATCCCTATGACAAGTACCCCCAGTTACAATTTCGGAATTTCAAAAGAGACTATTGCAAGGTGAACAATGCATTCATTGCTCACGTCATCCGATCCATGGAGGGGATTTTCATAGGAGGACATTCCACAGTACCAGGGTCCTCCTCAAGCAGTACGCCTTCTGGTACATTCAGTTCCCAAATTTTACATACATACGGGCTCAAGGATTCACCGAACGACCGAACAAGCTACCCTGGTACCCAAATGATCGGATCATTCTCTTGGAGCTGACTCGGCAGCTATGACACATTCATAGTGTCTTGAATGAAAAACATCTAGCAGGCCCTGCCTATCCCATGAACCTTGGTTTAGGGGATGTATAAGGTTCACACCTCCCAGTGCATGGGATATTGAGAAAAGGAACTGGCGGAATACAACTTCGAGCAATATACGGCATGGCCCCGAATGGATCATTATGGTCATGTCAGAAAGTCACTGGGACGTGAATACACCCACCTCCACAACATTGAGTACTTTTGGGCCAATTGCAAGGATGACCTTGAGGTACAGTCATGGCATTACATATGCTTGACCGTCATCTATGTGCGAAGGGTGAACTTGTGTCCAATCCTTGATCAGCTAGAAGAGGAAGAAGAAACAGTTGTGGACCCCGGATACGATGTAGTTTCCAACTTGCCGCTACCTGCAATTGACTGGAATGAGCCAAAACTGAATGATGTCAACATACTCACTAGGCCTATTGAAATTTGAACAATGGCATGGATTGACAAGAAGGTGGCCCAGTTGAAACAACAAGGGGTCATTCTAATGTTCATCAAGCTTACAAGTGAGCACGTAAGTGAACCAAGTGGTTCTGAAGGTGGAGCAACCACTGCTGCAATTGGCAAGACATCTAAGACCCCACCATCGGTAAAGACCAAGAAAAGAAAGGAGGCTAGTGAACAACTTCCTAAACCAAAGGCATATGCCCGTAAGGCTTCTGAGCCTGAACCTTCCAAGAAAAGGAGGAAAACAACTGGCAGTGCGGAGATGGTTGTATTAACCAAGGGTCCGTCCCTTGGGATCAGAGGATCAGGATCTAGCTCGCCAAGGTCGTTGCCTACCATTGTTACTACTACTACTACTTCCCCTACCCCTCATGCTTCTCTTGCAGTCTCTACTTCCTCCCCACCTGCAGTGGATATCTCCATTCACCTTGCTCCTACTCCTCCAGTGTTGCAATTTATTCCTATGGAATCATCGTCTGCCACCACCTCGCCAATGTCCTCTTCCTCCATGTCTCCTCTTCCTTTTGCTTTTGCTATTACAACGCCTACCCTTAACCTTCTAGAGTCTTTTGTAAAGTATATGCAGAATGTGTCGTCTGAGCTTTCAGGGATGCTAACCAATCTGATAGTCCAGGCTATGATAGCTCAGGCTATGGCCTCCACTCCAATAGCATCCCCCTCTACTAAATTGCCAAAGATGAAAGCAACTATACAGATCTTAGATGAGCGTGAACGACAGTAGCTAGAGGCTGAGAAGGCGCCAGAGGATGAAGAGTTTGAATATCATGAACATCCCTTGTTCTAGCATTGAGAGATATATGAAGTAGCCTATGAGTCTTCTAGTGAGGGCAGTGAGGACCTCAATGCTGAACTGATTCGAGAGTCCAATGATCCCGAGATCAATGCACAATGGGGCAAGCAGCTCAAGGAAATTGAAGATAAGGAGGTCGAGGACCGGCTAGCACAAGAAGAAGAGATTGATGCTCTAAAGACGGAAAATAATAGGTCTCCAACCAAGGGACATGGCTAGACCCCGAAGCATGACAAGGAAATGTTCCTCCATGAGGACAAACAAGGGGAGAACCCAGAGGAGCATCAAGATACTCTAAATGAAAAGGAGGAGGATGCTGAAAAGAAAGATTCACCTAAGGAGCAGCTGCACACTGAGTCCCCTGCTGAGCATGAAACAATCAAACAAGGCCCTGATGAAGAAAAGGAAGAGGCAGAAACAAAGGAAAAGGCTCTCGTTGTTAGAACCTTCGAACTTGAGAAGGAGGATAGCGGGACTAAAAGTGAACCGCCAAGACAAGAACCCCAAGCGTCTGATTGGATGCAAAGACAGCTCAAGCAAAAGACTCCCACCTTGAAGAATCCCAAGGCAAGGTTGGAAGCCATGATGGCTAGGGTGCAAATGAGCACCAAAAAGGCAAAGAAACCAAAGGTCAGGTCAAAAGTGACCATGGACATCTCAGGATCAAGGGCAGTACAAATAGCAAGGCTGATGGTTGGAGAGTAAGGCATAACTTACAACATCTCCACCATCGACTTGGGAGTGGCCACAAGGGAACCGAAGGTTGAGCACATCTAGGATTCGGTCGCCACAATGGTGCACCTTATCCAACAAGATAAGGTCTCAAAAGAAGAACTAAAGGAGCAAGTGGCTGATTTAATGGCTTATATTCAATAGTGGTCATCCTCGGATGGGCAGCCTACAACATCATCGACCTCGCCTTAGTTGCTATCCCAGGAATAGATTAACAAGCTTGAAAAGAGACGAAACCTAGACAAGATTATGGAAAACTAGTTCCGGCAGGTCTTGGACATGGGGAACACAGGCATCAACTTGGTTGTTCGAGCAGCAAATAGGTTCCTAGAAGTTCAAAAGACTCTTGAGGACACAAGGCATATTTGTGAGAGGTTCCCAAGGAAGTACGAGTCGGCCTACCCAAATATCGAGGCCATACTCACGTTGCCAAGCGATATCTAGGAAAAGGATCTCGCCTTCAAAGATGATGATCACTAGTTAGTTGACACCTGGAGAAGGGATTTTGATCATCGAAAGAGGAGGCTTGAGTAAATATTGGAGAGGATAGCACCAGACATTGAATGGGCAAGAGATGCCAGAGAGGAGTGCGCTCAATACCTCAGGTTGATGGCGGGGTATGAGATGTCGGCGGTCAAGATTAATCCTAAAAATATAAAGCCCTACTTTTTGAAGATCATGGAGGATGGGATGTCTGCCGAGGTCACAACCGAATTCATGTGCTTCGCTGCTAGAGCCTTTACGTAGTCAGAATTTTTCAAGGAAAATGCTGCTAAGTATGAGGACGACTGGAAGATGCTAGGTAGCAATTCCCAAGAATGGTCTTACCAAATTTTGAAATCTGACATCATAGAGGTGGATAGGTTTCAGTCCCTGATCCTAAGCTTCATGGAGTATGTTGCATTAAAGAAGTGAGAGGGAAATCCCATCATCGATGATGATTTCCTTGAAGAATAGCTATAGCAAAGGGCAAATGGCTAAAAGACAAATTTGCTACAGCGTTGTCACTAGATGACGAAATAAGGAAGAAACAAGAAATGGTTCATAAATGTAATATATTTGGAGGTAGGTGAAACCCTAATGTAAATTGAATCTTGGCCACACAATAGAATCAAATCTTGGCCACTCATTTTTTTTTTTCGAAAACTATAAATAGGGCTCTCCTCCTCTCATTTTAAGAGAGTTAAGTTGTTGTAAAGGCATGCTGCAGAAATTATAATAGCAAATACAGTCATTTTCTGGTGTATTTCTGGGTTTCTCAATATGTTTCATGATTCCTCTCCCTTTTAGTTACAACTTTGCTTTAAGATACTTTGTTGTTTTAATGCTTTAGATTAGACTTGGTAGATTTAGTATGTTACCTTTGGTTTTGAAGATTGTTGCTATGTGTATGATTTCCTTGTCCATTCTTTTGGTCATTTGCTGAAGTTAGATGACTGTGCAAAGTTAGTCTAGACTTTGATTTCATTGTTTCTCATTGAATCTCATCTTTATTCACCTTCCCATAGTGAATGAATGATGAGTATTTGCAGTACTTAGAAGATAGCATAGGTTTCATGATATTGTGAGAACTCTGATTAAGTGAGATTTTGTTTAAAGGAAACTGTCCACAGCAGGAACCTCCATGATCACTATTCATTGGTAGTTGTAGGTCCAGGAAACATCTTCCTTCCTCGCCTTTTTCTTTTTTCCTTTTTTTCTAGAAGCAACTTGTGTTAAGGTTTGTTGCACATTGTAAAGACAAATCTGACGAAACAATGGAGTCTAAGACTGCTACCTGAACTTGTAGAAAAGGATAGTAATTCTAAATCCATAAAACTCCATTTATTGACTTAATTCTCCCAGCTTTAAGCATGTAAGGCCACTTTGTGATTCCAACAAATCACATAAACAACTGATATATTCCAATCCTCATCATGACCTGACACCCGAGAGACCTTGGGATAGTGTTCTGCAATTTGATTGTGGAAGATTGTCTTTCAAGAGAGGTAATGCACTTACGTATTACCTGTGTTGTGAAGTGCATAAAAACACCATCAATAGGAGGGAGATACTTGATAGAGACAGAGAGAGGGAGGGAGTAGGAGATATATAGAGGGAGTCCTAGTTAATTGTAGAGGGTAGAGGGTTTAAGAGTTTAAGGTTTCTAGGTTTAGGGTTTAGTCTTAAAGATATATGGGAGAAAGATAGATGGAGTGAGTGAGTGAGTGGTGAGTGAGTGAGTGAGTGAGTGATTGAGTGAGTGAGAGAGAGCTAAGAGAGAGAGAGGTGGTAGGAGAGAGATACTTGGGGGAGAGAGAGGGAGGGAGTGGGAGAGAAATAGGAATGGATGGTTAAGGGTAGAGGGTAGAGGGTTTAAGGGTTCAATGTTTAAGGAATAAGGGTTTAGGGTTTAGGGTTAAGGGTAGAGGGGAGAGAGATAGAGGGAGTGAATAAGAGAGAGAGAGAACTGAGAGAGGGAGAGGGGGTAGGAGGTAGAGACTTGAGA
>CM021101.1:711774971-712019006 GCA_007115665.2 Sequoiadendron giganteum | reverse complement strand
CTCCTTTTATCTGTCTCCCTTCTACCCTTAACCCTCTACCCTCTACCATATATCTCTCTCCCACTCCCTCCCTCCCTCTCTCTCACTCCCTCTATCTCTCTCCACTATACCCTTAACCCTAAACCCTTAACCCTTAACCCTTAAACCCTAAACCCTTAAAAATATACCCTCTACCCTCTACCCTCTACCCTCTAACCTATATCTCTCTCCAACTCCCTCCTCCTCTCTCTCTCTCTCAAGTTTCTACCTCCTACCCCCTCTCCCTCTCTTAGGTCTCTCTCTCTCACTCACTCCCTCTATCTATCTCCACTCCATCCTTAAACCTAAACCCTTAACCCTTAAACCCTAAACCCTTAAACCCTCTACCCTCTACCCTCTACCCTCTATTTGTCTCCAACTCCGTCCCTCCTCCTCTCTCTCTCTCAAGTCACTCCCTCCTACCCCTCTCCCTCTTTGAGGTCTCTCTCTCACTCACTCACTCCTTCTATCCCTCTACCCTCTACCCTATATCTCTTTTCCACTCCCTCCCTCTCTCTCTCTCACTAAATCCCTCTATCTCTCTCTTTTACCCTTAACTCTAAACCCTAAACCCTTAACCCTTAAACCCTTAAACACTCTATCCTCTACCCTTAAATCTACCTTATACATCTCTTTATCCCCTCCCCCCTCTATATACCTAGACCTCTCTTTGTTTTTGTCTCAACTCTCTCTCTATCCCTACCTCTCCCTCTATCTTTTCTTTCATATCTACTTCTCTTTACCTATTTATCCCTCTATACCTATTTCTCTCTCCCTCCTTGCATCCTCTCTCTCAATATCTCCACCTTATTTCCCTCTCTACTTCTCTCTCTATCACCTCTCTCTCTCTTTGTCTCTCCTCTATACCCTAAACCCTAAACCCTTAACCTTTAAACCCTAAATATTTGAAACCATCTACCCTCTACCCTCTATCTCTCTCCCACTCCCTATCCCTCTCTCTCTCTATCTCAATTCTCTCCCTCCTACCCCTCTACCTCTCTCAAGTCTCACTCACTCACTCACTCCTTCTATGTATCTCCCATCTACCCTTAGCCCTCTACCCTTAACCCTTAAACCCTCTACCCTCAACCCTTAACCATCTACCCTTAACCCTCTACCCTCTATCTCTCCCATTCCCTCCCTCTCTCTGTCAAGACTCTCCCTCCTACCCCCTCTCCCTCTCTCAGGTCTCTCTCTCACTCACTCACTCCCTCTATCTCTCTCTCTCACTCACTCCCTCTATCGCTCTCCCCTCTACCCTAAACCCTTAACCCTTAACCCTTAAACCCTAAATTGTTAAACCCTCTACCCTCTACCCTTAACCCTCTAAACTATATATCTCTCTCACTCCCTCCTTCTCTCTGTCTCAAGAATATCCATCATACCCCCTCTCCCTCTCTTAGGTCTCTTTCTCACACACTCATTGACTCTCCTTATCTCTCCCCCTCTACTCTTAACCCTAAACAATTAACCCTTAAACCCTAAACCATTAAACCCTATACCCTATACCCTTAACCCCCCTCCCTCTGTCTCTCTCCCACTCCATCCCTCTCTCTCTCTTTCAAGTCTCTCCATCCTACCTCATCTCCCTCTCTCAAGTCTCTCTTTCACTGACTCAATCCATCTATCTCTCTCCCATATCCCTTAAACCCTATACCCTCAACCAAATACCCTCAACCATCAACCCTATAGGTCTAAAACCCTATACCCTCAATTTCCAACCATCTACCCTATACATTGGATCCTCAACCCTCATATATATTTTTCCCTCCCTCCTCTTCTCTCCTTATCTCTATCTCACTTCTCCATCCATCTCTCCCTTCATCCATCCCACCTTCTCTTCCCTAATCCCTCAACCCTCTACCCTCAACCCTTAAAACCTTAAACACTTAACCCTATACCCTAAAACCTCAACCCTCAACCCTTAAATCCTAAACCCTTAAACCCTTTACCCTCTACCCTCAACCCAATACCCTCAACCCTAATCCCTCAACCATTAAACCCTTAAACCCAATTAAATTATCTACCATAATCCCTCAACCCTTAACCCTTAAACCCTCTACCCTCTAACCTCTACCCTCTACCCTCTACCCTCTACCCTCTACCTTCAATCCTAAACCCTTAACCCTAAAACCTCAACCCCTATACCATGTACCCTATATGTTGTACTCTAAACCCTAATCCATCAACCCTATACCCTCAACTCTCTACCCTCAACCTTAAACTCTTGAGCCTCAACCCATAAACCCTCTACCATCTACCCTATGCATTAAACCCTTAACCCTTAATTATCAACCCTTAATCCCTTAATCCTCAACCCTTAAACCCTAAACCCTCAACCGTTATACCCTCTACCTTATACATTATACCTTCAACCCTAATACTTCAACCATATACCCTTAAACCTATACCCTAAACCCTCTACCATCAACCCTAGATCCTCAACCCTAAACCCTAAACCCTTAAACCTTCTACCCTCTACCCTCTACCCTCTACCCTATACCCTACACCCAATACCCTAAACCATCAATCCTATACCCTCTATCCTATACATTGGATTCTCAACCCTCATATATCTCTATTTATCTCTATCTCACTTCTCTCTCCATCTCTCCCTCCATCCTTCCATCCCTCTCTACCCTAATACCTCAACCCTATACCCTCAACCCTTAAACCCTTAAACACTCAACCCTCACCCTAATACCCTCTACCCTAAACCCAATACCCTCTATTATCAACCCTATACCCTCAACCCTTAATCCCTCGACCTTTAAACCCTCTACCCTCTACCCTCTACCCTCAACCCTCAACCCTCAACCCTCAACCCTCAACCCTCAACCCTTAAACCCTTAAACCCTCTACCCTCTACCCTCTACCCTCTACATTAAACCCTCAACCCTAGGTAGGTAGGGAAACATAGGTGAGATACAAAGTGATGAAGGGAGAGGTAGGTAAAAAAATGGATAGGGGAGATAAATATAGGTAGAGAGGGAAGGATATGTAGTGAGAGGAGAGATAGAGAGAAGTAGAGAGGGGAGGGAGGGATAGGTAGGGAGGAGATATAGGTGTGTGTGTGTGTGAGAGAGAGAGAGAGAGAGAGATAGAGAGAGAGAGAGAGAGAATTGAGATATAGAGTGATGGATGGAGAGGTGAGTAAAGAGAGGGAGAGGGGAGATAAAGATAAATAGAGAGGGAAGGAGATGTAGAGAGATTATAGATAGAGAGAAGTATAGAGCAGAGGTATGGTGGGAGAGGAAAGTAGGAGATAGAGGTGAGTGTGTGTGAGAGGGAGAGAGAGTGAGAGGAGAGAAAATGAGGGGAGAGAGAGAGAAAGATATTAGAGAGGAAAGAGGGAAGAGATAGAGAGTAGAGAGGGAATGAGAGAGTAAGATATAAAGAGGTAAGAGGGAGAGAGTGGTAAATAGTGGAGGGAGAGGTAGGTAGATAGGGAAGGAGAGAGGGATGGATTGGAGGGAGAGAGAGAAGGAGAGAGAGTGAGATGGAGAGAGTAGTGAGATAGAGAGTAGAGAGGTTAGGAGATAAAGAGAGAGAGGTAAGTTGGAGGGAGGGAGAGGTAGAAAGGGATAAGTGAGACATATAGAGGGAATGATGGAAAGTGGGATAAGGAGAATCGTGATTTAGAGAGGAGGGAGTGAGAGGGAAGGAGGGAAAGTGGGAGAGAGGGAATAGTGATTTAGAGAGAGGGGGTGATAGTTAGGGATAGAGATAAGGGTGAGATAGAGAGGAGAGAGTAAGAGTGAGAGAGAGAAAGGGATGGAGAGATAGAGAGAGAGGTAGGTAGAGGAAGGGAGAGGAGAGATAAAGAGTAGAGAGGAAAAGTGGTATGGAAGGAGTCATAATTGAGATAGAGAAGGATGGAGAGAGAGAGATTTATGGAGGGAGAGGTATGTATAGAGAGGGAAAGAGAGAGGAGAGATAAAGCATAGAGAGGGGAGCGATGGAGGGAGAGGTAGGGAGATAGAGGTGTGTGTGTGAGTGAGAGAGAGATAGAGAGATAATTGTGAGATAGAGAAAAATATAAATTGAGAGAGAAAGAGGGGGAGGGAGGGAGGGACAATAGTGAGAGAGATTGGGAGGAGATAAAAAAATAAGGGGTGGGAGGGTGGGGTCAAGAGAGGGAGGTAGAGGAGAGATAGAGAGAAGTAGAGAGGGAAGGAGTGAGGGAGGGAGTGTTAGCAATGGAGATAGAGTTTTGTGTGAGAGAGAGAGATAGATAGAGTGGTGAGATAGATAGGGGAGGGAAAGATAATTATGAGATAGAGAGGAGAGATTTAGAGAGAAAGAGGGGGAAGAGAGGGATAAAGAGTGAGAGAGATGTAGGTAGAGAGAGGGAGAGGAGTGATAGAGAGTAGAGAGGGAAAGAGGTAGGGAGGGACACATAAGTGAGATACAAAGTGATAGAGGGAGAGGTAGGTAAAGAGAGAGAGAGGGGAGAGAAATATAAGTAGAGAGGGAAGGATATGTAGAGAGAGAAGAGATAGAGAAGTAGAGAGGGGAGGGAGGGAGGCAAATGTAGGGAGGAGATAGAGGGATCTGTGAGAGAGAGAGGGGAGAAAGAGAGAGAGAGGATGGGAGAGAGAGAGAGAGAGAGAGGCAGTGGAGAGATAGAGAGTAGAGAGGAGGGAGAAAGATGATACAACTTGTTGAATCCTAAAATTTGACCTCCTGATTACTAAAATTTGACCTCCTAATTACTAAAATTTGAATTGTTGATTACTGAAATTTGACTAAGTCTGAAATTTTTAAGATCTTCCAAAAACTAGAATTTGCATTATAATTCCTAGAGATCTGAAACCACTCTCAAACATCCTACCTATATGCATGTAATATAACATAAAGTATAAGAAATCAAATTTCCATATGTAAATGTCAACTTATACTTAAATGTTTATTTCATGTATATAGTTTCCCTGGAAGAGAAAGCAAAAATAAAAGAGCTTAGAAAAATTCATTGCAAAAAGAAAGAGAACTCACACTTCTCCACTCATTGCAAAACTCAAGCCATTTGGAGAGTACCAAATAGGCTCGGTATTACCAACCTATTTGGAAAGCACCAAATTTGGTGCTCTCCAAGTTTGGCGAGCACAATATGGCCTATTACGGGTTTTTTATTATAATTTGGCACTGAAATTGTGTCACAAATTTGTGTGCTTACCCTATACATAGTACATTATTTTCATGTTCATTTTTTTTATCTTCCTTTTTTATGATTATTTATATATGTCATGTGATACTAATTCCTGTTTCTTTCTTTTTGGTTGCAGAGGATCCCTAGGGATGGATTGAGCTCATAGCTCAGTGTATTTTAGATGTTTCCCATGTCATGTTGATCTAGGGGATAGTCCTTGAGGCCTACTGATTGGTTTCAACAAGGAGACATGCCCCCACTTTTGATTTGGTAGTGTGTTTGAGGACCACGTATGAGGAGTAGGATGTAGAGGTCGTATAGTTGATTGTGGAGCCAATAGCCACACAAGGACAATGAGATTAGCTTTCAGGGGAGTTGCGGATGGTGCTCGCCGATGAGATGCGGTAGTAAGGAGGGCTGACTCTTCCAAGGTGGAACATGACACTCTTCAAAGCCAAATTGATGAGCTCAATGGGCAGTCAATAGCTATGATCCTGACAGATGTTCAGCAGCTGCAGCAGGAGTTGATCCAAGCAAACATGGATATTTTTTTGTTTCGAGGGAACTCAAAGGGATACAAGTGGGTTTATTTGCATCAGGCTCACACCAATCTCGTTCATAGACCACCATGCAACCTCCTCGTAGAGTACCAAAGTGGCCATCGAAGCTAGAGGGCTCAGGGAGCCATCCACCATGGGGATAGGGGTCCCTCTTCTATATACCATTTTTGTAGCTAGATATAGATATATATATATACTTGTAGATATTTTGTATAGACACACACTCAATAGCCACTCATTTTTTTATAGCAGTGGCCCGATATATGTACATGACATTTGATTCATACATTGGACATATATATATATATATATCAGTTTCATTATCATGGCTTTGTTTATGTGTTTGTTTTCCATTTTCATGTATGTTCATGCTATGGATGCTATTCACTTAGATGGATGTATGTTTACATTAGATGCTAATCATGATTTAATTAAAAATGTTTGGGTACATGTTAATTAAATACTATGATGATCTAATCACTTTAAAGGATGTAATGTGATGCATGGATACATAGCATAGTCAGACACATATATGTATATTTTATTACACACACACACATGGTCACATCATAAACACAAAAAAAATTGTAATGTGAAAATGAGCAAATGTCAAATATGCAATATTACTAACTTTTAGGGAGAACACCACACATGTGACACATAGGACATTGTGCATAGTATCGACGAAGATGCATCGCATTGATAGGCTCTTTTAAAGGTGTTCCATACATAGATGACAATCCATAGGCACCCAAACCATACATAGAAATCATGATGTAAGGACCTAACCATTTAGGACAAAACTTATGTTTCTAATCAGGTGGCGCATTTACATTCTGCTGATTTTCATACAAAACTAGGTCTCCTAGCTTGGAGGTCCTAGGAAGCACACCCTAATTATATTATCTTGATAATGACTACTAATAAGCTTTAAGATGATCGAGGGTCTGTAAACGGCACTCATCGAGTATCTCTAGCTAATACAAGTGGTTAGTTCAGTAGGTTCATCATCAATTAACCCTCTAAGGGAAACTTACAAAGGTAGAATTTCCAACTCCAAAGGCATGATAGCTTTTGCACCATACACGAGGTTATAAGGTGTCATTCCTATCATCATATGAACAATCATGCAATAAGCCCACAAAGGATGTGTTAATTGAATATTCCAATCCTTACCATGCTTGTTAACTATTTTACAAAGAATGAGCTCAAGTTTTTTATTAGAATATTTTTCTTGACCATTGGATTGTGGATAATACAGTGTGGAAAACCTGTGTTGAATACAAAACTTCTCTAAGCATTTATTTACTTCCTTGTTTTTAAATGGTGTACCATTATCTAAAACAAGTGTAGCCAGCAATCCAAAACAAGAAATGATATTGTTAAAGAGGAAGCTAGATATGGTTTCACCATTTTTAGATCAAAGTGACATAGCTTCAACCCATTTTGTGAAGTAACCTATAGCGGTGATGAAAAAGGTGTGTCCCTTGGATGAAGGAGGTGATATTTTTCCAATAATATCCAACCCCCATTTTGTAAATGACCAAGGAGAATTTGGATTCTACAACTCCTAAGCAAGAGCATGGATAAGACAACTATGTTGTTAACATTGAAGGAACTTCTTGAAAAAATTGAAGGAATCTTGTTCCATTGTTTTCCAATAGTATACCATGTGCACCAGTTTCCTCACCAAGGATTTACCATCGAAATGTCCTCCCTAGAGCCCAAGTGGGCTTCTTTAAGGGCAAGGGGTATTTCCGCTTTAGTGAGACATCTTAGAAATAAGTCATTATAATATTTTGATAGAGAATGCTAGATAAGATGACATAATGCACCGAAATCCTTTGTATATAAGTGTGATCATTTTTCATTGCATCACTGGGAAAGTTTCCATTATTTAAATAACTATAGATACTAGAGAAACACTCTCCTGAATCTGCATGAACACAAGTTAGAGACTCAGGCGCGGGTTGGTTGGAGACCACTGAGGTTCATGTGACCTAAACCACAAAGGTCTATCTTGCATAGCCAGCATCAGTACAGAAGGGTCACTCAAATAAGCTTTGATGGATTCAAAATATTTATGACACTCTTCATCCCATATGAAGTGAACATCCTTTTTCAACAAGCGAGTAAAAAGGAGGGTACGATTAGTTAACTAAGATATGAATCTATGAATTACCTGAATCTTCCCCTGTAAACTTTACAAATCAATGATATTCTTCGGTGGAGGCATGCTAATAATATCATCAATCTTATTCATTTCAACTTCGATCCCACGATAAGAGACTATAAACCCAAGAAGCTTTTCGATATCTATACCGAAGATAGACTTATGGGGATTGAGTCTCATCTTGTATAATAAAATTATTTCAAAGATAAGATGAAGGTTCTTCACATGATTTTGATGATTTATAGATTTCACCAAGATGTCATCAACATAATCTTCTAAGATTTTATGAATGAAATCATAGAATATCAAGGTCACTACTTGGTGGTAAGTTGCTACTGCATTCTTTAAACCAAAGGGCATGACCACATAGCAGAAGGTACCCCAAGGGGTGGTGAAGGTTTTCTTGTACTGATCATTCGGGTTAATACAGATTTGATTATAACTCGAGAAGACATCCATAAAAGATAACAATGCATGGTCAACAGTCGAATCCACAATCATATTTATATAAGGCAACAAAAAATCATCCTTAAGAGAAGCCTTATTAAGGTCTCAAAATTCAATACATATACAAATACGACCGTTGGGTTTTCTAATGGCAACTATATTCAAAATTCAAGGAGAATATTCAATAGGATGGATAAAGCCTGCTTTCAATAGGTTTTCTATCTCAGTCTTGACCATCAAAGCTACCTAGGATTGATCTTTCAAATATTTTTCTTAAAAGGCTTAGTGTTGGTACATATAACAATATTATGGACCATTATGGGTTCATCAATACTAGGCATATCCTCATACATCCAAGAGAAGATATCAGGGTGAGCATGTAAGAGAGCAGAATGTTCATCTACTTCCTTGGAAGAAAGACACTTCCTAATATTGATTACTTTTCTCAATAGTTAGGATCCATGAGGACTTTGACAATATCTCCTCTAAGGAGAGGACTATGGTCCTCGGGATGAGATATTGGAACATCATCATTGACATTAGATAGAGGGTATTCCTCATCAATGCTCAAAATAGATTCTCCAAAGTATTCTTATTTATGTAACCGATAGGAGAATCGTTTCTTGTGATGATAAAGAGGAAATAGAGAGTAAGCACCTCGAAATTCCCCTAACACTTCATCTAAAGAGAAGACATCCACAGGAACCTTTTTGGCTTGTCCCCTTTCTTCTATCAGCTCAGGATAGGCCAAGCTTAATGGTTTGGTTGAAATCATATTAACAATCCACCAAGGTTTTTGTCTAGATTGTTCAACAGAGCATCCCAAACCTAGATAGTGCTATCATTGCTTAAATTAGATAGGGACTTGTATTCCTTTCTTGATGTGCCCTAAGATTTTCTACCCATAGCCATATTGAGAAGCGATTTTGTAACCAAACATGTAACAAGTTTGTAAAACTTTAGGAGGGGGTGGCTCCACGTAGAGAGTCTCACTCCACCAATGGACATTGAATGTTTTGTATGAGAGTGGTCCCACTTCCTTTACTGATTTTGTAAACAATAAGCTCCTTTACAAGAGTGGGGTCACTATCCTGGGGAGGAGTAGTGTCTTGGATGGGATCACACTTCTCTTCCTCAATGGGAAAGTCACCCACCCTTATGTTAGAAGAACCTGGTAATTTCATACCAGAGGGGTTTGAATTATACTCCACTATGAATAATTCAAAGAATTTCAAGGAACCCTAATCATCATCTAAGAGAGCATTTGATCGAGGAGATGGAGTGGATGGGTAAACTTGGGATCTTCTGATTTTGGCGGTTCATTTTGGTTAATACTCGCTCAAGGAATGACTTCCACAGAGGGTATCATTGAAGAACATTCCATAGCATCAACAATTAAGGAAGGAATGCAATTCTTGAGAGTGGATGTGGCTAAGTTCCAACTAGAAGTGACCAACAAAAAAAGGTGCATAGCCTCTAGATCTACTTTAACCATAACAACCCAATTGTTAGAAAAAAACTTTAAGGAACAATGTAGAGTAGAAGTTGTTGTGCCCATAGCATGAATCCAAGGTCTCCCTAATTGAATATTATATGACAATGGACCAGGAATCACATAGACCAACATTAGCAAGGTAATTAGAACCAACTATAATACAAGGAAGAGGCTACTAAAGAAGATGAATCAACCTTAATTTTAGGCAGTAGGCCATACCGTAAATGTTGAGAGCTAAACCAATGTCATCAACGGTACATCTAATGCTGATGTTGTTAACATTTACTATAATCATCAAAGGTTCTTTTTGTTTCTGCACATTTGGAGGTGGGAGTTCTTGTGGGTGGAACGTAATACTCGATGAATTCACTCAAATATGTGCCATCAATGCATTAGTGTCTGTAGGCCTCACCGAGGCAAGCAAGAGAATCTTCTGCAAGGATCCCTACAATATTTCCTAATAAACCAGAGCAGTCTGAAGTAAATCCCAAAGTGAGATCTTAGCCAGAGTAACACAGAGTTTCTCAACAAGATCATAATCACCTAGTGCTCTAATCATGGGTTCAGGAGCTAAAGGAAGCTTAGGTTGATATGGTGGTAAAGAAGTAGGGGTTTGAATAGGTTGTGATGTGGGAACAGAAGCTTCTTGTTCTAAGTTTTGTTTGTTTCTCCTTGTATTGTATGTCTGCCCGATAGTATTATAATAATTAGAGTCAGTAGCTTTCACAAATCTCAAATATAAATATGATAGATCGCTACGACATGAAATCCCATAGATGAAATAATCATCTCTATGGGATGGATCAGTTGGGGTCACATAAATGATGAGTTTCTTAGGACTTGGAGGAGCCACTGAAACTACAACCACATTTACCCACTCCTCATCTGGTAGTGAAGGATTTTTTTCAAAGGATTTACGGATAGGGGAGAGTGCTTCTAAGAAATCATCTAGAGCATATTCCAACATATCAAAATCTTGTTTTGAGAAATAATTATCATAACCATACAACATTATAAAAATGGATCTAATAGTTCACATCAGGATCACCAAAATATGATATAAGAGGGATTCATTGCACACCCGTCTCTTTATTCTCAAGAGATCATCAAAAAATTAACTACCCTTATACACCTCAACTTAAATGGATCAATGAAACTATAAAGGAGAATGGGAAAATAATCTCAAACTTCGAGAGAGCGAGACTTCAAGATTACTACATTTAGCTAAGGAGCTCTTGGCCAAAAGACATCAACGCAGCTCTAGGATGCCAGTGCAATGCATTGTCATCTAAAATAAGTGTTGGCATCCTAAGCAGTGGAGAACTCTAGAGCTCAAGTGGGTGAAGTTGAATCTCACTTCTAGACTCGAGTCAAAAGTGTGAGAGATCAAATAATCAATAAAAAGTTAGAAACTAAAGGAAGACACAAAAGAACTTGAAACAAGATTACCTCTGTGCATATGAGTCCTTTATTCCAAGCTTCACTTCATAACCTACACACATAAGATGAAGGGGAAAAGGTTGGGGCTATATAGGGGTCTGCCTTAGTCAGAACATAATTTTTTTTTCCCACCTCCATGGACAACCAAGTTTGGAAAATATTTTAAATGAGTAAACAAAGTATGTGGTGAAAGAAAAACCCACTTCGAAATAGAGCCCTCACAACAAAGTAACAAATGAACTAGTAAGAAAGAGTGATAGGGAGAGAGAGCATTACCCATAGGCCAAGACCCTCTTCCATAGCACATGGACGCACCACTATGTGCTTGCTTGAGAGTTGATAGCTACTTGAGAGACCTCAGTCTAGCATGGCTTCACTTGTGAAAGTGTTGGTATTCAAGGATAGAGCTTACCCAATACTAGAGAAAATACTGACAATGCTTCAAATGATGACTTCCAACCCCAAAATGAGAGAAAAAAGGGGGTTTTCATGCATGCAAGGGTCATATAGAGCCATTTCATTCCAGACCTAACCACCAAGACACGTTTCACAAGGGTTAGGATTCTAGATTCATTATTTCAAACTTAGCACATCGTATAGGCATCCAGATCCTAGATTTTTGGGAAATGCCTTGTCATGCTTTTGTCATCTCATTGTGTGTCCACATGGAGTCAGAATCATGAAATTTTGATTCATGATATTTTTCCATTAATGTTTCTAAGGTGTCATAAATGCTAGGCAAGATGCAAAAAAATTTGAATTGCCCCTAGGTGCAATTCTGTGACATTACAATAACATGGATTTTGATGGGTACAGGATTCATTAGAAGGTTGCATGTTCAATTCACGTCAGGTTCACCAATATGAGCCACATAAAATAATGCACTTTAGGGAAAGAGGATTCCCCAATAGGTTCCTAGGGTTTTTCACCTAGAATCTTGGTTGAGGAATATTACTCTCTTTCACACTAAAGGATTGTTGGTGAGTTCATTAAAAGGTGGGAAAGGGGCTTGTGATGTATGTGATATAAATGCAACAAACTAAAAATAGAAGCTAACTATGAATGTAAAACCTAGAGAATACAACTTGTTTAAAAACACATAATTATATGCAAATAACCTAAGAAATATAAACAAACTATTACAAAAATGAATAAAACAAGGGAAAGAGGATTCTCTTCACTAGGCCCCTAGGGTTTTTCACCTAAGGAGCAATTTTTTAGGAATGAAACCCTTTCTCGTTGTTGATATGGTTGTTTTTGGTAGTTACATTCAAAGGGAGGATGGATTGATTAGGTTTTTATGTGTGTGTTGAGTGTGGTTGAATGAAACTAATGTTATCTATGAAATGTAAATGAAAGAAAATGTAACTAAATGCAAGCTGATTTATATGCCCTAAATGTATGCAAAAAAACAAAGTAAACTGGAAAATGTAGAGATGGTGCACATAGAAATGGGAAGTTGTAGACGAGAATCCCCAGAATGCTCTAATTTTGTTTTGAAACCAATAGAGGGACACTTATGCCAACTTGGCTGACCTAGTCCTTCTATTGAGAAACTCTATCAGATTGGGTTTCAAGGAAAAGGGTACCCAAAAGTACAAAAACCGTGTTTCAGGCCTGGTATAGGGACAATGTTGCCAATAATGGTGACCTAGTCCTCCTAGTACTTTATGAAGCCTGAAGGTATTATTTTGTGGGTCCCATTTTGTACTTTCATTCTCTACAGTAGCCCATTTCCAAATCTCCCAAAAATAACCTGCAACTTGTCCTTTCACTCCTTCTAGGGTTTGATGTCTTGATGTGACTTGAATGGAATGTTTTTACTTTCTCCAGCACTTTGAATCTTGCTAAATATGAGTTCAACCTACAAAACACATGCAAATAAAAAGATAATGTTGGGGTTAGGGAATAGGGGTTTGCCTAAGTCAAACCTCTTTGATGGTAACTTAAACCCAAATGAAATAGAAATCAAAGGAGACATGTTTGAATGATAAACAATCTAAATTCTCACCAAATCCTTTCTTGTTGAGGTCTACAACATGCAAGAACCATCTCCAATGGAGTTTTTTTGTGATGCCCTTGTGCTTGATTGCTTTCTTGGGAAGCTTGAGTGCAAGAGTGATTATGAAGAGATGCAAAAAATGAGCTTAGGAGAGAGGGAAATGAAGGTGAAAACCCTTATTTATATAACATATATCCTAATTTCCTAAAAATGTCACATGATAGGCTGACACTAGGGTTTGGAGGAAAATTCCCATTAAGAAATCTTTTTAATTTTGAATTTTAAGCCAAAAGGGACTAGGTCGCCCAAGGTGGCCACCTATTCCACTTGGGAAAATTCAAGTGGTGGTCGGGAATAAAATTGTGATTAATGATGTGTATTAGGCTTGCCTCCTGGAACACACCTAATTCGAGTCTAAAAGTACATTAAGGGGACAAATTAACATAAGAAAATGGTTAATTGGTTGGTGATAAGCCTAGGAAAGTGTGAAAATTCCTTACAGCACTTTGTCACAAGGCTTGGGAAGGGGTAAAAGGGTGTTTTTTACGTGAATTGTATTGAAAGGGTCTTAGAGAACTGGGAAGATGTGTTACAACACTTCACAACACCTTAGTAAAACATTGTTAGATTTTTATTGATTTGCAAGCTTTCAAGACTAAATCAAGAAAAAACAAGGCCAAAATGAGTGAAAAAGTGTCAAATACTACACTTTTTGGTGACACATTTAGCCCCCACTTTAGTGAGATGAACTTCAAACTCACACTAAAGTAGTTGAATCATGCATTTCAAACAAGATCCAATGCAATCATGCTAGTAAGGTAAGATGACTATGATCAAGAGGGATGATAAAGCCCCCAGGATCAAGATCCCATGGAAAACAAAACATAAGCACAAAATATCACACAAGGAGTGATGTGAACAATGCACTTTAGGGAAAGAGAATTCCCCAATAGGTTCCTAGGGTTTTTCACCTAGAAGCTTGGTTGAGGAATAGTAATCTCTTTCGCACTAAAGGATTGTTGGTGAGTTCATTCAAAGGAGGGATTATGGCTTGTGATGTGTGTGATCTTAATCCAAATTAAACTGAAAATAGAAGCTAACTATGAATGTAAAACCTAAAGAATACAACTTTTTTGAAAACACATAATGATATGCAAATAACCTAAGAAACATAAACAAACTATTACAAAAATGAATAAAAATAAAGGTATTCACCTAGAAATTAGTTGTAGCTTGAATGGGGACTGGAAATTTTGTTGATGCTTAAGTTTAAGCCTATTTGGATGCTTATGCCATTCTGGGCGACCTAGTCCCAGATCTAGAAAACTTCATCGGAGCCTGTTTCAGCCAAAAGGGTGTCTAGATCTACCAAAATCTTTGAAAAGGTTCAAAGGGACTAGGTTTCAATTATTGGTGACTTAGTCCTCTTCTAAATTTTTGAATATCAAAAATTGCAAGTGGAAGCCCTCGATCTTTGTTTTCTACTCTTGCAGGTGTCTGGTCCTGAAAGTGAAGATTTTGATCTACAAGTGTCTTCCAAGATCCAACTGGGGTTCCTCCAATATTGAAGAGCTTGGACAAGTTGATGAAGACTTTTCCACCTTGGGTTTTTTTCCAAATCTGCATACAAGACCTGTAAATCACATAAAGAGGAAAAACTCGTTGATTACTAGGGATTAGGGGTTTTCCTTAGTCAAACCCCTTTTGAGTAATCAAACCAAAATGATGAAATAAATTAAAGAAGCATGAAATAGTGGGTTTTACCTTGCCATGATGTTTGATCTTGTGTTGAAGCAATGGAGGATTCATCCCTTGGTGACTTAGAATACTCAAACCCTAGATTTCTTGAGAAAGAGAGATGAGAGGTTTAGAAGAGAGGAGAAAAATGAGACTTAGGAGAGGCAAAATAAGGGAATAATCCTTAGTTATACAATTTATGCCCTAATTTTCTCGAAATAACACCATGCAAGCCAGCATTAGAGTTTAGGAGGAAAAATCCTGAAAAAATCTTAGGTTAAATTTATATTTTATGCCACATGGGACTAGGTCACGCAAGGTGGTGACCTAGTTCACCTAGGCAATTTCTATCAGTTTTGGGGGATTAAGATGTAATTATTATTTTTTGAGGTTGTCTCACAAAACACACTAAAGTGAGGTATGTATTTGTATTAAGGGGTAATTATAGCATAAGAAAGGGTTGATTAAGTGATGGAAAGCCTAGGAAAGTGTGAAAAATTATTACAACACTTTACAACACCTTGAAACAAGGCTTGGAAAAGGGGTAAAAAGAGGAAAAAAGTCCAAAATCCATAGGCAAGGGTCCAAATGAGTGAAAAGTGTTAAAGGCTACACTTTTTGGCAACACAAATATATTTTAATTATATTATACATGGTTAAATAAAATAAATTCTATACTAAAGTATTTGTATGACATAACAACCTATATTTAACCCAATGTTTAATATAGATTTTATATGATATTTTTTTAGAGAAGGTAATGTGATAAGTGTTTATCATTTTGTATAGAATATACTTAGACAATGCAACAACTATATGTATTCAAAATATCTTGAATGTGTAATTTTTATGCTTAAGTTCGATTTTGACATATTATATATTATGATATAATAATAATAAAATATATACATTTAAAAAAAATTAGCAAACGTGACTAAAATTTATTAAAATAAAGAGATCTCAATGATTATTTGTGTTTAATTCCTCCTAGGAACCACTAGGCAAGTTTATGTGAAGTTAATGTAAAACAATGGCATGCATCTATGCATATCTAGGGACCAAGGCTTTGTTTGTGTCACATGGGTTAAAAAAAGTGTAAATCCTAATTAGACAAAAATACTAGATCTTTTAGAAATACATTTATGAATATAATTTTAATGATATTTGACATCTCACTAAAATGAATCTATATTCCTACAAAAATTTAATCATCGTATACCATGTAAAAAAAAATTGATATGTTTAGGGAAACTAAGGTCTTATGCCCTTTACATGATAAAAAGCCATCAAAACACTACCAAGTAGCATAATTTCAAAAATAAGAACCACACAAGTAAAAAAAAAAAAACTAAAAACATTAATTGAGAAAATATTTAAGAAATAATAATTAAACATAAATCAAATTATGAGTAGAAAAAAGGATATAAATAATATCACTAAATATATAAGCTACAATATCTAGTAAAAAGAAGGAGTTCATTTAATTTGTAATTGTATATTTGGAGATGATTTATTGAAAAATACTGGATAGCATTTAGTATATTGAGTGAATATTATATGATTCATTATAGTGTCGAAATCTAAAAGACATAAATTTTAACAATAATTCATGTTTTTACTGAATTTTGAGGCCTTACATAAATTTATAATTCATTTTTCTTGAAAATTTAGGTCTCTTATCTTTTGTAAGTTCCTAATTTTATTTATTTATATTATAAATTTTCTTGTAATTATTTGAAATTTTTATAATGTATTTTATTTAATATTTATGTTCCATCTAAAATGGGGCATTGGAATTTATGTAATGATTTGGTGTCATGTGTTAGTACCTTTTTGCATTAACTGTATACTATCATAAGGTGGATATATTACATAAATTTCTAGCAACCCTCTTTTTTCGGGTTCTATTACAAGTTGTGACAATATCTTATGACATGTAAGAGGAAATAATAGAGGGAGGTACTTTGGAATCTTTAACAACTACAAAAAAATATTTATTTTCTTATAGTGCCTATTTTAAGATGGTTTTTTATTACAAGTTGGGCACCCATATTGTTTGGGTCAACTTGAAGGTTACATGTGATTTATTGACTTACTATTTTTAGTAGTTTATGGTAATCTTGGAAAATGGCATTGGTTTGTTGAAGCCCAAGGCGGGTGTCATACCACTAGAGGTTTTGCACATAGTTTTCTAAACCAGTTTAATTTATATCTTGCTCGTTTATTTATAAATTCCTACTTGAGGATGTTGAACACCCACAATACTAAGAAAGGGGTGAATCAATATTCTCTTAAACCATTAAAAAATTAAACATCCAATCACTAATGCATATTCAACTATAGTAAGGAAAGAAATCATGAAATATTCACATCACATAACACATGAACACCAAGATATGGAAAAACCAAAATGGGAAAAACCATGGTGGGGTTAGCTCACAATATATTATAACTGGTTATAGTATATTTACAAAAATCCTCATAATGTTGCATGTGGACTCACTATCCATAGAGAAAAAATAAGAAGAGAGATGGTGGCTCACAACCTATTTTGAATTGTTACAATTAAGTCTAAACATATGCATGAATTACAATTCCATTGAAGCAAAATAAGCAAACTTTATTTGATTTTGATTCAATAGTCTACCTCGCTCTTCATTTGTATAATTATGATCTTCAAATTCACATTCACCACTTAACTTTGCACTACTCTGATAAAATTCATATCATACCATCGTATATTACATATCATTACTCAAAATATCGAAAAAAATCAACTTATATGTCTGCATCAAACATAACATCAATTAAGTCGACCTAATTAGATGTGACACCCAAAATATAAGTTGTCGGCTTAAAACATTAATCCACATAACGTGTCATCATTAAAATCTCAAAAAACCTTAAAATAGGTCAACATGGACCTATAATTGATCCCACATAAGACGATAATACATATTTAGCATTCACATACCTTCAAACATCTTAGGTCGGCATGGCATAAGACCTAATAGCAAAAAACTCCACCTATATATCCATATCTCGACACGTGGACCTCAAAACTTGATACCATCTAGAATCCATTCTCTACTACCATCTAATAGCTAATATTCAAAAGTGAAAGTCCAAATACTTATCTGTGGAGACATGTAGAATCTCCACAATAGTTTTAATATACAAAAATAATTGTAATTGTAAGGCTAAACTTTGTTACTCATAACTTTCAACCCTCTTTCTAAAACCTGAAGAAATATTGGAACTAAATACATCTAACATCCACCAAAATTATGTTAGAAGAAAAAAGTGATACCTTCATTTGCAGAGTGTTGTAGACCAAAAAATGATAAATAGTAACACTAAACTTGCAGATTTGACACATAGTCAAATGTCCACACAACTTATTTTTCGTAAACCAAACCATTATGCAAAAATGTTTTCTTTATCAACTCCAAAACTTGTTAGAACTAATCAAAATGATCCACAACCAAAATATTCATATGAATTACAATTTTGATGTCAATGACAACACTGCAACATAGCATTATGTACCTTCCATTCTCATTTTACCAAGCATCATCAATGACATTATTCCAACAATCTCCCCCTTTGTCATTGATTGAAACATGCACCAAAATCTCCAAACTACTCTCCCCCTTTGAGATCAAGGGCAAAGGGCACTTGTAAAAAATGGTTACCAATCCTATTGGAACTCCCCGTGAGAATCATATATACAAATTGAAAAGAGTATATTGACTCTCCTTGAGTCATATACTGGAGCAAAAAACCAAAAAATATGTTAGAAATAGCACTATATAGTCTGCATATATAAAAATAGTTTGAATTGTAAATGAATAAAAACATAAGAAATGAGTCAATCATAGGTGGTTGATGCCTACAAATGTTTCAAATATTCTTCCTAAACTTTCCTACCACATGTTCCTATTTAGTTTTATCCTTCACAAGTAGTCTATTCTATGTTTCAAACTCTAGCAGTAACTCTTCTCCCTCTTCCAAATTGGTGCATACTAAATTCATCTATTTGTCTCTATCCGCACACAAGAGATATTTTGAAAGGAGTAAGAATTTAGGATTGACTACATCCCTCACCTCTCCAAACTGAAACATAATGTGTTCTTTCTATGCTTCTAGTTGAAATAATTTAATTTGTAGATATTCGATTGCATTTCTTGTTACACTAATAAGTTTGAGTGTCAAATCATAGGCACTTGAAGCAGCATCAATTTTTTATTCAATTGATTCCATCTCCTTCCTTATGCTATGTGTGGCTCCATGCCACTTCATCCAATATTGATATAGATCCTTTTCATCATCAACACATCCTTCAACATCTTTTAATAACTAAAGAAAAAAAAAATTATGTGTTATTGCACATTTCTCTAACATCTCCACTATCCTCTTATCACTTATCCTTTTCTCCACTTCTTTATCTTCTTCGTCTATCAATTCTCCACTATTCTACCATGATTCAATGATTTCTTTCCTCACAGATGCATGAAACATGTCTCCTAGTTGTATCTTCTGGATGGGAGTGATTTTTTTCCAGTTCAATATTACCTTGATGCATTGGAAATTGAAATTTTTTTGAGGATATATAATTCATTGAAACTTGTGTTGCACACTTAAAGATGTTCTAAGGAAACTCTGGAGGAGCCATAGGATTCACCTGAAACCTTAGTTATCTCTACAACTTTCCCTTTACCTTCAATACTTTCAGAGTCTTTTGGATTTTCCTTCTTTTTTTGTGCATCTCTAGATGCATCCCCAGTCTTGTATTCATTTTCCTTCTTCTCCTCTTCTTCTTTTTCATCACCATCCTTCTCTTCATATTTCTTTTTTGGCTCTTCTTCTTCTTTTGTATTAGCATTTTCATCCTTTTTTCATCCCATATATTGTTTTCAGTGAAAACCAAAAGAGTAACTCCATCTTGTGTTAGAGGAGGAATGAAGATGTTTTCCTTGAAAATGTCTCTTCTAATCATTACCTCTTCAACAAATTTTTTTTATCATGTCCTCCACTTCCAAACGAGTGTTTTCCAATTCAGCTTCTTCATTTACAACATGCTCATGTTGAGTATCATATTTTTGCATCTCTCCTTCCGCATTTGATTTTGGAGCATCATTTTCCTCATGTATTCATGTAAGGTAGGGGGACCAGCCACACTAAGTTTCCACACCACAAAGAGTCGAGAGTGGAGGGCTGCCCTAACTTACCTCAAGCTAAGTGGGTGTTTAAGTCAAGGATAGAGAATGAAGAGCACTATCAAGTGCTCTGTCACTCTACTGATCTAAATGTTTGAATGGGACTAAACAAGTTGGTTTTGAGACCCAAACCATACCTCAAATAACTCTCTACCCAAGGAAAATAGCACGGGTCAAGGACAACAACACAGTGCATCAGCATCTCTTTAGGGAACTGGCATCTGTATGACCAAAATGTGGAAAGAAAAGTACAAAATTCAAAAAGACCTACTAACAGTGCAGTCAATGAGTTTTAAGGTAATAAATACAATGATAAATAACAAAATGTAAGAAATAACTATGAATACAATAAAGAAGACAACTAGAGCAAGGGTGATGAATTCCAACTCATTGAAATTATAGTTCGTGAGCAAGCTCCACACACACGTACACCTACACACAACCAAGAGAGGAAAAAAATTGGGGCTATATAGGTGTTTTACTCAATCAAAACCCCCGATTTGGTTTTTCCACCACCACGAATAGCCAAGAAAGCCATGATATAGAAAATTTTATAAAGGAAATAGAAGAAAAGAGAGTATCAAACACTATGAATAACATAATTCTATTCTATCAAATCGCAAAAAAAAAAGGATAGTGAAGACATACCACCTCCACCCAAAGGCACTCAAGGCCAATGAAGCGAGAATGCAAGACTACAAGTTTGGTAAAGTTGACATGGCCACGACAATAATGAAGGAGGTCTCCAAGAAATTTCAAGATATTACATGAATCACCAAGAATATGAAGTAAAATTCTCAAGAGATAAATTCAATCAGCAAGAAAGGCATTTGAAGATCAAAATGGGAGGAAAAGAACCATTTTCAAGTCGGTTGGTCGACACAGAGGTCTTACATTTCATCCCTAATGAGGAGTGTAACATTCCTACAGACTCCAGAGCCAAGAGTCTATCAGAGATGATATCATGCCACATAGACATCCGTGTTTCATACTCGCATCCCCGATAAAAAGTCTCCCACAGGCACAAAAGATAGGTGCTAAGTGATGCATTGTAGATGGCTGATGTGGAATTTCTTAGTCGAGTTTTATTTTCTAAGAAGGAGGAATGTAAAAGGGGAATTTTCAAGAGGGGTGCTAATTTTCTCCTATACATTTTTCCCCCAACTTTAGCGAGCATGAGTGCTATAAAATGTTTGGTAAAGTAGATCATAGAGTTTGGAAATATATACCTAAACCATTGAGGAAATAGATCATGATTAATTAAAAATGGACCTACAAAAAAAAAAATATTATTAAAATATATATTATATAAGGGGGAAAGGTCTATAGACCCTGCACCACTATCATGGTAGTCAGTAGATAGTACTATTGATGGTAAGCCTATTGGCTACTACTAGCAATACTATTAGCTCCTTGGCTAGCGGCTTGTCAAGCTAGTAGGGATTAGTCCTCGACTTCCAACCCCTGGTTGGGTGGAGAACCACCTACTATATTTTTTAAGTGATTAAATAAAACCAACCCACCAAGAATATATTATATTTAAATCTATTTTTCAATTCACAACTTGCCTGCTACCATGATGCCACTTGGGTGTTGCTAGTGTGTCATTGATGCCTCATCTCGAGGCCACCCATAAGGCAGATTGGAGAAGATGTTGTAATTGGGCATAACACCACAATGTCAAATTTTTGACTTTCAATAGTCAATGGAAAACTCTCTTAGATTATTATGTAGTGGTATAAGTTTGGTTCATTGATTATGTATTGTAGATGATTTTGGTCATAAATTTTGCATACAATTTTTTTTTTTTTCAAGTAAGTTTTGGAGAGCATGTGTAGTATACTACATGTTAGAATCCAAATTTTCCATTAAACCCTAAGGGTTCTTCCCATATTGAGCCTAGTATTTTCACTATTCTTTTCATAATAATTCATTTTACCCCCATCCATAGTGTTAAAATACCTTATACCACCATCGTTTACCCTTCATAGCATTTACCGCGGCCTTTTGCAAAGTGCCTTGTAGTATAGTTATTACACTTAAGCATAGTCATGATAAGTCTTACTGCCACACCACACACGGTCAAACCACAAACCATGGTAGCGCAGTGGGCGGTGAGTTAATGACGAGGAACAATCAGAGTGCCATACCATAGAGGGACAAAACATAGTCGGTGGTTGAGTGGTAAGGAGATGGATGGTGAGGTAAGTGGTGAGGTGATGGTTAAGGTGGCTATCGTGGTACCACTGCCAGTCAAGCCAGTGACCGTGGTAGTATGGTGAATAGTCAGAGGAAGCGGTTAGCATTTTGCAAGGCGGTTACCGCAGTACCACCACCGGCCAAAGGAGGAACCGTGGTAGCATGGTAATGGAAAAGGAAGGGGCAGAGACAGTCACTGAGATACCATGGGGGGCTCCAAAGATGACTGTGGTAACATGGTAGCAGTTAGCGAGCAAGAAAAATATGATTACCATCGCACAGCATAGGGTTAATAGCATGACTGCGATGGTCCAGTGGATAGGAATAGTGCAGTCAAAGTCAACATCATTGTACTGTGGGGAGTGGAATGGTAAATTGTGGTAAGGTGGTAGAGATTCGGGACAAATAGTCACCCTCATACCAACGACAGCTAGAATAAAGCCCACGGTAGAGCGGTATAAAATAAAATGAAATAAACAGGCGAACTATAGTTTGAGATATTTAATTTTTTGATAATGCAACTCAATTAAATATTTTATTTTCTGTCAGAGAATACAAATGGTTGTAATAGGAAAATGAAGGGTCATGACCCTTGGTATGAATTGTATAAATATTTTGAAAAATTTAGTTGGACAGGGGGAGGAAAGTAGTTAGAATAGTTAGATAATTGCAGAAAATGAAAACTGGGAAATGGATATAATGTGCAGACTTTTTTGAAGTAGATCAATGGAGGAAATTTTTAAAATTGGTGAAATTCTTTTTGGTATTCAGTTGTTGTGATATATTAATTTATATTCTTTATTTGGTGGTCTCCAACTTGAGGTCTTTAATCATTTAAATCAGCATATCAAGTATATCTCTGATTTATCAAAGTGCATTTTCATTTTCCGTTATTTAATTGATTGGTCTATGCGAGTCAGATTTAAGTTCTTTCAAATAATTCATAGTGATCTAAGGATTTCTCTTGGATAGTTAAAGAAGAGCCTAGTAAAAAACAATCCAAGCACTATTTATGAAAGTCATAAATTAAAGAAGTCATATACTAGTCATAGAATTTCATTTTGAAAGTGCCTAGCAACTTGAATTCAGCTAGAGAGGGAAACATATACAGTTTTTGATTTTTGACTCCATTGCACATGTGGATAGAAGGCACTGATCTATCACAACCTAGATGATAAAAATCTTAATAAACAACATATTCAATTTTTTTCTTTTATGCAGTAGGAGTAGCAGTCATGATTTTATCTATTCACTTCCAATTGCCATTGTGAATAGATTGTGAGCAGGAAATATATTTTAAATCTACATTATTCACATAGGTGCACCCACCTAGGTTTAGCAGAGCCTAAAGAGAAAAAGGTTCAATTATGTCAATTGGCCTTGTACGTTGGCCAAAAATGTTGTGAGAGCTTGGCAACCTCTCATGGTTCAAACTTGCATTTTTGAGATCCAATAGTTTGGCGACTCTGCTGGGGAATATACTCAAGAAATTTTTTTCAGCCTATCCATCTATAGAGTCAACAAAGTTTTACATTTTTTTTCGGAGATTCCATGGGGGGAAACCAAAGCAGTGTCAAAATCCCTTTCATTTTCCTAATTTTGGGAAAATTAGGTGGCGACTCTATTTCAATTTGATAAATAATGCATAGATATTATGGAATAGTGACATTTGGTCAATTTTCTTGTCAAGATGGCAGAAGAAGAGAGAAGGCAACAGTCAATAAAAGAGTTGAAAGAATTGGAACAACAAATACTATAATTAAAACAAAAAACACTACAATTGAACCAACAACTATTGCAATTGGGAGTCAAATGTGTTTCAAATACATCACCAAGTAGGCCATCATACAGTGAGAATGAATATGCAAATGCCAATAGATTTTGGACACCACAAGTGCCACTTGAGAAATGCGGCAATGAAGGTAATATGCTCTATTCACAACAGAACATTTATGTGTCTCAATCATCACATCAAATGAATATTTATCCTATCCTTCCTAGACAAATATTTGTAAGCTATCAAAATCAATAGCTTGAGGAGGAGGATGAATATGCACATACTTGAAGCCAAGACTCCACCACAGAATCAGAATGTGGAGTTTCTCCTTTAGATTCATTTTTTAGCATAAAGAGATATAAGGGAGAAGATATAAACTCTCTATACAACAAGATGGTAGACATATGTATGCAATTACCTCCTCATTGTAGGCCTACAAGACCCACATTTTTTGCACAATGTCTAAAAGCATCGAAGCCTGAATCAGTTTATTGGTCAGAGTCATCAAAACAATGTGCCTTTGATATTGTAAATAAACTTATTGATTCCATACTTTGGAGGAGGTATGTGGATACTACCAACAATGCTTCAGAAGCTGCAACTGAAGAAGGTACCATTCCATCCAAAAGTGAAGATATGGAGAGTTTCTCTTGCATAATTGATTGTGGTTAAAATTGTGAAGATGAAATTGTGGATGTTGATTTGCAATAGGGTGATTATTGCACTTCTTATGAAGTTCAAGAAGTTGGAGACATAGTAGAAGATATGCAAGTAGAGACATGTTCACTCAACAGTGAACAAGTTTTAGATTTGTTGACTCTTAAATACCAAAGATGTGCACATAAATATAATTCAAAAGTGTTGGGTCCAGCATACATTTTCTTTGACAGTGAGAGTATTGTGTGTAATGATTCATTTGATTCCATGTGCATTTCTCATAATGATGAAGAAATATTTGAAGCTGATCAAGAATCCATTTATGTCCAAGAAGAGGTATGTGACTTGAAAAAAAAATTCCTACAAGAGAAATATATTGGTTTGCATATCATTGATGATGAGTGTTCAACATTTGTTGATTCAAGTATGTATAAGGATGACTGTATGGATCAAAAATGTGTGTCAATGCCAACTGGCGATATAATAGAAATGGAAAGTAGTTGTGATTTGATTGTTTCAGAAGATGTTGATGAGATATAATTTGTAGAGTCCCATGAGATTCATTCAAATTTTTAAGTCCCACTACAGCTGTAGGATCATTCAATAGTATATGATAATGAGCAATATTATGAATGCCCCATTGAATCTGGATACACTTTGTATGCTGAAGGTGATAAACACTCTTCATATGATGATAGGAATTATGGAATGCAAAGTGGTATGAGTAAGGCTGAATACAATGATTTCCTGAAGGTTTTCAATGACAGTGCATGTAACAAGGCTGTTGGAATGGACAGTTTCAAAAGAAACCTGATGAGCTCAAATCAAAATAAGGTCTATGATAGAGGAAAGTGCAGGCTTTTTTTCTGAGTGGCCTGGGACCATCCTTTATGGTTTTATTTTTAAACTATAGTAGATACAGAGGATTAAGGATTGCTAGTGCATGTACAATTCTTAAACAAACCTCTTTAAAAAATATTTTCCATGCACAGTAGTTTTAGGAATTTTGAAGGGTTTGAGTTTGCCAGTACATGGACATTCTCATAAATTCCCTTGTTGAAAACATTTTTTTTCTTTCCATGTACAGTAGTGTAGGGTTTTTCCATCCTCCATTTTCCATCTCATTCATCCTTTCATTCCCTCCATCTTCCGTTGCCTTCATTTTTCATATCCTTTGCTTGGTCTCCTCTCCTAGATATTTTGGATTCTTGCAGTGATTTGCAAAATCACTCATCCCCAACAGGAGCCACTATTAGAACCCAAATTTTCCATTAAAACCCAAAGGGTTCTTCCCATATTGAGCCTAGTATTCTCACTATTCTTTTCATAATAATTCATTCTTACCCCATACATAGTGTTAAAATACCATATACCACCATCATTTACCCTTCATAGCATTTACCGCTTTACCGCGGCCTTTTGCAAAGTGGATCGGGGTATAGCAGTGACGGTTAAGCAAAATCATGATAAGGCTTACTGCCACACCATGCATGGTCAAACCACAACCCATGGTAGCACGGTGGGAGGTGAGTTAACAGTGAGGAACACTCAGACCGCCATACCGCAGAGGGATAAAACATAGCCAACGGTTCAGTGGTAAGGAGATGGATAGTGAGGTAAGCACTGAGGTGATGATTAAGGCACAATGCTTAAGGTGGCTACCGTGGTACTATTGGAAGTCAAGCCAGTGATCACAGTAGTATGGTGAGTAGACAGTGGAAGTGGTTATTGATTCCAAGGCGATTACCGCGGTACCTCCACTAGCTAGAGGAGGAACCATTGTAGCATGGTAACAGTGGAGGAAGCAGCAAAGATAGTCACCATGATACCACAGGGGGATCCAAAGAGGACCGTGGTAACATGGTAGCGCTTAGTGAGCAAGCAAAAGATGTTTACCACCACACCGCATAGGGTTAACAGCATGATCGTGGTGGTGCGGTGAACAAGAATAGTGCAGTCAAAGTCAATACCATTGTACTATGAGGAGTGGAAGGGTAAACTGTGGTAAGGTAGTAGAGAGTCGAGAAAAATTGAAAAGAGTATATTGACTCTCGCCGAGTCATATGTTGGAGCAAAAACCAAAAATTATGTTAGAAATAGCACTATACAGTCTACATATATAAAAATAGTTTGAATTGGAAATGCATAAAAACATGAGAAATGAGTCAATCATAGGTGGTTGATGCCTACAACTTCTTCAAATAGCCTTCCCATACTTTCCTACCATGTTCCTATTTAGTTTTATCCTTCACAAGTACTCTATTCTATCTTTAAAACTCTAACAGTAACTCTTCTCCCTCTTCCAAAGTGGCAGGTACTAGATTCATCTGTTTGGCTTTATCCATACATAAGAGATATTTTGAAAGCAGTAAGAATTTAGGATTGACTACATCCCTCACCTCTCCAAATTGAAAAATAATGTGTTATTTCTATGCTTCTAGTTGAAATACTTTCTTTTATAGATATAAAATTGTATTTTTTGTTACACCGATAAGTTTGAGTGTCAAATCATAGGCACTTGAAGCAGCATCAATTTTTGATTCAATTGAGTCCATCTCCTTCCTTATGCTTTGTGTGGCTCTAGGCCACTTCATCCAATATTGATATAGATCCTTTTCATCATCAGCACATCCTTCAACATATTTTAATAACTCAAAAAAAAAATTATCTGTTACTGCACATTTCTCTCACATCTCCACTATCCTCTTATCACTTATCCTTTTCTCCACTTCTTTATCTTCTTCGTCCATCAATTCTCCTCTCTTCTACCATGATTCAATTATTTCTTTCCTCACGGATGGATGAAACATGTCTCCCAATTATATCTTGTGGATGGGAGTGATGTTTTTCCAACTCAATAATACCTTGATGCATTGGAAATTGAAAAATTTGTGAGGATATATAATTCGTTGAAACTTGTGTTTCACACTTAAAGATGTTTTAAGGAAACTCTGTAGGAGCCATAGGATTCACTTGAAACCTTAGTTATCTCTACAACTTTCCCTTTACCTTCAATACTTTTAGAGTCTTTTGGATTTTCCTTTTTTGTTTGTACATCTCTAGATGTGTCCCTAGTCTTGTATTCATTTTCCTTCTTCTCCTCTTCTCCTTGTTCATCACCATCCTTCTCTTCATATTTCTTTTTTGGCTCTTCTTCTTCTTTTGCATTAGCATATTCATCCTTTTTTCATCCCATATATTGTTTTCAGTGAAAACCAAAAGAGTAACTCCATCTTGTGTTAGAGGAAGAATGAAGGTGTTTTCCTTGAGAATGTCTCTTCTAAGAATTACCTCTTCAAAAAAAAAAATTTATCATGTCCTCCACTTCCAAAGGAGTTTTTGCCAATTCAGCTTCTTCATTTACAACATGCTCATGTTCAGAATCATCTTTTTTCATCTCTCCTTCTTCATTTGATTTTGGAGCATCATTTTCCTCATCTATTCATGTAAGGTAGGGGGACCAACCACACTAAGTTTTCACATCACAAAGAGTCGAGAGTGGAGGGTTGCCCTAACTTACCTCAAGCTAAGTGGGTGTTTAAGTCAAGGATAGAGAATGAAGAGCACTATCAAGTGCTTTGTCACTCTACTAATCTGAATGGTTGAATGGGACTAAACAAGTTGGTTTTGAGACCCAAACCATACCTCAAATAACTCTCTACCCAAGGACAATAGCACGGATCAAGGATGACAACATGGTTCACTGGCGTCTCTTTAGGGAACTGACATTTGTATGACCAAAAAGTGGAAATAAAAGTACAAATTTCAAAAAGACCTACTAATAGTGTATTCAATGAGTTTTAATGTAATAAATACAATGATAAATAACAAAATGTAAGAAATAACTATGAATATAATAAAGAAGACAACTAGAGAAAGGGTGATGAATTCCAACTCATTGAAATTATAGTTTCTAGCAAGCTCCATGCACACATACACCTACACACAACCAAGAGAGGAAAAATTTGGGGCTATATAGGGGTTTGCCTCAATCAAACCCCCAATTTGGTGTTTCCACTGCCATGAATAGCCAAGAAAGCCATGAGATAGAAAATGTGATAAAGGAAATTTTAGAAAAGAGAGTATCAAACACTATGAAGAACACAATTCTATTCTATCAAATCGCAACAAAAGAAGGATAGTGAAGCAATACCACCTCCACCCAAAGGCACTTAAGGCCAATGAAGCAAGAATGCAAGACTACAAGTTTGGTAAAGTTGACATGGCCACGAAAATAACGAAGGAGGTCTCCAAGAAATGTTCAATAGATTACATGAATCACCAAGAAGATGAAGTAAAATTCTCAAGAGATGAAGTCAATTAGAAAGAAAGGCATTTGAAGATCAAAATGGGAGGGAAAGATACATTTTCAGGTTGGTTGGTCGACACGGATGTGTTACATTTCATCCCTAATGAGGATTGTAACATCCCTACAGATGATATCATGCCACACAGACATCCACGTTTCACACTCGCATCCCTGATAAAAAGTCTCCCACCGACACAAAAGATAGGTGCTAAGTGATGCATTGTAGATGGTTCATGTGGAATTTCTTAGTCGAGTTTTATTTTCTAAGGTGGAGGAATGTAAAAGGGGAATTTTCAAGAGGAGTGCTAATTTTCTCCTACACATTTTTCCCCAAATTTAGCGAGCATGAGTGCTATCGAATGTTTGGTAAACTAGATCGAAGAGTTTGGAAATATATACTTGAACCATTGAGGAAATAGATTGTGATTTAGTGAGCTTAAAGGTGCATATTAGGAAAATAACTCCACAGGTACTCTCTCTTTTGGAGGTTCAAACAAAGGACTCCGTAGATCCTCGAAAAATATTAAGTTTGAACAAAGTATACTGAAGGCCCGTAGACCAACAATGGATGAATCCCGCATGATGCAAGCGCTTCATAGATCCTAAAAACTAAAAAAAAAGGCTCCCTTAGGTACTCTCTCTTGAAGGAAGCCCAGTGTAAGGGGGACTCTATAGAGTCAGATTGGAAAGCAACTTCACAGGAACACCTACAAAGCAACATTTTAATTTGTAGATAAAACATGTTAAAAAACCTAGAGCAACCACATAGAAAAACAAGAAGATGGTGAAAAAATTGAAGGAATATATTTCAAAGGGTTCCCTTGAGAACCCTTCAAAAGAAGAGGGGTCCATTAAAGGAACATGTTGTTTGAAAATATATGCATATTTTTTGTAAATCAATTCAACATCAAGGAATCCTTTCGAAAGATGTTAACTTCATCAAGGAATTTGAAAGGAAGAAAACTCCCCCTCATGAGGGAAGGTCAAGGCTTCTCCCATAGGAAAATTTTATCCCTCCTAAGAATTAAGTTCTTCAATTTCTTTCTTTACAAACCCATGATGAAGGAAACACATGAACCACTAGGGGTCCTTGATGAGAATGCAATTTTATGAAAAAATATTTTTAAGATATTTTAGAAAAAATTGTTGTCCACCGAATGCATTATTTGAATATTGGAATTGACATGATAGCCCCCCCCTTAGGATGGTGCATTCTGAAAATAGAGACATGCAGCATACTAAGTTGAGAAAAGAAAGAATAAAAAAAGTGTGATGTGTGGCCCACAGAATATAGCAAGATGTAACTATGGTAATTTTTTTGCACACAAGAGGGACAACACATAAGTACCACACCATCACAAAGCAAGCATGAAATATAATGGAATGAAAATGTAAAAAAATGATAACATCAAAAACAACGGACATAGGGGCGATCTAATATTTCAGGGTTATAGATTCTCACAAATATAGATAATTATAATGATAGTATACAAATTAACTATCTTCAACCCTCTACTATATCAAATCATATGAATAATGCACAAGAAGACAATAAAAATTAAAAAATTGGGTCAACATGCAAGGGACGCCTAAATGCCCCCAACACTTTGCATTGTCCTTAATTTTCAAAAATCAATACACATAACAAAGGAAGAATGATGCAAAAAATAGAGGAATTTATACGACACATAAAACTCTCCTATACCCAAGCACCTACAAGGGTGAAAAGGGTCATCCAAGAACACATAACACAAGCACAGGGGAACATAAACACACACACATAATCTACACTATAGATATAGAAGAGGCACCACTAGTCCTCATCAACCATGAGGTCATTGGCCTCCCAATCTAGATTATTATATGGGGAACAGAGATGAGCCTGCAAGACGAAATATAAAGGAGAGAACCCTCTGAACCGCCACAACAAGGGCCAAGGAAGGAGACTCTTTGGGGTATCCTCCACTTAGTTCTTGTGGTGTGAAGGTCGGTGACTTTGCAAATATCATTAAAAGGGTTGAAACCTTATCCAAAGAATTAAACATCCACTTCACAAGAGTTCCATGTGTTAATTCAATAGGAGAGGGAGGTGACACTTGAGATTCACTACTAGGATCACTGAGTGACTCAGGAGCAGTGAAAAACTCTAGGGACATCAGATCTTCTTCCATCACTAGGATGATACACACTAACATAAAACCACCCTTCGAGGAAGGCGGACTCCTCTTTCGACCCCCATTTCTAGTGAGGTCATCTTCCATCTTTCATTTCGTTGGAGGATGTGATACCCCCACGGATAAGGGAGAAGGCATGGAGGAGGAGGAGAACACTATGGCAGGCACACATGAGGTGTTTGACATGTCCATGAGCTACAAGAATGGTGGGATGTATGGCAGGGACATTAGGAGAGGTGGCTTGATCGAAGGAGAAATAAACACCTGCACCCTCTTGGGGTCAAGAACATTTATGCTCATAGCAAGAGCCAAAAGTAGCACTAGGGCTGATTGAACTAAATTAGAGGGGATTAAAGAGGAGGAAATAACAAAAGGCCTTTAAATAGGGATTTTTGACTCCCCTTCCTTCCTTTGAAAAGTGGTATGCTCATCGACCAGAGCCTTTTTCCAACACTTGTGCTTGTGCACAAGGTGGTTCTTATGAATATGAGAGCTAGAGGTCAGAAGCTGGGATTGAACAAAGGACTCCTACTTGGCCATCAAATTTTTCATCACACTCATTTTTTATGGAGGGAGAGACTCCTAGATGGGAGCAAGAGGGAGATATTTAGAAGAGATCAAAGCAACAGTGGGGAGTCAGCTCTAATGCCTCAATGGTGGGCCTCTTCCCATTCACTTCCTTGGGAGCATGAGCAATAGGAGGCTACAGAGGCTAAAAAATAAAGGACTCCTCATGATAACCCTTCATCTTACCATACATATCGATTTGAGGGCCCATGGGAAAGGTAGGAAGGTCAGATACCCAAATCTTAGTTTTACACCAAGCAGGTACCATCAAACTTCTTATGCAAAAACCAAGAGTAGTTACTCAAAGCTCCTCTTCAGAAAGGGAGATAGAATTGGTTCCCTGAGGATGGTTAGGCTTCTCCTTTCCCTTTTGAGAGGAGGTTGAGTCACTTTCGGTTTTCCTTTTCCCCCAGTTTTATACTTTACATAATTTTGGTAAACAAGGTTTGTTCTAGGAGGGAGCGAACCAACTAGGGTGAGCCAAAAATGATCCAAGTAATAACCTCCATGAGATAGAAATGATTGATATCTAATGTCATGCACAACATGCATGGCACCTTCGTGAGAGAAATTTAAACATTTATGAATAATGGAACTGATTCCATTCATGGAAGCTAGCCATGGAATGCCCAAATTCACCCTAAATAGATCAGATTTTGGAATGGCATCAAAATTTGTATCCACAGCCTTAGGTCTAACTAGGATGAAAAGAGTTATAGCGCCATATGGCTTAAGAGAGAGATTTTTGTGAGTAATTATGATAGATTTCATTTTCTCATATTCCTCCCTCTATAATGAATTTAACCATAATGTCTCCTTCATAATAACATTTATCCATCTCGCAAGGTCACCTAAGACTCTTGTCACAATGTTTCCATTGAGGCAAGTAGGAATGTATAGAGGAGAGAGCTTATTATTCAGAGGCAAGTCTTGCAAGCTGAAATTTTCATCTAACAAATCAGTCATAGGCTATGGGGGAGGAGTGACCAGAACCATATTAACATACACCAAGGGTTGAGGAGAAGCATCAGAGGGGTCAATAATCAAGTTCATAGAATGGGATGAAAAAAGGGTCCGTGTAAATTTTCAACTCACTATTGGCCTTTGCTACCGACTTATTTTTGTTTTGCTTCTTCCTATCAAGATAGATGGTACTCTCATCGATGTGATCATGTATCTCATGATGTAGGCATAAACAATGCTTGATATCATGTATGTTGACATGATGGTACTGACAAAAATAATTCCCATCATACTAATCAAGATAAGAATCCTTTAAAGTTCAGTCATTTTCCAAATTTATCATCTTATCCTTCAGTAGCTTTTGTAGAATAGAATAATAGGATTTAGCTAAATTCATAAACTTCCTATTACATATGAGGTCGTGATCATTATTTTTGGCAACTACATTTGTAATAGATTTTCCTTTTCCTGAAATAGACATGATATATTTTCCTTCATATTGGGAGCACGAAGAAGATCCCTTGAGATGAACTACTATCTACTGATATTCCTGTAATTTAGCACATAGATGTGTAAAGGAATGGTATTTCATTAAGGAAAATTTATCTTCCTAGGCTTGCTACAAGTTTCCTATGAATACCTTTTGCACATCTGAGTCGAGCATCGGGCATGAAATTTGTGAAAAGGAGCACTTGGTATCATGCTATGAATCTAGTTATCTTCTTCTTTTCTCCTTGCTTACAACAAATGAGATTTGAAAAGGTCATCTTCAGACCTATGTTAGCCTAGAATTGACAAATAAATTGATTGATGAGTTGATCAAATGAGAATATAGAATTATAAAGCAAGAAATAGTACCACTCAAGTATTGTATCCTTAAGAGATCGAGGAAATATTTTGGCCATTAGAGCATCATGATGAAATAAATCCATACACATGGCATTGAAAGCTAAGACATGCATCTGCAGATCCCCTTTATCACCATACTTTTTGAACTTAGGAATCTCCATTCCCTATGGGAAAGGAGTAATCAAAATTTCCACCAACAATGGATTATGTTAGAAGAAAGGTTGAAATATGTGTTGGGTGGAGGCTTGAGAAAGGCTCACCAACTGGTTTTACATCTGACCCATGTTTTGGAGAAGAGAATTCAAAGCAAGGTCAAAGGATGACAAAGGCCTAGTGGAACCTCCCCTAGAACCACTACCACTAGAAGAACTTTCGGAGCCACCGCTATGACCCTCATCGAAACCACCACCAAATCCATCGATGTGACCCCCGTCAGAGCCATCGCCATGAACTCTGCTAGTGCTACCACTTGTAGAACCACCCAAGCCACCACCACCAATACCATCATCAATACCAAATCCACCACCATTCATGCCATTCGAGGCCCCACCACTAAGGGTGATAGGAGGGGTGAAACTAAAACCAAGGGGTATCCTACTCACCTTGACAATATTAGGCTTTTAATAATTAGAGGAAACACTGATTGAGGGGCCTATTTTGGAAATGCATATAGATGTGGTAGGCATTAGGATTCCTATATGTCTCTCATAATCATCAAGCACCTCTACTCAGGTAGTACCTGGTCTAGTGTTATATGAATGGATGTATGCTTCAATCAAATCAGTAAGGCCACATAAGAACTCTATACCCATCCAATCCTTAACTAGAATATATCTCACCTCGCTAGCGAGTCTAGCAGCTCTTGCCATATTTGGTGATTTCTCCAAATGATTCATGAGGTCCAACAACATCATGTCTAATTCCAAAATATTTTTTTGTAGGGATATGGAAAGCATCATCCTCATCCATAGACAAAGATATAAGGGATGTTGGAGGAGTAGAAGCACGAGTGGTCTCATCTATGAAATCCATCTCGCTGGTAAAACATGTAGGAAAACCAGTAGTGAACCTAGAAGTAAAAGTGGAAGTGACCTTTTTCTTTTCCATTGGTAAGTGTCATAGACTTCTCCTAACAATGTACCTAAAATTCATAGACTAAGTTGTGATGCTCATCAATCTTCATGACACCCACGTCTAGTCTAGCTACCAAGTTTGTAGGAAAAAGTTCCAACACAGAAACAAATAGATGTTGTTCACATCGGGCTCACCAAAATGTAAGGTAGGGTGACCAACCACACCAAGGCTCTAGATCATAGAGAGCCAAGAGTAGAGGGATACCCTAACTTACCTCAAGCTAAGCAGGTGTTTAGGTCAAGGATAGAGAATGAAGAGCACTCTCAAGTGCTTCTATCACTCTATTGATTCGAATGTTTCAATGGGACTAAACAATCCAATTTTGGGGACCTAGACTTTATCTCACATAGCCCTCTACCCGAGGATAGTAGTGTGTGTCAAGGATGACAGCACAACGCACTCGTGTCTCTTTGGATAACTAGCATCTATATGACCAAAAAGTGAAAAGTACAGTATGAAATTAAAAAATAACTACTAAAAATCTAGTCAATGAATTTTAACATAATAAATAGAATGATAAATAACATAATGTAAGAAAAAATTATGAAGATAATAAAGAAGACAACTAGAGTGAGGGTGATGAATTCCAACTCATTGAAATTCCAATTTTCTAGCAAGATCCATGCACATGTAGACCTACACACAACCAAGAGAGAGAAAATGTTGGGGTTGTATAGGGGTTTTCATCAATCAAACCCCCGCTTTTGTGTTTCCACCTCCATAGATAGCCAGGAAAGCCATGAGATAGAAACTGTGATAAATTAAATAGTAGAAAAGAGAGTATCAAACACTATGAAAAACACAAAGCTATTCTATCAAAACACAAAAAAAGAAGGATAGTGAAGCAATACCACCTTCACCAAAAGGAAGTCAAGGCCAATGAAGGGAGAATGCAAGACTACAAACTTGGTAAATTTGACACAGTCGTAGCATTGATAAAGGAGGTCTCGCAAGACACAAAACTCATAGCTTCTATGGTAGCACAACACGTTCTTAGTGAAGTTGATGGAGAAGCAAGTTGCCAAGCAATGTTCAAGAGATTGCATGAATTTCCAAGAATATGAAGTAGAATGCTCAAGAGATGAATTCAACTATAAAGAAAGGAATTTGAAGATCAAAATGGGAGGGAAAGAGTCATTTTTGAGTTGGATGGTCGACATAGAGGCATTAAATTAAATCCCCAATGAGGAGTGTAACATCCCTACAGACTCCAGAGGAATGAATTTGTCAGGGATGGCAGCATGTTGTGCAGATTTCCATGCATCATGCTCATGTCCCCAACAAAAATTCCCCCACCAAAACAAAACATAGGTTCTAAATGGATGCATTGCGGATTGGTGATGTGGAAATTCTTAGTTGGGTTTTATTTTCTAAGGTCGAGAGATATAAAAGATGAATTTGCAAGAGTGGTGTTAAGTCACTCCTATACAATTCATTCTTCATTTTCTGGTATCATTCCCATCTTTTATGCAATGTCTTTTACCTTTTCATTGCTTTCCTTTTGGACTCTTTCAATTTCATCTTTATCTTTTCCCATAATGGTTGTAACACTTTTCTTTTTGCTTAGCTCCTTGATAAATATAGTTTCCAATATGGCTTTTTCATCCTTAGATAAAGGAGAATTCACTCTTTCCAAAGCCTCTTCCTTAAGCATTTCATGATCTTTTATGGCTTCTTCTCTTCTCTTTAACAAAATTTCATAAATCTTTAGGAACATGTTTCTTTATGTTCTGCATGTCCACCTCAAGAAAAACTATGTATTTGATGATAGATTAAATTATTGTAGCCTTTTCTACCTCGTCTACATCCTTATAAATAGCCAAGGTCTCTCCTAGCATATCATTTTGCAAGATACTATTATATAATGCATCTAACTTCATGAGGAAATGAGGCCTTTCCAATTCCTTTTGTAATTTTTCTTTTCCTTCAACCAAAGTCTTCTTTGCTTTTGCATTCTTCTTCTTCTCTTGAGAAGCCTTCTTGGCTTCCTTCTTCTTTTCTATCATATGGATCTTGAAAGCTTATTTTTATTTCTCTATCTCCTCTTCACTCTCACTATCTATGATCTCAACTCTTCTTCTTTTGGTGTTTTCTTCACCTAGTGAAGAATCACTTCTTCTTCTCTAGACCAAGGGTGGTCCCTCTTCTTCCAACTCCTCTTTTTATTCTACAAAATTTATGTTTTTTCTTGTATCTTTCAACTTAATTCTTCTCCTGGTTGGGGTAATAGGTGGTGCGACAATGATAGTATTCTTCCTCTCAGTCCTTGTAGCTTGTACTACCAGAGGGGATTTCTCCCTTACTAGAGGATTGGTAGTAATATTTTTTTCTCTCCAAAATAAGGAAAAGTCTTAGAGGACTTCTAAATACGAGGATGAGTGGTATCAATCCTACTTGATCTCCTTGAGTGATCAAATGCTTCTATGTCACTTGAATCTATCTTGGCTCTCCTTCTAGTATACTACACCCTCTCTTTAAAAAGACCCATTTCCTTAACATATACATCAACCATCTTGTCCACATTATTCTTGATCTATGATTTCCTTTGTTCCAAGTGAACTTCCATATTTTCCTCATAAGTGCCATATCTCAATTTTGTGGTGTCTTTGGGGCTCTTCAATAAAACATCAACATAACCAACATGATCTACTTATGTCACCTCATAACCCAGTTAAGGAACCCAAACACTTCTTGGTTCCATTATAAAGAAGCTAAGGTAGCGAAACAACTTTCTACACTAATGATGAGAGGAGAATAATGTAAAAAAATTACACATCTTTAACAATTACAAAAAATTAAACAAAAATAACCATAAATATCATGCATAGCACAACAGAGTTATTTACATGAGGAAAAATATTTTGAGAGAAAAAATTCACTCTCCAAAAGCCACCCAATATATTATTTAAAAATCACAAATATTAAAATTATACTTGAAGAGCAAGATTCTCATAGGAGTATCACCACTCGAAGATCCAAAGGCAGCATGAAAACTATTAGACTCTCAGAATACATTAGAATAAATATCTATAATCCAATTCCCTCACAAAATATGGTTTCCTTCTAAGGCAATTCAAGTTGTATACACTTAAAATTAGTCTGGAGCATCCGATTAATTAAATATGAATTATTTGATTAATTGTCCTAATTTCCTCTACTGTTTAAATAAATAGAAATATTTATTTAATATAGTTCACATTCAAATTCTTCATAATTTCTTCTAATCTCGCCTTAATTAAATAAACAAAAATAAATACTTTGTTCGATTTAATTATCAAATCCCTATTTTAATCTATCACATCCATCTTAAATTAATTAAATAAAGATCAAAACACTTTATTGATTAATTGCCATTATTCTTCTATTTTAATTTAATAAACAACTATCCTATAGTTCATTTTATTAAATTATTTATCCCTCTTTTGCTAATTTAAATAAATCAAAAATATTTGAATTAAAGCACAAAGAATTTTCCATCTATATTCTTTCAAAAATGAATTAGATATCCTATGTCTAAACCATGTCTAAAATATGTCAAAATTAATTGATTGAAACTTCACGGGAAGTTTTGGAGACAAATTGGAGACAAATTTAGAATTTGATCTCTCAATCCTCCCATCAATCCTTCCTCTTCTCTTGCCTGGTGTTTTCATGGGTAGAGACAATCTCCATATTTCTCTCAATCTCCTCCATCTCTCACCATTCAATTCTCCAGATTGAATCCAAGCTTTTCAAAGCTTTCCCTGTGCATTTCTATAACCAGGAAATCTATAAATACAGCCTCATTCAACCAAGAAAAGGATCCAGATAATCAAGCTTTTGCACTCTTACTCTGCAGGAATTCAAGCATCAAGCAATCAAGTTTTCAACCATGGCTGCCTCCTGTAGCTCTAATTATCTGTTTCACATCAATATCATGATAGTTTAATTATTTATTATTGTATTAGCATTATCTCGTTCTTTGAATTGTCATTTTAACAGTCTTATTTTCTTAAACAATCTGAGAGCAATTTAGATTTAATAAATCTTTGGAGATAGAGAGCAATATGACGCTTTCAATTGATTAATGTTTTGAATAAGTTCAATTAGTATTAATCTTTGATATAATGTCGTATTAAGAAGTGTTTTAATCTTATTCACACTTACACAAGCTGATAAAATATCGGTGATCACATAAGAGACATAATGATCCCCCATTGCTCCCCCCCACCATTGTCATCAGATGAACAGTACCTTATGTATCAATATTACATATGTAATTGCAAGGTTGAGACACATTTTCTCAACAAATCTCCCACTTGTCTAACACCTTGCAATGGCAAATAAGTTTTTCATCATAATCTCATAATTTCTAGGGGTTGAAAAGCCCATAATGTCTAAAAACCATTAAAACTTCTCTATGCTCACATGCTTAGTTAAAAAATCGGTAGCATTTATCAAATTCTCTACCTTGAACAACTTCACCCTACCATCTTCAACCATATCTCTAAAAAAATGATATTGTATATAAATTTACTTCATCTTGGCATGAAATGTGTTAGAATCAAACATGTTCTGATACCATGTTAGAATTGGCTATGGATGCCAAGATCTATGGACCAAATAGAAAGCACAAAGAAGAGAGAAAATAATGTGACAAGAATAAACTGTATTCAATGTCAATGATATGAAAATGATTCAATGTGTGTTCAAATATAGTAGAGACCCCTTGTTTATATAGCCAAGGTGAGAACATAGGAGTGCATAAGATTATGACAAGTGGCGTAATCTTATGACATGAGACAACAATGAAAAGCTATCACTCCACCTAAAGTGGAAAGTGATAATGTGATAACCACCACAAATAGTGGATCACCCACAAAAGGTGGAAACCTAATCACATAATATGTCCATGAAAGGTGGAAGTGATAAAGTAATAAGAAGATAAGTTCACCAAAGGTGGAAATTCTCCAACAACTCCTATGTGGTCCCTAAGTAAACTTAACTAAGGTGTAATTATGACCTAGGATAAGGTACAAAATATTTAATTACACCAACACCCCCCCTTAATTGCAACTTAGGGAGAATGTACACAAATGCAAACAATGCAAGATGGGTCGCGGCAACTGGGCCATGTTAGGTACCCATGTACAAATGCAATGTAATCTCTCACAAATGGAGAAAAGGGGAAAACCCAGTGGGACAAAACTCCTCCCCAAAAGAGAGATGAAATACAAAATAGAAATGCTCTCAATGATGCATGAGAAGGTAAAAACCCCATGTGAGGAAAAAGACCCGCCCCGCCCCCCCACATAAGAGAGAAGTAGAAGAGAGACAAGGTAGCCCCCCCTCAATGTTAAGTCTCCTGCAATGATGGTAGAAGCTTGACATTGAATGTTGAAGATGATCCAATCTTGCCGAACAACATTCCTCCCCCTAGGAAGAAACAAAACCAAGGATGTATGCAGGATGTATAATGTCTCTGAAGCATGCTCAAGTGTCTCCATGTCGATGTCAAAAGCTGACACACTCCTGAAGAATACAATCCAACATCTAGTAGAGAAGAATGTAGAAGATGATCCAAAGAGAATGATATCCCCTCTAAAGAAAAAGAAGCCTCCTCCAAATGTTGTCCAAAAGTATCTACACACACACCAAACTGCAAAGAATGATCATGTAGAGAATGAACAAGAGGGTCAGAGTGTTCCCTCACAACAACTAAAGAAGGAGCATCTTCAACAAAGAGAAAATGAATTTCATCAATAATGTCCCCCAAATCTGCAAGATGAGACTCCACAAACAAGTCTGAAATACCTGTCAAGAAGCCATCCAAAGTAGCCATATCTAGAAGACAATGTATATCCTGCTGCACTGAATCACAAGAAACCCAAACTGTGGAATCACACGTATCATCAAATGCAATAATAGATGATTCTTCCAATGCTAGATCACAAGAGTCCTCAGCCTCAAGATGTTGACTCATAGATGAAGAAGATGAACCCTCTAAATCTGGATTAGGAGCCATAGAAACTGAATTCTCAATAGATGTCTCTATAGGAGGAGAAGGAGAAAGTTCTGTGTCATCAAAACTACCATACCTTTCCTAATCAGCAAGTGTTTCAGCTATTTTATCATCAATAGGTCGAAACTCTGCAAGTGGAACAAGACAATCTGCAACATGATCCTCTAGGAATGGAGGTTCATTTGAGTCTCCATACAACTTCCAAAGTTTGGTCATAAGATCACGATGGATCTCAATATCATCAATGGCCATTAGTATATCAATATCAATATTACAACCAATTAATCCCACAATATGTTCTATTTTTATGTCCCACACAACTCTCTTCCATTTTGATGAAGGTTTAGGAACTAGTCCATAGAGATATGGCAAAAGATTGAGCCACCTACAATGTGTTAGGATTCCATCTCGCTAAGACTTAAATTTCCATCGATTTAACCTTATTATAGTAGGATGTATTTTGATTCCCATATTAAAATTTTCAACTTAGTCACACAATAGACCAATCAAGAAACATAAACCAACAAAGGCAAAAGATTACCCCCCAAAATCACTCAATCAAGAAACCCCCCAAGCAGTATCTGATTTGGCACTTTATACTTAGTGCGTTTACAATTGCCACTGCCAAAATATAGTAAAGTGGACTTTGATCTTGGTACATGCAGATGCCAAAATAGGCCACAGATTCAAGTACAATGTGTTAGAGTAAAGGTCTTAACTTAATTATGTTGATTAAGTTACCTTTATTCCCTTCTTAAGATTTCAGGTTAGTTTGCATAATGTGACATTTTATAATTATATTAATTATTAAATGTTTTCCTATTAGGGCTTCTATTAGGGTTTTATTAGGGTTTGCATGATCTCCTTTTTATAAGGATTGATCCCATTGTATTTCATATCAATTCATTCTCTCATTCTCTCTAATATATACATTTTCAGTTTTCAGAGAACCCTTGCTTGTTTGTCTCCATCTCTTCTTTTGTGACAAGTTATTTGCATGTAGGTGATCTTTGGGGTTTGTGAAGTTGTATTTTCTCAACTCCATGGTATCAGAGCTCCACACCTGCTGCTTCTTGTTCTTGTTTTGAAGATTTTTGGAACTTCAAGGGTTTGGGGCTTGTTTTCTTGATCCAGGGAATACCTGCAATTTTGAAGCATTTTCAACTCAAATGGACTTTTCCATTGCATCTGCAGCAGTCCAAAACCCCTAAATCGACTGTTCATTCATCCATTTTGGACAAAGTCTAAATTTGAAGTAAAAACATTTTAAAGAATGATCAAATTAGTCTGCAGCATTAGGAAAAAACCTGATATTTTTGTTTGGAATTTAATTTATTAAATTGTTTTGAAAAAAAATATACAAAAAAAACATTGTGGAAATTGTTTTTGATTTTAAAAAAAATCAAAAAGAAAAAAAAATTATGCAGTTTTAAGGCTTGCCGGCCTGCGGGTCCGCCCTGCGCAAGTAGGGACGGTACCCAAGGGTACCACCGCCTGTCCTTATGGAAGGTGGTGGCCCCTTGGGCACCACCCCCAACCTACAGCGGCTGGTACCGCATGGGTACCGCCCTGCCACATTGGCAGGCGGCGGCCCCATGCGAGACCCGCCCTTTTTTTTTAATTTTTTTTTTACAAATAAAAAAAATATATGTTTTTTAGTGATTTTTTTAAATCAACATGCTTTTTTTTATTGTTTTTTTTATATAAAAAACATTTTTTTTCAAAATAAGTCCAATTGCACATTTATGGTGACAATCGTTTGGCCGTCAAATTTAAACTAGTGTTTTTGTTGCGACGGTTGTATGACTGTCAAATTTAACCTAGCGTTGGTTTTTTCCCTCTTTGGAGCTGATTTATTCCGGAGGCCGTAACTTGGGCATACGATATCCTTTTTTGGCAAACAAGATAGCGTCGGAAAGCTGGTTTTCTTGTCTTTTCAATGGTGTGGGTCTTATCACATCTTTTTTCCATTGGTGCATTCTATAACTAGTTGAAGACAAAGGGGCTATTTTCAGTCTCAAGCTCATAACTTTTGATCAGTTTCTCTATTTTTCGTAATCTCAGTGGTGTTGGAACCGTATTTCAGAGCTCTTCAGTTTTATCCATGCATTTTTTTGAGATTTCACTTCAGGTATATTTTATTTAGTTATTTATGTTTTCACACTCTGGTGGATTACCTGGACATATTTGCTCTTGAAAACTTTTTGTTTGCATGGAATGCTTTGTTTTTGGTTGTTCTTCATGTATTTCTAGCATTTTGTCCTCTGAGGACATTTTGAGCATCATTTGTAAGCAATCTTTTATGTAAACGCACTGAGATAAAGTGTCACACTATTGTACATGTATTTTTGGGGATTTTTGCACATAAGGTTGTGCCATATTTTGTACTCGCACTGATATTATAAAGTGCCATGAGGGGTTGTGTAGTTCGCCTTTGTTTTTCCATCACATCTTTGTCTAGTGAGTATCCCTCCATGACGACATTGAATCCATACCATGGGGGGTTGTGTAGTTTTCCTTTGTTTTCCATCACACCTTTGTCTGGTGAGTGTCCCTCCACGACGACCATGGATCCATATGATTCCAGCCTCATGCATGTGTGCTTTGTTTTGCACACCACTTTTTTCAGTTGTTTCTTCTCCTTCATGCACTACAGGGTGTTTCACATCGTTTCAGTGGATCTGTCAGGCTCTCCCGGTTCATCATTATTGGGGGGTTATTATATTGTTCATGCTAATTCTTCCTTAGTTTCACCTTGGAAGGGATCTTCCATCTTCAGCGGAGGTTCTTCAGCACCATAGCAGTCATCTTTTGATAGTTGTTTGCAGCTTCTTATGCTTCAGTAATGTTCTTCTTCTTGGCTTTCTACATCTCTTTTTGGAGTAGACCTTTTTCCCATGAGGTTTTCTCTATTTCTCCTCTTTACAGAGATTTGGTTGTATTGGGGTACCTGATCAAGCCTAGTTGTCAGGACCCATGTTTGTCTTCTTGCATTGTAGTTACCTTTGCTTTCTTGCATTTTTTTGTAGCTGCACTGTTGCTCATCTTAAAGGGGGGTGTTAGAGTAAATGTCTTAACTTAATTATGTTGATTAAGTTACCTTTATTCCCTTCTTAAGATTTCACATTAGTTTGCATAATGTGACATTTAATAATTATATTAATTATTAAATATTTTCCTATTAGGGCTTCTATTAGGGTTTTTCCTATTAGGGTTTTATTAGGGTTTGCATGATCTCCTTTTTATAAGGATTGATCCCATTGTATTTCATATCAATTCATTCTCTCATTCTCTCTAATATATACATTTTCAGTTTTCAGAGAACCCTTGCTTGTTTGTCTCCATCTCTTCTTTTGTGATAGGTTATTTTCATGCAGGTGATCTTTGGGGTTTGTGAAGTTGTATTTTTTCAACTCCTACACAATGGTTGCTACAAAATGAGATCAATCTATCATACCATTGAGAAGTACATGAAAAATTATGCACTTTTAAAAAAAATGGCACTCAAAAATGTTATCGTAGGAGCAAGTTATGAGCTCCCAAAGTGCCCAAAATAAGGATGAAGCAGCAACACCTGTGAGAATCTACAATTTTTGGAAAACCAGGTCAAGGTGAGAACATAGGAGTTAATAATATTATGACAAGTGTCGTAATCTTATGACATGAGACAACAATGAAAATCTATCACTCCACCTAAAGTGGAAAAAGATAATGTGATAACCACCACAAATAGTGGATCACCCACCAAAGGTGAAAACCTAATCACATGATATATCCATGAAAGGTGGAAGTGATAAAGTAATAAGAAGATAAGTCCACCAAAGGTGGAAATTCTCTAACAACTCCTATGTGGTCCCTAAGTAAACTTAACTAAGGTGTAATTATTGTTGCTCATTTTGTGGGAAAGTTGAGATGTTTAAGCATCTTTTCTGGTTTATTACCAGAGCTTAGTAGCTGTGGAATTGGATTCATGACTTATTTTGGTCATTTATGCTAGAGCTATTTTCTTGGCATATGATTCTACTAGGTGACTCTCCCAAGCTCCCAGCTAAGTATACCTAGATCTGGCACACTTTTAGGGTGGAAATCCTCTTTATTATTTGGAAAGATAGAAATGTTTCCATATTTTCTCACAATAAAATTGATAAATATGTTTCTCTTTACTCTAAAGCAATTATTTGTTCTAATTTTCTTTTGTAGATACAAGTGTAAGCAAACAAAGTTGTGCTTGAATCATATCACTTAAAAGTACTTTTGGACCACTCGAGCAATTCCCCTTCTACTGAGGCTCAGGTTCCCTCTTTTCCTACCTCTTCTTGTGGTTGGTCGCCCTCACGAGGCTGATGGTGGAATGGATCTACTCGCCCATCATCTCAAGCTCCTCCTCCTCCCACCCTCATCGGTAGTCGCATTCTCCTCCTCCATAGGCTGACTTGGGGTGTCCCTCTATAGGTATGATGTGGGGTGACAGTGGCTCTTTTGGGTGGCCCACTGGTAATGCTCTGGGTAGCAACTCTAGTTGGCCATATTTTGCAAAGTGGCTCTTGCATTTGAACTTGACAAACTCGCTCAAATGCAAGGAGAATGATAAAGGTAAAGAAAAAGAATATGATGATCGTTGGGATCCTCCTGACATCACTCCAAACCGCGTTGATGTATGGGGAAATAAATCAAATTATAGGGACCCTCTACTGGCACTACTTTGGCCATCTAATGGCCTTTTTTATTTTCTTGTTTATTATGGTTATTGCTTTCTCTTCTTGGCCCATGTTATGTTAGATTCTAGGCTTTTCTAATATGACTTTGGGCATGTACCTTTTTACCATCGACTTTTAATTGTGAATATGTATTTCTATCTAATTTATTAATATATATGCATGCCTATTCATCAAAAACAAATCTTACTGAAAAAATATGTCTCCATCTTGATGCTCAAAAAAGCATAATTTGACCCATCAAATAGAGGTTCCTTGTTTGTAGAATAACCTTCTTAGTTGGCCATTATGTTCACTTTACCAAGATCTACTTGAGCTGATTAAGCTTCTCCATGGGAACTAGGATTTGATACCAAATGCAACTTGACTAATTCCCAATAATTTTGTATGCAAAAACTTAATATAATATTTAATTCTCAAATTCAATAGTTTTGAAATTAAATCGAATATAATGAATAAATCATTAATTTCACTTTATTGCATAGTAAATACAAAAGATTTAAATTTTTTTTTATTTCTTAGATAATTAATCATGCAATATTAAATACTTATCTTTTTTTAAATGTATAGATAGTTTGAATGATCACTGGGAGTGGATTTCAAATTCAGTTTCTTCCTTCTATGAGTAATCTAGGAGGAATGAGTTCTTATGTAGAACCAAATAGGTTCTTATCCAGAACCAAAACAAATTATTTTCAAGCATCTACACAACATTCTCCATAGTACAATTACTCAACATGTTGAACAACCCTTCCCAAGAAAATCTTGTGTGCACTTAGTATTTGGACCATTTGTAGGTATAATATATTCAATCTCAACAAACTGACTGGTTTCAAATCTAAGAGAAACTAGAAAACCTTCCATCCTTGTCTTCCATAATGTATAATCTGATCCATCAAACAAAGAAACATATTTCTTGTGTGTCATCATATATCTACCTCAAGCAGTTAAGCTTTCTTCCAAGGAACCTTTCTCTAATACCAATTTGTCAATGCACAATGAAAATAAGAGGGGGGTGAATTAGTCGTACCTTAAAACTTCAAAACCCTCACAAAGATTTAGATCCACATTAATTCAATTAACCTTTAATCTATTAGAATGAGTTATCATGAAAGAATATGGAATAAATAGAACCAAAGAAACGCCATGCATAATGAAACACCAGATTTATGTGGAAAATCTTAGAAGGGAAAAACAATAGTGAGGATTAGCTCACAATATAAATACTAATTACAAAGGGCTTATTGGCCAAAATAAAGAAAGGCTCACTACCAAAATAGAAGAAAAGATAGAGAAGAGTGTTACAATGAGAAATAAATCTCAATATAACAAAAAACGTCCACCACAACATCACCAACACCTTTGCATTCATATTGAAGATTGTAGACACATTTTTCTCACTAAATCTAGTAATCTAACACATGAAAGCTCAAACTGCACTACACAAGTTCGCACCTCACAACTCTAAAAATCATAGCATTCACATCATGCACATCTATCTTATCATCCCTCAACAACTCAACTCATATTTACACCATCTTCATCCTTGAAAACATTATCCATAGTTGGCTATTGTGTCACCAAAAAGTGTATACCTTGGCACTTTTTCACTCATTTTAGCCTTTTCCATTGGATTTGGCCTTGTTTTACCTTGATTTAGTCTTGTAAGCTTGCAATTGAATAATAACCTAGCAGCATTTTACTAAGGTGTTGTGAATTTTTGTAACACATTTCCTCACTTTTCTAAGACCCTTTCAACATAATTCACCTAAACAACACCTTCTAACATCTCCCTAAGCCTTATGAAAAAGTGTTGTATAGTATTATAATTTATTTTCAAACTTATCTAGGCTTATCACCCCTAGATTAACCCTTTTTCTATGCTAATTTGTCCCCTTAATATACTTTTAGTCTTGACTTAAGTGTGTTTCAAGAGGCAAAGCTAATAAACTTCATAAAACACAAATTAATTCTCGACCACCACTTCAAATTGCCCAAGTGGACTAGGTCACCACCTTGGGTGACCTAGTCCCTTTTGGCATAAATTTCAAATTTCAAATAAAATTTAACAGGAATCTTGCCTCCTAAACCCTAGTGTCGGCCTATCATGTGGCATTTTAGGAAAATTGGGGTTTTACATGTACAAATAAGGGTTTTCACCTCCATTTGGTCTCTCCCAAGCTCATTTTTACATCTCTTCACAAGTACTCAAGCACTCAAGACTTCACAAGAAAGCATTCAATCATTAGGGTTTCACAAGAAACCTCCATTGGAGCTACTCTTGCATTTTGTAGACCATCAACAACAAAGGTTTAGTAATAATTTCTATTAAGTTCATCATTCAATCTTACATTCCTTTGGCTTTCATCTCATTTGGGTTTAGTTACCTACAAAGGGGTTTGAGTTAGGCAAAACCCTATTTCCTAACCCTAATATTCTCTTATTCTTTGCATGTGTTTGCACATTTTTATTTAGATTTGTTGAAGTACAAACTGTTGGATAAAATACAAGCATTCCCCTCTAGTCACATCAAAGCAGCAAACCCTAGAAGGAACAAGAAGACAATTTACAAGTCACTTTTGGAATTTTATTTTATGGATTGTTGCAAAAGAAGTACCAAACAAGACCCATAAGATAAATCCCTAAATACTTAGAAAGCATCAAGAGGACTAGGTCGCCCTATTGCTGACCTTGTCCCTATGCTAAGCCCGGAAAAGGGTTTCTGTATTTTTGGGTACCCTTTTCCCCTAAACCTGGTTTGGAAAAGTTTCCCAGTTGGAGGACTAAGTTGCTCCACTTGGCATAAGTGTCCTTCTCATTTTAGACATTTTCCAGAGGATTTCGGGACCATTCATCTGCAACATCACTTTTCTAGCTACACACCTTCTGTCCTCTTCTGTTATTTTCCAAAATACATACATTTAGGTCATTTTAGAATAGCTTTAAATTAGTTTTTTTTTTTTTAATCTACATTGCATAAATTAGAATAGTATCATTTTACTTTCAGTTTTAGCCATACAATACACACACTTATCACAACCTTCATCAATCGGGCCTCCCCCTTTGAATGCAACTACCAAAAAATCTTGTAACCACCAAGAGGCAAGAGTGCCATTCCTACATGCCAAGAGCTCCCATGGTGAAAAACCCTAAGGGCCTAGTAGGTGGAATCCTTTTTCCCTAGGTCAGTGCTACATTTTTGGTGGTTCATTTTGGTGAAACCAACCATAGACCATTTTCTAGTTTTCTGATTTTGCATTTTCATCTTAGAGATAGCTTGCATTGCGGTGAAATTTTGCATTGTTTGCATCCTAGAGTTAGTGGAAAAAGTGCATTTAGTGAAAATTCATGCTAGATTTACACATTGAATTACATTTTTAGCAGGAAAATACAAAAAAAATTGCATTTCCAGTTTCTATTTGTATTAGAAAATCAGAAAAAGCATACAAAAACGTTAAACATTCATAAATTTTCCAAAAACAACACTATTAGGACTAAGTCGCCACACTAGAAAACCTAGTCCTCTTGCACAATTTGCATCATAGTTTTTATCGTTTTCAGCACATTGTCTATATTTTTAGTTTTTGTAGCTGTCTTTCTATTCACATTTCCAGATCTACTATTTTGGGTCCATTTATTGTCACTACCCAACCCTCATCATGGCCATGTCTTTCAATAAGTTATGGATCTCCCTCAAATCATTAATGGATATGCCAATTTTCACCTTTGCCACTGATCCTAATGACTTTGAACCCACTCCTTCTCAAACAACTCCCACTGAATGTCCTCCTATAGAAGTAGATATCATTGGAGATGATGATGCTAGCATGTATCAGTTTCTTAATGAGTGCCTTGACAACCTTGAAGTTAATGCTTATTTTTACTCCTCTATAAACCAATCTTGTTGGACTTGTTGTTGTACAAAAGATCAACCTGTCAATGCCCGATACAAGCTTTAGTTAAGAACCTTAGGAGGCAGTTACACCATGTCACAAACCCAAGCACTGGTGATGCAAGGAAGACAAAGGGTCACACCTTGCAACAATCCCCCCAGCACAAGCGTGGGGTTTGAACCTGTGACCAACTATGATACCAATTGTTGGACTTGTCGTTGCACCAAAAGATCGACCTGTCAATGCCCGATACAAGATTCAGTTAAGAACCAAAGGAGGCAGTTAGACCATGTCACAAACCCATGCGCTAGTGTTGCAAGGAAGACCAAGGATCACACCTTGCAACAAGCCTATGATGCATAAGATGTCACCCCTTGACACATTTTTTTATAGTCATCCAGAATTACACAATGAATCTAGGCTACCTACTCAAGGTGAGCCTAGTTCCTCTCATTTGGTTCCTCCTCAACCCTCTTACCACAACTTGGTCACACATCCTCCCATAAATTTGCAACTTATGGAAAAGGGTTTACCATTTTAAGAAAACAAGGTGGTGATCTCACAAATGAACATGAGATTCAAAAATACTATGACCAATTGTAACCTGATGAACACCATATGGGCATTGGTTATCATGATCCTGCTTGTCCTCGAGTGCATCCTAGAGAGTGCCTTAAGCTCTTTAATGATGGAACGGTTATATTTGATACCCCTCCCAACTTGGATGTTCTCCTCCCTAAGGAAAAGCCACCATCCTCTCCTACCAACAATGTTAAACCTTTGATCATTTCAGAACCTCCTATTTCCATCCCATCCTTTGAAGTTGGTTAGTCTACCTAACATGAGAGGCCATATAAATTATAGAAACTTAAGTTTCCTCTCCATCCCCCACCTGAAAGTGAGGGAAAATTATACATACTCTTAAACAAAGGAATCATCACCTTACCTCATTGTAATCAGTTGGTAATTTGTCCTAAAGATTCCAATGCACCACATTGTGCTTATCATTGTGTTCTTGGTCATAGAAGTGATGAATGTTACCATATTTGAAAGATACTAAGTAAGTATCACTCCATCAATTTTTAGTGCTACCCTATCAACCTCTAGTATAATATTGTTTACCCATTCATGTAATAGTTGTAGAACATGTCCTTCTCACTATTACATTACCCTTCTCATCACCTACCTCAGCTCCCTCCTGCCTTGTACTCAGTGGAGGCAAGAGGTTGCTAGCCTTGTCCTATTAATGCAATTTTCTTTGTCCCTTAGCTTCGTTGTTCACCTCCCACTTTTCCCCACCAAGATAGGGACGTGGATGAATTGCTTCACGGTTGACTTAAAATTACCTTACTAGTCTTGTGTTTGTTTGTGTATCTTGTTTGATGTTTTCTTAATTTTTTTGACATTCTTCTATATGTACCTTCCTTCTTCTATGTTTCGTGCATTCCTTTTTCATTTTTTCTTTTTTTTTTCCTTTTCCCTTTTTTATTTTCATTTGTGGATGATGCAAGGCATTGAGACCGCAATTTCTCCTTCAGGTTGACCCAAATGAATCATTTTTTCTCTTTTCTCCTTTTTCTTTTCATTTGGGGATGATGCAAGGCATTTAGACCACAATTTCTCCTTCATGTTGACCCAAATCAACGCCTTTTTCTTTTTCTCTTCCTTTTTTCCTTTCATTTGGGTATGATGCAAGGCATTGATACCGCAATGTCTCCTTCATGTTGACCCAAATGACGCTCTTTTATTTTGTCTTTTTCCTTTCATTTGAGGATGATGTAAGGCATTGATACCACAATGTCTCCTTCATGTTGACTCAAAAACAAGTCTCTTTTGTGTTTACCTTTTTTCTTTTGCTTTTTATTTTCATTTTGGGGATGATGCAAAGCGTTGAGACATCCCATGTCTCTTCCATGTTGACCTAACTTGAATTTTCATTTTCATTTTCTTTCGCTCTCTTTGTGCCTTCTTCCAGTTCTATGTATTTGGGGGAATGATGATAGTTTTGTGCTCTCTAAAAAAAACATTGCAGCATAAAACATACTAACCCCAAATCCTTAGATCCCTTATGTGTTTGGTACTTTTCATTTTGGAGGCATTCCCCCTTCTTTCTTTTCTTCCTTTATTTTTCGCATGACACGGCCTTTCTTGGACACCTATCACTTGAAATTGGGCTTTTCAAGTAGGCTCGCATGTCCCCTTTTGCATTTTTGCTTTCTCTACTTTAAAGAAATTTCTCACAAAATGGTGTGTAGAAATACCTTTAAAGTGGGGGAATACATTGGAATTATTTTATTTCTTGCATTTATATTTTCTCTTTCTTTTCTTGTGCTTCCTGGTGCAACCTTTTCACTTCACATGATGCATTTCTCACTTTGTGGATGACATTCGGTGTAATTTCCTTCATAAGTGTGACTTATCTTAGCATATTATATTCCTCTTAGTGGTCTAATGTGATGCACTACATCCCCTAAGTTGTGAATCTTTTATCCTTTGATTGGTACTCTTTTGGAAACATTAAAAGCAATGTTTCTTAAGTTGAATACCTCATACGAACTAAACAAGACTCCTTGGAACACTTCCATTTTTTTATTTTTTGCACTTTTTTACTTTTTACATTTTATATTTTGCACTTTTGCATTCGTGCATACATGGCCACCTTGCATAACACAACTTGCATGATTGTGGTTCCATCTTGCACTTGTTCATGACTTGTAAGCATCCAAGGCTTTGCTTGTCTCATGAATCGCACCCTTGTCTTTTGTGGCACCTTATCAAAGTTATTAGGAGGCATAAATTTGGTATGGTTGAGCGAGAATCCCAACTAGCGGCATGACTTTCCCCATAGCCACATTTTTTCATGTGAGTGCATACCAACCATGTGTATGTATCTCACCACCTTTTGGAATTCTCACCCAGTGGACAACCAAAAGTCTCGTCAGCCCAGAGTGAGTACATTCATTTCCTTTCAGACAAACAACCCAGATCTAATCCACAACTAGCTGGAAAAATGGTGGAAGCTCGATCTGACTCATTTTCTCTCTCTTCACCTTTTCACATCATCCCTTCTGTGATATGCTATACTTATGTTTATTTTTTCATGGGATCTTGATCCTAGGGGCTTGATCATAGTCATCTCACCTTACTAGTGCAAGTACATTAGATTCTGCTCAAAACACATGATTCAGCTACTTTAGTGTGATTTTGAAGTAAGTTCATACTCTCACTAAAGGGGGGGATAAATGTTTCACCAAAAATTGTATACCTTGGCACTTTTTCACTCATTTTGGCCTTTTCCATTGGATTTTGGCCTTGTTTTACCTTGATTCAATCTTGTAAGCTTGCAATTCAACAATAACCTAATGATGTTTTACTAAATTTTTGTGAAGTGTTGTAATGCATTTCCTCACTTTTATAAGACCCTTTCAACATAATTCACCTAAACAACACCTTCGAACATCTCTCTAAGCCTTATGACAAGTGTTGTAAAGTATTGTAGTGTATTTTCACACTTATCTAGGCTTATCACCCCTAAATTAACCCTTTTTCTATGTTAATTTGTCCCCTTAATGTACTTTTAGTCCCGACTTAAGTGTGTTTCAGGAGGCAAAGTTGATAAACTTCATAAAACACAAATTAATTCTCGACCAACACTTGAAATTGCCCAAGTGGACTAGGTCGCTACCTTCAACGACTTAGTCCCTTTTGGCATAAATTTCAAATCTCAAATAAAATTTAACAGGAATCTTGCCTCCCAAAACTTAGTGTCAGCCTATCATGTGGAATTTCAGGAAAATTAGGGTTTTCACCTCCATTTTTCTCTCTCCTAGGCTCATTTTCACATCTCTTCACAAGTACACAAGTACTCACACACATCATGCTACACTGAAACGACTCTGCAATTAGTGTAAACACCATCAAACATTTAAGTAAACACTTCCTTAAATATAAAAATTACTCATGGACACCACATACCACTTGATCACAATCTCACATATATTCCACAAACATCTTGGAAACCAACAAATTCCTTCGCAACAACTTTCACTTGAAGAATGTACACACTTAGTAAACTCAAATAATTTTTCCATACACTAAAATTCAAAAAACAAACTTTTGCAGGAGGTTGGTCACAAGGTCTAGTCTCCCCACCCCCGTGGTAATGGAGGGCATGTCACACCAGCGCCATCGGTCACGTTAAAAAATTTACCAAGCACACTGCAGTTTATAGGGGGTCGTGCTACCCGATTCCTGCAGTCTAATAAAAAAAAAACAAACAAAAAAACTTTTGAAGCACTAAAATTCAAACAAACTCAACTAAAGAACCAAACATTATCAGCACCATTTCAAATCCATGAGACCTGAAACCACTCTACAAAGAAATGCAGAGAAAAAATTTCTTGCAGACACCTCTACAATACACAGTTCACACATTGCTGAACACAACTTCCTTTGCACAATGATCCAACACACCAAATTTTGGATACGCCTTTGAAGACCTTTTATCAACATATCCAAACTGCATAAGTAGATCTTCAACATAGAATAAATGTGGAAGAAAACTCCTGCTACTCCACAACACAGAACACCACTACAACACATTGTTTCCTCTTTTTATTCAAATTTTATCAAAATCCTTGGAAACCAGGAATCAAAGACACATTCTCAACATCTTCACCACTTCCTCATCACCACCAAGTCAATTGAAACATATAAACTCAACCATGCATCCATAGTGTAAGACCCTATCCCTTGTGGTCGTGTTGATCATATTATTTGTTGATGGTTTATATGATATATTGTATATTTTTTTATGTTGGATAGTAAACATGAGTGATGGTTGTTGCTACACCATGAAGATGTTCACATTCTTGATTAATTATATCTAACGGTTGTTCTGAATTCTTGTGATAGTTAGATGAGTTCCATTCCTTTTCTACATAAATATGCAATGATCAAGATGCTCAGTTATTGGTATTATTATTATGTATATTAAGTGGATTACATTATGTTAGGTGATTGCATATCATAGATGTGAGTGGGTCTGGCTATGAAGACAATTATTGATATTCAATGTTAGTTATTGTGGTATGCATTATAATTTAAATATTCTATAAATCAGTGGCTATATTTTGATAACAGATGGTATTAAATCAATTGTTCCTTGACTCTATAATATGTAGCATACGAGTAAGGGGTGTTATTGTGTAGATTAGTGGATCTAATTTTCTATTTGATTATTATTCTTGGAATGTTTAATTCATAAGTAACTTTTTTAATTATTGATAATCATGATTAATACTGGCACACTTTCTTGGTTGAGTAAATAGGTTTAAAAAATTGGTCAATGTTGATAAGGGGTCACAAAGCTACTTTCTTTATTGCATCCTTGTGAATTTTTAGCCTTGTCATGGGAATGTGATTTAACTTTTTTTTGTGGTATGGGTTCTGTGTATGTTAAAGTTTTTTTATTAGTCCCTTGAGTCATTTTATTAATATTGTCAATTATTTTATGTTTTATGAAGTCCTTGTGTGGTCTTAATTGTTTCACAAGTTTTCTAAGTGATAGGTTTAAGGGATAGGGGTATTTTTATTTCATCAAACCTCTTTAATAAAGTTTAAAATCCCATCTAGTTACCCACTTATAAAAAGTGAGGAAAATTAGAGTTGAAAGGGTGGCTGGGAAGTTGAAAAGGTGGTTTCCTTTTCCCCTTCCATTTTTTCTTTCTATTTGTGTGGAGGAGGGGTTTTTCTCTCTTTTTCTTCTAATTTTTTTTTGAGTTTGTGTTTGGTTTGCATTCTTAATTTTTGAGTTCTTGTCATGTTTTTGAAAAGGAGGAGCAATGAAAGAGAGTGCTTGGAGAGAGTTTTCCACAAGTTGGATAGAAAAATTCCTTAGAGATGTCTAACCTTTTAGTTGTCTATCTTTGTTGATTTGTAGTAAGTTTGTTGTTATATTGGTCTTTCTTACAAAAACAATTATCTAAAATTTCATGTTGAATCTCTTGTGTGGCTGCAAGTAGTGTGTTGGGGTTTGCATTGGTTGATTCTTCCACCTTGTTTAGTTTAATTTCATTTATATCCTTTTTTTGTGTTAAAATAAAGAAATATGATTGCAAGATGTTGTGATGTGCAAAGTATATAAAGTGTTAACTTGTCTAGGAATCCTTGTGATTAGTGGCTTTAATGTGTCAATTTTAGTAAAGTAGATGTTATATGTTACACTTTGGTTGTGGATTCTATGAGGAAAGTATTTTGTGAAAGTGCTATATGACCCTAGCTCAGGGTTGGATTGAATCTCAATCATATGGTTGGGTGTAGAGCCCATTGGCCAATATTTTTTTCTTCCTTGTGGATATTTGAATTTCAAGTAAATGTGCTGAAAAATAAATATTATCTTGGGACATTCAACCTATGGATTTCAAGAGAGAAGTATATTGGTCTTTTGAGGGTTTGCAAAGTTATTATGAACATATGAATATTTTGTCATTTAGATTTTAATTATGGTTGAAGGTGTTATACTATACTTATTAAAATAGAATAGGGAGGACAAAGGTTAATTGATCTTATCTTTGAGGATTATATAATTCAAAGGATAATATTAACTTAGAAAAATCCAAGCTTTGATGAGATATTTTCTTGTATAGGAAGTTATTATGTAAATGTTTAATACATACATTTTCCATTATGCTTAATTTTATTTGAGAAAATTTTCTAGTGTATATTTTAAGGTGTTTAAATTATATAGAAATAATCAATAAGAAGTTTATAGAACAATATCAAAGACTCATCCTAACCCACTTAATTAATAAATTGTAAAAATTACAATATTGTTTCCCCTATGCCAAATAATAATATGTTTAAAAGTAGTTTCACATATTTAATCATATTAATAAATGTTAAACATACTATTGAAATATATATTTTAATGGGTTTTTCAATTATTAATCTTAGAAAAACATATCAAAAAAATTTATTAACCCAAATCACCAATTATGATTTATTAAGAAAACATTGGCATCCTTATTCACAATAAAAATCTATCATAAAACAGTCATGCAAATTTGTTCACACATAATGAAAGGAAAAGAGTTAGCTGATATAATTTAAAGGGTTTGTAGAAATCCAATATTTGTAGAATATATTAGCAAATAAGAGAAACCCATTAAACCTAATAAAACTTATGATTAAAAAATTAATATCTCTTATATTAAAACTAGAACAAAAAAGTGAGTGAAGCCAAGTTAGGTAGTCCTAATACTAATATGGATGTTATTGAAGATTATGTTACTGTGGATTTTTAATGATAACATTATCAATAATGTGTTTCATCTTTAAGTGTTTTTTAGATGAATACAAATGTTGTTGTCAATTAGTGTAAAGTTGGAACAGTAATGTTTGATTTTAAAAAGGAAAAATAATAATTATTCATTTGGAGCATACAAGAATTCATCATTATTTTTATTAATTCATAATATTAGAAAATTTCTAAATTTAGTAGTTTATCTTTAATTATTCTATGTTATTTCTTACATCTTTTATTTAGTTACTTTGTAGTATTTTATTAGCTCAATCTTGGGGTGGGCATTACGCATAGGTAGAATCTTATCAAAACAACACAAGAGGTTGACACTAGTAGCTTACTAATAACAACATAATGAAACTAATCAAAGCATCGTCAAAGAAAATATCATCTCAATACCAACTACTCACACTCTAGCAACAATCTCTTCCTCATACAGTTAACACCAATGACAACACCAAAGCTTGTTGACATCAATGATAACACCAACTATACATACATGCAACAGTATCTTCTTATCTTTGAGATCTTGGTTGTAATTGTTCCCTGGAGTTGTTGATATTGCAATTGAGTGTGTGGACCTAGGATGAGCTTCATATAAGATATGGTTGTCACAATGCCATGTGTAGTTCAATATCATGGTTCAATGGGAGTTATTGGTAGTGGCGTTGATTCATCGTTGATGATGGATGATCTTCTTTAGTGTTTATTGATGTCTTGGAGGAGCTTTTGGATCTTGTTGATATAGAAGAGTTCTTTCAAATTTATAAGTTTACGATTAGGAGATGGTTATCTTCATGAGATTGGAGATGTTGATTCTTGATTTAGAGTGTGTCTGGTATTATTACATGTTTTACTCTTGATGTTAGCTTAGAGGTTTGACATGATACAAGCTTTCTTGAGATCGGGATATTTTGCATTGGTGCATGTGATTTGGACTAGGATGTGATGGTTAGATCATGATATCATGTTTGGGTTCCTAATTTTGTAGTTGAAGCTTCGACATTGGTCTTGGTGGTTCTTTTTGTATTTGAATACATTGGTAATATGATTGGGAGCTTCATGGCAGCGTATTTTTTATTTGGATCATAGCATGCATTGACTGTTGGTAGGTTCCCATGGATACTTTGAGACTTGGGTGAGGCTATATTTCTCTTGTGATTAGAGACATTTTCTTGAGGTAGTTTCCCTTTGGAGGTTTCAATAAGAATTCTGAGGAGCCTTCACCTAGATATGGGTGTGAGTTCTTGATGAACCTATAGAGGATATTTTTCTTAGAGTGAGTCATGATGACTTGGTTATCTTGGAGGATAATTCTCATTCCCTACTATTGGTATACTCTGATTTTTATCATCTAAAAGGTATTTTCCCATTCTTGTTTTAGATGTGTTATGTTTTGTGATATTTACTCATGGGAATGAGTCTTGAAAAATGATGATTGATTTTGGGAGAGTTCTTTGAGTATTGTTTAACATGACTTTTATTTATTTATCTTTCATAGAAATGGATCTTGAGGTATGGATAGTTAGTTCTCGAGGATTCATTTTGAGGGATGTTTAGCATTTGTATCTCCTTGTACATATGAATTTATTTATAATATCATCCATTGATGAGGAGTTTTAAGGGATGGTTATTGGGTTGATTTCCTTATTTTTGGGAATGAATATTTTGGGTTTGATTTCCTTGATTTGAGAGGCTTACATCGATATTTGATATTATACATGATCAACATGTTACATTTGATCTATGATATTGAGTTGTGTGGGTGTTTTTGAGGCTTTTCATTCAAGGTTGTAAGGAAATCATACTTAACACAGTGTACCACTTTGAGGTGTTGGTAGGACATGTTATTATATAAAGGGTTTCTCTCTCCATTAAATAGTATGTTCATATGATTTGGGAGGATTGTGGTGGAATGTTGTGATAGAGTATGCAACTATTGGTGTTGCATGTAAATATCATTGTGATTGTTCATGGTACTTCATTTTTTGATCACTTATCACACCTTAGTATAGTGTTGATTGGTAAATTTTATATTCCTTGATCATTTTCATATTCAAAGTTACCCATGTAGGGGGAGTTAGTGGATATGTATTCATTAACAAGTTTTATACAAGGAGCGTGATTAGAGTTTATGGGTTACATATAGTGGAATGATTTTATTGATGTTGTTGATACCTAGGAGGTGGATGGTTAGATGTATTAGCATGTGTTGCAGATGCTATTTCTAATCATGTGGATTTTAATCTTTAATAGATAGATTGGAGCCTTTGTTATCACTTGGATTTGATTCTTGTGTTCATTGAATTGGTGTGTCTTCACCTTGGCATATTTCTTTTCTTTAATAGGTGGCATTTTGGAGGATGGGATGAGTTATTTCTTGAGAGATGGTGGTCACGTTTATTTTACTGAAGGTATCTTGATGGAGCACAAGATTATGTTGGAGATTCGTGTTGTTTCATGTATGGCTATGATGATGTATTTCATTGATTGACCCTTAAGCAAAGTATACAACAAGTTGGATAATGTTAGGATTTAGTTTTGTACACCATTATATAAAATTTTATATTATAATATTATAATTAAATATTTATTTAGTTGTGGTGCACTTAGGAGGTGTGTTTAGCCACACTAGATAATTATTTTGGGTAACTTATAAAGTTGTAAATTGTAACTTTGGTTTATTATTTTGTGTGTAGGAGACGTAGGATAATAATTTGATATTTGGGGAAAGTATTAAATAATGTGGAAAATCAGTACCCAATATTAAATGAGAGGTCAATCATTTTATGTTCAAACATTTTAATGGCACACGGTTTTATGTTATCACTCAATTGTATTTGTTTGAGCTTGTGTCTATAAAAATAAAACACAAGTTTAGTGGTTAAGGTTGATTGGTGAGTGGGCTATCATTGTTGAGTCTTTCTGAGGAGTGCATATGTGAAACATGGCATGGGATGTGTGGATTTATGCTTGGATACATGGAGGATGTATTAGAGAGGTTTGATGCTTCAAAAGCATTCATGTTAACTTTTTAAGTTCATGTATTGTTTTATTGTTATATAATAGATAGAATATGAGTTCTTTTGGAGGTTGGGTTTTCCCTCTTAAGGGTTTTCCTTAGGTATACCTTGTGTTATTTTGTAGCTTGTCTATTTTTTCTATGCATTATGGTTATTCTATAAGCTTGTATACATGCTTTACTCTCATGGGGCTATGTAGGAAATGGATTAAATGAACTAGGTATTGATGTACTATTTCCTAACAAGTGGTATTAGAGATTTAATGGTTGTGGAAGGTGTGAGCTCCCATGGTTTTTAATAACCTTGTTTGAGTAGATCTAGTGCAAATTTGAATCTATGGAAATGTAGGATAGATCCGAGGAATTACAAAATATGGAACACATGTTCAGGTGTTGTTTTGTATTTTTGGGCTTTTGGGGTTTTTGGATTTGTTGGATCTAATGCAGATCTAGGGTTTGATAAATTTGGGTAAAAATGGTTTCTTAGATTGTGCTTTCATATAAGGGTTTTATAGGGGAAATTTAATAGATGATCACTTGAGATAAAATGGACCTCACAATTAGATTCAAGATGGTTGACAAATGAAAATTCATATAAATTTTCCTTATTTTGGGCATTATGAGAAAATATAATTTTTTTCTTGATTACCCCTTTAATCGTATGACTATACAGTTGTCAATTTGTAGAAAATAAATTAAAAAATTAAAAATCCCTTCAAAAATAAAATTATTATTAAAATATATATTATATAATGGGGCAAGGTCTATAGACCCCGCACCACTATCATGGTAGTCAGTAGATAGTATTATTGCTGGTAAGCCTATTGGCTACTACTAGCAATACTATATGCTCCTTGGCTAGCGGCTTGTCAAGCTAGTAGGGATCAGTCCTTGACTTCCAACCCCTGGTTGGGTGGAGAACCACCTACTATATTTTGTAAGTGATTAAATAAAACCAAACCACCAAGAATATATTATATTTAAATCTATTTTTCAATTCACAACTTTCCTGCTACCATGATGCCACTTGGGTGTTGCTAGTGTGTCATTGATGCCTCATCTCGGGGTCACCCAGGCCACCCATAAGGTAGATTGGAGAAGATGTTGTAAATGGGTATAACACCACAATGTCAAATTTTTTACTTTCAATAGTCAATGGAAAACTCTCTTAGATTATTATGCAGTGGTATAAGTTTGGTTCACTGATTTTGTAATTTTCATCAATGTTTGGGCCCTGGAAGCTAGATGTTGTAATGTAGATGATTTTGGTCATAAATTTTGCATACAAAATATTTTTTTTGATTTCAAGTAGGTTTTGGAGAGTATGTGTAGTATACTACATGTTAGAACCCAAATTTTCCATTAAAACCCTAAGGGTTCTTCCCATATTGAGCCTATTATTTTCACTATTCTTTTCATAATAACTCATTTTACCCCCATCCATAGTGTTAAAATACCTTATACCACCATTGTTTACCCAAGTCATAGTGTTTACCGCGGCCTTTTACAAAGTGGCTTGCAGTATAGCGGTGACGATTAAGCACAGTCATGATAAGGCTTACTGTCACACCATGCACAGTCAAACCACAGACCGCGGTGGGCAATGAATTAATGACGAGGAACAGTCAGACCGCCATACCATGGATGGACAAAACATAGCCCGTAGTTGAGAGGTAAGGAGATGGATGGTGAGGTAAGAGGTGAGGTGATGATTAAGGCACGATAATTAAGGTGGCTACCATGGTACCGCTAGCCATCAAGCTAGTGACCATAGTAGTATGGTGAGTAATCAGTGGAAGTGGTTAGCAGTTCACAAGGTGGTTACCATGGTACCACCACCAGCTAGAGGAGGAACCATGGTAGCACGATAACGGTAGAGGAAGCAGCAATGACAGTCACCACGATACCGCAGGGGGCTCCAAAGATGATCGTGATAACATGGTAGTAGTTAGCGAGCAAGAAAAATATGATTATCGCCACACTGCATAGGGTTAACAGCATTACTGCGGTGGTGCGGTGGATAGGAACAGTGTAGTCAAAGTCAACACCATTGTATTGTGGGGAGTGGAAGGGTAAACCATAGTAAGGTGGTAGACAGTCAGGACAAACAGTCACCGTCATACCACCGACAGCTAGAATAAAACCCACGGTAGAGCGGTATAATATAAAATGAAATAAACAGGTGGACTATAGTTTGAGATGTTTAATTTGTCGATAAGGAAACTCAATTAAATATTCTATTTTCTATCAAAGAATACGAACGGTTGTAATAGGAAAATGAAGGGTCATGACCCTTGGTATGAATTGTATAAATATTTTGAAAATTTTAGTTGGACAGGGGGAGGACAGTAGTTAGAATAGTTAGATAATTGTAGAAAATGAAAATTGGGAAATGGATATAATGTACAGACTTTTTTGAAGTAGATCAATGGAGAAAATGTTTTAAACTAGTGAAATTATTTTTGGTATTGAGTTGTTGTGATATATTAATTTATATTCTTTATCTGGTGGTCTCCAACTTGAGGTCTTTAATCATTTAAATCAGCATATCAAGCATATCTCTGATTTATCAAAGTGCATTTTCATTTTGCATTATTTAATTCATTGGTGTCTGCAAGTCAGATTTAAATTCTTTCAAATAAGTCACAGTGATCTAAGGATTTCTCTTGGATAGTTAAAGAAGAGCCTAATAAAGAAACATCCAAGCACTATTTATGCAAGTCATAAATTAATGAAGTCATATGCCAGCCATAGAATTTTATTTTGAAAGTGCCTAGCAACTTGAATTAAGCCAGAGAGGGAAACATATACAGTTTTTGATTTTTGACTCCATTGCCCATGTGGATAAAACACACTAATCTATCACAACCCAGATGATAAAATTCATAATAAACAACATATTCAAATTCTTTCTCTTATGCAATAGGAGTAGAATTCATGATTTTATCTATTCACTTCCAATTGCCATTGTGAATAGATTGTGAGAGTGAAATATATTTTAAATCTGAATTATTCAAATAGGTGCACCCGCCTAGGTTTAGCAGAGCCTGAAGAGCAGAAGGTTCAATTATGTCAATTGGCCTTGTATGTTGGCCAAAAATGTTGTGAGAGCTTGGAAACCTCTCGTGGTTCAAACTTGCATTTTTGAGATCCAACAGTTTGGCGACTCCATTGGGAAATATACTCAGGAAAATTTTTTTAGTCTATCCATCTATAGAGTCAACAAAGTTTTACATTTTTTTTTGGATATTCCACTGGGGCAAACCAAAGCAGTATCAAAATCCCTTTCATTTTCCTAATTTTGGTAAAAGTAAGTGGTGACTTTGTTTCAATTTGATAAATAATGCATAGATATTATGGAATAGTCACACTTGGTCAATTTTCTTGTCAAGATGGCAGAAGAAGAGAGAAGGCATCATTCAATAAAAGAGTTGAAAATTTTGGAACAACAAATACTTCAATGGAAACAAAAAACACTACAATTTAACCAACGACTGCTGCAATTGGGAGTCAAAAGTGTTCCAAATACGTCACCACATAGGCCATCATACAGTGAGAATGAATACACAAATGCCAGTAGATCTTGGACACCACAAGTGCCACCTGAGAACTTCGGCAATGAAGGTAATATGCTCTATTCACAGTAGAACATTTATGCGTCTCATTCATCACATTAAATTAATATTTATCCTATCCTTCCCAGACAAATATTTGTAAGCTATTAGAATCAATAGCTTGAGGAGGAGGATGAATATGCACATACTCAAAGCCAAGACTCCATCACAGAATCAAAATGTGGAGTTTCTCCTTTAGATTCATTTTTTGGCATAAAGAGATATAAGGGAGAAGATATAAACTCTCTATACAAAAGGATGAAAAACATCTGTATGCAATTACCTCCTCATTGTAGGCCTACAAGACCCACATTTGTTGCATAGTTTCTAAGAGCATCGGAGCCTAAATCGGTTTATTGGTCAAAGTCAACAAAATAGTGTGCCTTTGATGTTGTAAATATACTTATTGATTCCATAATTGAGACGAGGTATGTGGATACTACCAACAATGCTTCAGAAGTTGCAACTGAAGAAGTTACCATTCCATCCAACAGTGAAGATATGGAGAGTTTCTCTTGCATAGTTGACTATGGTTCAGATTGTGAAGATGAAATTGTGGATGTTGATCTACAACAGGGTGATTATTGCAGTTCTTATGAAGATCAAGAAGTTGGAGAGATAGTAGAAGATATGGAAGCAGATACATGTTCACTCAACAGTGAACAAGTTTCAGATTTGTTGACTCTTGAATACCAAAGATGTGCACATAAAGATAATTCAAAAACTTTGGGTCCAGCATACATTTCCTTTGATAGTGAGAGTATTGTGCGTAATGATTCATTTGATTCCATGTGCATTTATCATAATGATGAAGATAACTTTGAAGTTGATCAAGAATCCATTTATGTCCAAGAAGAGGTATGTGACTTGAACAATTTTTTCCCACATATTGGTTTGCATATCATTGATGATGAATGTTCTACATTTGTTGATTCAAGTATGTATAAGGATGATTGTATGGATCAAAAATGTGTGTCAATTCCAACTGGTGATAGAAAAGAAATGGAAAGTAGTTCTGATTTGATTGTTTCAGAAGATGTTGATGAGATAGAATTTGTAGATTCCCATGAGATGCATTCAGATTTTCAAGTCCCAGTATAGCTGCGGGATCATTCAATAGTATATAATAATGAGCAAGATTATGAATGTCCCATTGAATCTGGATACACTTTGTATGCTGAAGGTGATAAAGACTTGTCATATGATGATAGGAATTATGGAATTCAGATTGGAATAAGTAAGGTTGAATACAATGATTTCTTGAAGGTTTTCAATTACAGTGCATGTAACAAGGTTGTTTGAATGGACAGTTTCAAAAGAAACCTAATGAGCTCAAATCAAAATAAGGTCTATGACAGAGGAAAGTGCAGGATTTTCTTTTGAGTGGCCTGGGGCCATCCTTTATGGTTTTATTTTTAAACTATAGCAGATACAGAGGATTAAGGATTGCTAGTGCATGGACAATTCTTAAACAAACCTCTTTAAAAATTATTTTCCATGCACAGTAGTCTTAGAAATTTTGAAGGGTCTGGGTTTGCTAGTACATGGACATTCTCAGAAATTCCCTTGTTGAAAAAATTTGTTTCTTACCATGTACAGTAGTGTAGGGTTTCTCCATCCTCCATTTCCTATCTCATTCATCCTTTCATTCCCTCCATCTTCCATTTCCTTCATTTTTCATATCCTTTGCTTGGTCTGCTCTCCCAGATATTTTGGATTCTCGCAGTGATTTGAAAAATCACTCATCCCCAACAGGGGCCACTATTATAACCCATATTTTCTATTAAAACCCTAAGGGTTCTTCCCATATTGAGACTAGTATTTTCTCTATTCTTTTCATAATAATTCATTTTACCCCCATACATAGTGTTAAATTACCTTATACTACCATCGTTTACCCATAGAATTTACCGCTTTACTATGGCCTTTTACAAAGTGGCTCGTGGTATAGCGGTGACGGTTAAGAACAGTCATGATAAGGTTTACCACCACACCATGCATGGTCAAACCACAGCCTACAATAGCACACTGGGTGGTGATTTAATGGAGAGGAATAGTCAGACCGCCATACCGTGGAGGGAAAAAACATAGCTAGCGGTTGAGCGGTAAGAAGATGGACAGTGAGGTAAGTGGTGAGGTGATGACTAAGGCAGGGTGGTTAAGGTGGCTACCGCAGTACTGCTGGCAGTCAAGCTAGTGACCGCAGTAGTACGGTGAGCAGACACTGGAAGTGGTTAGCGGTTCGCATGGCGATTACTGTGGTACCGCCACCAGCCAGAGGAGGAACCGTGGTAGCATAGTAATGGCAGAGGAAGCGACAAAGACAGTCACCACGATACCATAGGGGGGATCCAAAGAGGACTGCAGTAACATGGTAGTGGTTAGCAAGCAAGCAAAATATGTTTACCACCGCACCGCATAGGGTTAACAACATGATCACGGTGGTGCGGTGGACAGGAACAGTGCAGTCAAAGTCAATACCGTTGTACTGTGGGGAGTGGAAGGGTAAACTACGGTAAGGCAGTAGAGAGTTGGGACAAACAATCATCACCATACCATCGATAGCTAGAATAAAGCTCACAGTAGAGCGGTATAATATAAAATGAAATAAACAGGTGGACTATATTTTGAGATATTTAATTTGTTGATAAGGCAACTCAATTAAATATTTTATTTTCTGTCAGAGAATACAAACAGTTGTAATAGGAAAATGAAGGGTCACGACCCTTGTATGAATTGTATAAATATTTTGAAAAATTTAGTTGGACAGGGGGAAGATAGTAGTTAGAATAGTTAGATAATTGTAGAAAATGAAAACTGGGAAATGGATATAATGTATAGACATTTTTGAAGCAAATCAATTGAGAAAATGTTTTAAACTAGTGAAATTCATTTTGGTATTCAGTTTTTGTGATTTATTAATTTATATTCTTTATCTAGTGGTCTCCAACTTGAGGTCTTTAATAATTTAAATCAGCATATCAAGTATATCTCTGATTTATCAAAGTGCATTTTTTATTTTGCATGATTTAATTGATTGGTGTCTGCAAGTCAGATTTAAATTCTTTGAAATAATTCATAGTGATCTAAGGATTTATCTTGAATAGTTAAAAATGAGCTTCGTAAAGAAACATCCCAACACTATTTATGCAAGTCATAGATTAATGAAGTCATATGCTATCCATAGAATTTCAATTTGAAAGTGCCTAGCAACTTGAATTAAGCCAGAGAGGGAAACATATACAGTTTTTGATTTTTTACTCCATTGCCGATGTGGATAGAAGGCATTGATCTATCACAATCCAGATGATAAAATTCATAATAAACAACATATTCAAATTCTTTCTTGTATGTAGTAGGAGTAGCAGTCATGATTTTATCTATTCACTTCCAATTGCCATTGTGAATAGATTGTTTGAGCAGGAAATATATTTTAAATCTGCATTATTCACATAGGTGCACCCGCCTATATTTAGTAGAGTTTGAAGAGCATAAGGTTCAATTATGTCAATTGGCCTTGTACGTTGTCCAAAAATTTTGTGAGAGCTTGGCAACTTCTCGTGGTTCAAGCCTGCATTTTTGAGACCCAACACTACACATTGGATGAGGTATATTTTTAATTTATGGTATAGAGAGAGAATTTTACTCATTTGATCACTTGCAGATGTTTGGGAACAAGGTGTGATTGTATTAGCACAATAAACAATAAATTGAGAGAGTAAATATTTTTATATGATATTTATGATGGTACTACTAATTATCAATTTATTTCTTTTTGTGCAAGTTTACATTTTTTTAGAGTTGGAATTTGATGGTGACAGATACATAGGTTGTCTTTGGTTTTGAGGACTTGGGTTGACATGTTTGGATACTTAGATTCTCATGTGGGTGATAGTTGAGTGTAGGTACAATGCTCATGATTACTATGGTGTCATGGATAAGTGCATTTGAGCATTGGCATGACATGTGATCATGTATATGGTTGTTTGGAGGTGTGTTTCTTTGTTGTTAGGAGGTTGTTACTATCTCCTAGATGCTTGATTGGTTCCTTGACTAAGGTTACTCATTTGTGGGTGATCCCACAATAGTGGTTTATAGAATTTGGCCAAACTCGACACTGAAATTATTTTTTTAAACTAAATATTCACATTCAAGCACCTATAGCGGCTAAACCATGAGGAGTTTGAATATGATGCAAACTAGAGTCTCATCAAATTTTGTCTGTAGATTCTAAAAATATTTTTTTCTAAATTTTTGGAATTAGATTGCCCTTCTTTTTCCATCTCCCACGAAAACTAGTGTTTTTTAGAAAGTAACAGTTTTAAAAAGTGACGCACATCATATAATGCATAAATATTTTTCCATGAAGGATAAAATTATAATTCTTTCAAATTTAGATTTTTAACTCCGATATATAGTGCTTCCACTTGGTTAGATATCTTTTTATTGAATATTTTTTCTTTAATCAAATTTTGAAGTTAAACCAATTATAATTCAGACATAGCGCAACCATATAACATGTAATTTTTTTTTATATATCAAAATTAAATTTTATTTTTTTTGCTGGATCAAGGATTTCAATATCTGGTGCACTCATATTTTTCAAAAAAAAAAAAATTGATAATCTGCTATTTTTCCACATTTGCAGAACAGAGACCTTCATTTTTGATAAAACCTATGTTTAATAAAACTAAAAAAATAAATGCATAATAAAACCAAAACATATTAAAATTAAATTTGTTAGATAGCTCATTTTGAGGACTACCATAATCATTTAAAATAAATTTTAAATGAATTCATTTGATCCCCCAATAGGTAAATCAAAAGTTATTTTTTATCAGCATTTTGATAGGTGTGAAGGAGACTCATTTATAGGTATGGTTTCAAACTAGCGAGGTTCTATCCAAGGGGGTTTGATCTAAAGTGGTTTGATCCAACCCTCTTTAATTAAAATCCTTAAAATGGAACAAATTAAGGCTTAAATCATTATATTTTCTAAAAATATTTGATTTCAACAAAAATCAGTTCCTCTCAGAAATTGTAAACCACTATTGTGGCAACACCCTTGTGGACATGTTTGGTGAATCAGATCTATGGTTAATTTAGTGTTTCAGTATTTTTATTCATAGGATTATCTTCTTTGATATCTCAATTTGCAAATTTCTAATGTGATGATTAATTTTCATGCTTTAATGTATTGCATTTTCAAGTTATGCATGTTATGGATTGGTTACCTATTTTCTTGTAATAAGATGATTTGGATGTGGACTATCTATATCCACGATATTGATTCAGTGTTGACGTAAATTTTATTAATTGGCCTTGTCTATGGTTATTTGTATATTGGTATGTTGTTTTGCGATGAGAGGATAGATGATTAGAGTACCATAATTTTTAATTTTGAAACTTGTAACATGTTGTTTTATCTGAATGTGTTGATAGCTTGGTTACACATTTTAGTGGGATATTTTTCTAGTGATAATTTAGTAGCATGTAGGATTGATTCTTGATGTTTTTATGGTATTTGTATCTTCTTGGCTTGGAGATCTTAGTTCCACTTGTTCTCTAGAGCTACTGAGATTGCATTTGAGTGCATGTGGAACTTAGATGATCTTCATTTAAGAGATGGTTATCATGATGTCATGTGTAGCTAAGTATCACGGTTTAGATGGAGTTTTTGGAAGTGATGTGGATTCACCATTGGTAATGGATGATCTAATTTAGTGTTTGTTTATGTATTGAAGGATATCTTAGATAATGTTGTTGTAGAAGATTTCTTTCACATTTACAGGTTCACTATTAGGAGATGGTTATCTGCATGAGATTGTAGATGATGATTCTTGGTATTATGTCATGGTTTAATCTTATGCTAGCTTAGATGTTTAATATGATATAGGTTATCTTTAGATTGGGAAGTTTTTCATTGGTAAATTTGATCTCCTAGGACAAGATGGTTAGATCATGATGTCATGTTTGGGCTCCTAATTTTGCACTTGGAGCTTTGATATTGGTCTTGGTGATTCTCTTGGTATTTGAGTATAGTGGTCATATGCTTGGGAGATTCATTGTAGCACAGTGTTCCATTTGGATCTTAGCATGGATTTATCATTGTTAGGTTCCCATGGATACTTGGAGACTTGGGTGAGGCTAGAGTTCTCTTGTGATTACAGACATTTGTCTGATATGATTACTCTTTTGAGGTATCATTAGGAAGTACGAGGAGCCTCCATCTAATGGAAATATAGATGATATTTTTCTTGAAGTGTGTCATGATGACTTGGATATCTTGGAGGAACATTCTCATTCCCACTCTTTTTCTACTTGACAATTTATCATTTGGAAGGCATTTTCCCATTCTTGTTTTAGATGTGTTGTATTTTGTGCTTTATTTCCTCATGGGAATGAGTCTTGAACCATGGTGATTGATTATGTGAGACTTATTTGAGGATTTTTTAGCATAATTTTTATTGCTTTATCTTTCATAGATATGGATCTTGAGCTATGATTAGCTAGTTCTAGAGGCTTTATTTTGAGGGGTGTTTAACATTGATATCTCCTTGTGCATATGAGTTTATTTATATTATCATTCATTGATGAGATTCTCTAGGATATGGTTATTAGGTTAATTTTCTTGATTAGATATTCTTGAATCCATATTTGATATTACACATGATTCATATGTTGTATTTGATCTATGATATTGAGTTGTTTAGGTGTTTTTGAGGCTTTTCATTTGGGTTTGTAAGGAGATCATAATTGACACAACTTAGCACTTTTAGGTATTCGTAGAAGGAAATTCTATAGTTTATAGGTTTTCTCTCTTCATTTTATGGTTCCTTCTTGGAGGTTCATACTTATATGGTTTGTGAGGATTGTGGTGACATGTTGTGAGATAGTATGCAATAATTAGTGTTACATATTTTGATCACTATGACTGTTCTTGATACTTCATTTTTTTGATCAATTGTCACACCTTGGTATAGAGTTGATTGGTAGACATTATATGCCTTGATCATTTTCAGATTTGACATTACCCATGTAGTGGGATTTTCTAGATATATATGTTCTTCATTGATAGATTTGATACAGGGAGTTTGATAACAATTTATGGGTTGCATATATATGTTGGCATGAGTTTATTGACTTTTTTGATACCTAGGAGGTATTGATGGTTGGATGTATTAGCATGTGTCTTGGATTCTATTTCTTATCATGTGGATTTTTTACTTTAACAACTTGGAGCCTTTGTTATCATTTGGATTTGATTCTTTTTTTCATTGGATTGGTGTATCTTCACCTTGGAATGTTCCTTTTCTTTCAAAGGTGGCATGTTGGAGGATGAGAAGAGGTTTTTTTGAGATGGTGGCCACTTTGGCTTTATTGTAGGTATCTTCATGGATTGCAAGAGCACATGTTATATATTCATGTGGCTTCATGCATAATTATGATAATCAACTTCATTGATCGACCCCTATGCAATGTATACAAGAAGTGGGAGAATGTTAGGATTTGGTGTTGTATACCATTGCATAAAATTTCACATTATAATTTTTTAATTATATAATTATTTAGTCAAGTGGTGCACTTAGGAAGTGTGTTAAACCACACTAGGTAATTATTTGGGGCCACTACTAAAGTTTTATTGTAACATTGGGTTATTATTTTATGTGTGGGAGAGACAGGATAATGATTTAATATTTGGGAAATTTAATTAATAATGTGAAAAATAGTACCCAATATTAAAACAAGGGTCAATGGTTTTTTGTTCACATGGTTTTTTGGCACATGCTTTTATCTTACTACTTGGTTGTATTTGTGTGAGCTTTTTCCTATAAAAGAAAATACATGTTTAGTGGTTAGGGTTGGTTGGGTGAGTGGGTTGTCATTATTGAGTCTTTCTAAGGAGTGGATATGTGAAGCATGGCATGGGATGTGTGGATTCATTCTTGGACACATGGAGGATGCATTAGAGAGGCTTCATGCTTCATAAGTATTCATGGTAACTTTGCAAGTTCATGTATTATTTTATTGTTGAATAATGTACATGGAGTATTAATATTTTGGAGGTTAGATTTTTCCCTCTTGAGGTTTTTTCTTGGGTATATCTTGTGTTATCTTGTATCTTGTATCTTGTTATTTTTATCTATTCATTATGGTTATTGTGTAAGCTTATATGCATGGTTTTCTCTCATGGGTTTATATAGGAAATGGATTACATGAACTGGATATTGATGCATTATTTCCTAACATCTTGTACATTAGAAATTATACGTAAATAGATACTACACTATCTATTCAATATTTATGTAGAATACATTTCTACTTGGTATACATTTAGTACTTTTATGTTCATTCAAAGAAGGGGTTGTTATCCAAATAAATTTCATACTTTATCTTGCAAACTAGTAATCTCTCCAAAGTGATTCTTAGCATCCCTTATCTTCAAAAATACAAGAACAAAAGTACTAAATAATAAGAGAGAATAGGAAAAGAAAAACATATCATGAAGCATAAACTACACTAGTAGGACTAAACTAAAAGTGTGATCTCATCTTGAAGTAGAGAAAACACTATAAGAAAAATAATAACAATTCAAAAAAAAAATTAAATATAAAAGTTGGAATTCCTCAAACCTGTGGTAACTAGGTATACAAACTACTTTATATTTTTAAATAGGATGATTGAGGTGTATAAGTCTCTACAATTAATTATGGTTAGTCTAAAGTATGGTAAATGGATGATGGTGAACATAGCTAAAGAAAAATGTTTGAAGCAAAAAAACCTTGATGATGATTGATAGTCCATCATGAGGTTATAATTTTATTATTTTTTAATTTATAAATGTGGAGTTGGAATATACTCCTTTCCTATCAAATAGAAAAAAGCGAACAAAAAATAGTAATCTTACCACTCCTAGATATAATAACTTATCAATTTCATATTGTTGTTAATGACACAATTGTTTTCAAAGATGTGCAATGTTGCCAAAGATACACAATGTTATTGAAGATGGAGAATATTTTTATTTTATTAGAAAGAAATCTCCCCATTTCTCCAACAATGTGCATCCTTAGTGTGTCTTCAATGGCACAATGAAATTGACAAATGGTAGCTAATTTTGATCGATTTATTATGTAACTTATAAATGATTTTTACTAATTTATTATGGTTTATAATGTTTTTTTTTAGTATATTATCATTCACTTTGTCATATAAATCTTGTATTTTTGTAAATTTTATTTGCAAAAATGTTTGGTCTTTTGGATCATTAAATATGTTGCTACAAGCTCTTCTACTCTTGGGAAGATTCACGAAACACTCGTGAACTACCAAAAAGATAAATTCTAAAATGGAAAGAGGATTACCCTAAATAGGCCCCTAGGGTTTTTCACCTAGGAGCTTGGTTAGAAGAATGTCACTCTTTCACGCTAATGATATTAGTTTTGGCAAGTTCATTCAAAGGATATGGGTTGAATAGGGTTGTGTTGTGTGTTATGAAGTGTGTCTAAATTTTGAAATGTAATGAACCTAAACTAACTATGAAATGTAAACAAACACAAATGTAAACTATATGCAAAGTAAACTAAATGACCTAAATATATGCAAACTGGAAAGAAACTGGAAAAGACAAAAATGGTGCACCTGGGAATAGAAAGTGGTAGAATAAGAGCTCTAGAATGTTCTAGAATCTACTAGAAATATTCATAAGGACACTTATGCTAGAATGTATGACCTAGTACTCTTCCTGGGAAACTTTTCCAGAACGGGTTTCTAGTAAAAGGGTATCCAGAAATACCAAAAAAAAAAATTTAAGCTTGGTATAGGGACAATGTCACCAATGATGGCGACCTAGTCCTCCTAGTGATTTCAAGAGTTTTGAGGCCTGAATCTGTAGGCCCCCACTTGTACTTCCTTTTTCGAAAGAAACCCATGTCCAAATATTCAAGAAAACAACCTGAAAGTTATCTTTTACCTCCTTTTAGCTCCTTGATGACTTGAGTTTTTGTAGATGGAATGATTGCACCCTTTTCAACACTTTACTCCTTGCCAAATCTACATAAACACATGCAAAGAGAAGGAAAAGTTTAGGGTTAGAGAACAGGGGTTTGCCTTAGTCAAACCCCATGATGACCTAATCAAACCTAAATGAAATATAAAATAAAGGGAAAGATGATGGAATGAAAAAAAAAGTGCACTCACCAAACCTTTGTTGAAGATGTCTGGAACATGCAAGAACCAACTCCAATGGAGGTTTCTTGAATGCTTTCTTGAGAATATTAAGTGCTTGAGTGCTTGTGAAGATGAAAATGATGTCAAGGGGGAATGAGGATGAAAACCCTTATTTATACAATCTATGCCCTAATTTCCTGAAAAATAACACATGATAGGTCACCCTTAAGGTTTTGGAGGCAAATTCCTGTTAGAGTTTTTTTTTATTTTGAATTTTAGGCCAAAATGGACTAGGTCGCCCAAGGTGGCGACCTAGTCCACTTGCACAAATTTAAGTGTTGGTCAGGAATTAAGTGGTGTTAAATGATGATTATCGGGCTTACCTCCCAAAACACACTTAAGTCAGGCCTAAAAATACATTAAGGGGAAATTTTAACATAATGAAGGGTGAATACATTGTTGACAAGCCTAGGAAAGTGTGAAAATGTATTACAACACCTTATAACACTTTAGCACAAGGCTTGGAAAGAGGTAAAAAGTGGTTGTTTAGGTGAATTGTGTTGAAAGGGTCTTAGAAAAGTGGGAAGATGTGTTACAACACTTCACAACACCTTTGTAAAAAACCATTAGATTGATGTTGATTTTCAAGATTTCAAGGCCTAATGTGAATGTATTGACCATATTACATCATATCAAAGCAAAACAAGGCCAAAATCCAAGGGAAAAGAACCAAATGAGCAAAAAAGTGTTAAGGCTACATTTTTTGGCGACACAAATTGATAGTTTGTTTAGGTAGACAAATCAAGTGCTTTACAACATAGATCCTAATATAGGGGCATCTTTAGTTTTGTTTGTAATTTTGATTTTAATTTTGGTCTTTTATTTTTTGCATTGTTGGTGTTGTTCTCTCAAGGTGAATTATTTCCCTTTGGTTGGCTTCAAACAAGTGTCATATTATTGTTGGAAAGCAAGGCTATGATAATTTTGCTTCTATTGGGTCCAATTCATGAGAAAAAGAGAGGCTAAAGGAAATTAGGGACGGTTGGAGAAGGTCTCAAACTATTCTTGGAAAGAAAAAGGAGAAATAAATGATTTTTCTTTTGAAGGTCTAAAAATAGATTTGATGGTAGTTGGCATTGCTTTGCCACAAGGGAATTGTTCCAACTTTTTTTTGCAAGGAACATTTTCTAGTTTGGAAACAATTTGATCTTGAAGTGTGTGGCTGAGAAAAGATGCGGTCTTTTTAGAACACAATAAACCACAAAGAGAGTAGAGGACGTATGGTAGGAAGAGAATGAAAATAGTGAATAAGGAAGTTTGTTATCTTTTACAAACTATAGTTTCCTCCTATGTGTTATTTTTTCCCGCCAGTAGCTGGAGAAAATGGTTATAGAAAAATAGAGCGAAGTAGGACATTTTGCTAGGTGAAAGAAAGGTAAAAGATTTTCTTGAAGTTCCCATCATGCAGAGAATAGAGAGAAACCAAGAAACTAATTAATTGCATCAAACAGTTGATATTTGTTAGCTTGTTTAAGAATTGAGGTTTTTGGTGTTGAGTCTACAAATCTTTGAAACCCATTCAATTCTTCTCTCTTTCGTGTAAAATTGGTGGACAATGTTATTTGTTGTTGACAACATGTGGTGTTGTTATTTTGTATTTTGTTCTATCAAATATAAAAGATAGATGCATGTCCTTGGCTCAAAGGTATAGGAATCAATTTTTGATGAGTTGCTAAGAATCTTTGTTGAAGATGAGAGTTGAATTTTGTAGCTTGAATTAATAATGAACTTTGTTTAAAAATCTAGTGTTTTGAGCTTGTGGCCATTTCCCTATTTGGTTGATTGTCTTTGTGGTTTTCAATTTATTGAAGTACTTCCTGTAGTTTTCTCTTGATTTGGCTTATCATTTGTGAATGCCATAATTTTGGTATCATAGAAAGAAAGATCTGGGGGATCTCTAAAAGGTTTGAATGTCAAAAGGTGTGACGAAGAAGTTGATTATGTCCATCAATTCTTGGACATAGATGTGTTGCAGAACAATAGGTTAATGGCATAACCTGGATGCCAAAAGACTATGTAGAGGACAAGAAAAGGGAAGACCTAGGTGAGGTATTAGGCAAACAAAAATGAGGAAAGGTTAGAAGATGCAGTAGTATACTAAGAAGGAAAGCATCAAGAAGAAAGACAATATGAAGAAAGAAGATTCAAAGTTTGAAAGAGAAATGGTAGAGTTGAGAAGAGATTTGGAGAGATGTAAGTTATTGGTGACGTAAAGGCTTGAGGAAAGAAGCCAAGAATGTGATTGCTATTGGCCCAGCACAAAGAGGTTGACGTGGCCAATAAAGTTGATTGTGAAGAAAAGAAGAAGACAAGTTGTGGCAGCCTTGAAAAGAGAGGATAACAAAAATTGGGACAACGAGAAGTTGCTAACTGAGAAACATGTATGGGAAGTAGTGAAGGAAGTTCTCATTGTAGAGGACTTGTAGAAAGATAGAAAAGAATGGAAAAGAGAAGAAGTGAAAAAAGAAACACTTGATGAAGTGGTAAAGAGGAGAGGAAAGTATCCATAATGGGGGAACTTAAGGATATATTCAAGAGCCTCTTGATTTATTTTCTAATGATATGTTTGAGAATGTGAATGCACATAAGAGGAAGGTTGAGAACAAGACCTTGTAGATAATAAGAGAAGGGGCAAGAAGAGTAATTGTAGACAAAGATAAAGATGAGAAAGAAAGGGAAAAATTACAATGGTATGCCAAGTAGATCAAAGAAATCAGTTTGTAGAAAAGGTACATTGTAGAGTACTTAAAGATAAAGAGAGGGTTATTGAAGAATGGAAGGAAGCCCACAAAAGAAAAGAGATGTTGAGAAATGATGCCAAGAATGGAAGAAAATGGGGACAACAGACCAATGAGAAGGTAAATGTGAGTATGAATGTTGATTTTGATCATATAAATGGAACTAGGAATGTAAACGTGCAATTTAAAAAGGAGAAAAGACAATTAGAAGACCATTGGTATAAGGTGCCAAGTTGGTAGAAGAAACCCATTAAAGAAGGACAGAAAATAAACTGTAAATAGGGGGTGGCTTATGAAAGAGTTTTTGATAGCAAATAGAGACAAAGGATGGAAAAAATGACAAATTTTCCATGTAGACAAGAAGGTAGGCTAAGTGTAGAAATAGAAAGACATCAGTACAAGAAGATGGAAAACAAAATGTGGATAGTGAAGTGTGGGACAACAGTAGAGGAACGTGGTAATGTTAGACAAGGGGAAGAAGAGGACAAGTCCAATAAATAAAGAATCATGAGGAAGCCAACAAAGGATGACAAGAGGACATTGCATCAGGGTATACAACAAATGAGAACTTATGTAGAACTCAAGAAGAAAGAAGATGTAGAACTGAATAGTGAAAATGAGATATTCGGCTACGATATTGAGTTGTGGAGGCTTGTGGATGAAAAAGATAAGAGAAGGGAAAGATACAAAAATAAAAAGGAAAATGAATGGAAATCGCTTGAAAATGTGATAGTTGTTTTGAAGTGATGTTGGAAGACACAAAAGAAAAGAAAAGAGAAAAAAAAATTGGTTGATGCTCTCATGTGCAGGAGCACATGTTTTTGTCCCCTAGGGAGCTTGATGTAGGGGCACAATTTCTAGTTTGGAAACAAGTTGATCTTGAAGTGTGTGGCTGAGAAAAGAGGTAGTTGTTTTAGAACATAGTAGACCACAAAGAGACCAGAGGACATTTGGTGAGAAGAGAATGAAAATAGTGAATATGGAATTTTGTTATCTTTTACAAAATGTAGTTGCCTCCTATGTGTGAGTTTTTCCCGCCTGTAATTGGATAAAATAGTTCTAGAAAAGTAGAGTGGAGTAGGACGTTTTTCTAGGTGAAAGAAAGGTAAAAGATTTGCTTGAAGAGCCTATCATGTGGAGAATAGAGAGCAACCAAGAAACTAAGTAATTGTATCACATTGTTCATAGTTTCTAGCTTGTTTAGGAATCGGGGTTTTTGGTGTTGAGTTTGCAAAACTTTGAAACCCATTCAATTCAGTTCCCTTTCGTGTAAAATTGGTGGACATCATTATCTATTGCTAACAACGTGTGGTTTTGTTCTTTTGTATTTTGTTCTATTACATAGAAATGATATATGTATCTCCTTGGCTCAAAGGTATAGGAGTCGATTTTTGATGAGTTGTTGAGAATCTTTGTTGAAGATGAGATTCAAATTTTGCAGCTTGAATTACTGATGAAGTTTGTTTGAAGATCTAATGTTTTGAGCTTGTGGCCATTGCCCTATTTGGCTGGCTGTCTTTGTGGTTTTCAATTTATAGAATTATTTCTTATAGTTTGATCTTGATTTGTCTTATCATTTATGAATGCCATCAGATCCTAATTTGAGATTATATGAAGAGCATATTGTGGCCTATTTTGACAGTAGTGGAACACTGCAAACACCCTACTTCATATGACAATCTATATTCTAAATTCTAATGTTATGCATTAAATATCAAGAGAGTGCCTCATTTTTTATGATGATAAGGTGAAATAAAGGCTCATGAAGGACCTTTGAAAAATGTATAGCATTTAAAAGATAACTTTAACAATAATAAGTTTTCTTTATCAATCTTCCAAATAACATTCAACAAACTAGAGGCAAGTAAAAATAAGGATACATCACCTCAATCCAAGTCTATTACATAGTGGACATGGCATTCCAAGAGTGCAAGTGTTGAGTATGCTTGTCATGCACTTCCCTTTATAAGTTATTACTTCCTTTGCTATAGATTAATTGGTGGTTGTGCATGATGTCTTGTAACTTCAAAATCAACATACTTCTAAGTATCAATGAACTCCAATTGTACAATGAGATGTTGCATAGTTAATTAGGCACTAGAGGGATTAGTTTGTTCTGTGTCACACTTTTGAACAACTTGTCAACACAACTGAATTTAAGTATTTCTAACAAAAAAACAATTTTGGTCAAATATATGATCTAGTAAGAATAATTCTAGCTAAGTTAGATATTTCTACAACTTCTCCAACAAAAAATGTTGGCTAAATGCATATGTAGCACTAGTTTAAGGTCAATTTACCAAAAAAATAAAATAATTTAAAAACTTAAGGTTTGAGTAACACATACTCATGTAAATAATCTCTTTTAAAAATATTAAAAACACCTTTTGTAGATTAATAAGTGTAGTTTTCAAAAATATATATATTATTAGTTTAATTATTTATATTTTATTTTTTATTTTTATTAAAATAATTATCAACACAAAATATTAAATTGATTACCATGCTAAGGAAAAATACTAAAAATTATTAAAAAAGAAATGGAAAAAATATGGTGCATCACATAAAAAAATCTATATCAAGATGTATAATTTTTTTATTTTAGATAAAAATTTAATATGAAAGTTGATGTTGAATCCAAACAATTATTTTTCATATGCACACGTTTTAATATTTATTTTAAAATATAGATTTATTAAAATTGAAAAAAAATATATATCCATGCACTTAAGTTTCAAATTATAAATACACAATAAAAAAAATTGAAAGAAAAAAAAATAAAATTTACTAAAAAAAATTGACAAAAGATTGAGATCTCATTAACCTCATTTTTTAACATTTTATTATATTAGCAACTAAATTTTAATGTCAATTTATCAAAAACTATTTAAAAATACACATTTTACTAGTTTACATCATTTGAAAATTCAAAACATATATTTAAAAATGAATGCGAAATTATTTTGATTTATATTAAAATGAAGCAAAAACATAAGGGTAGATTCTCATGCAGCTACTTAATTTATTTTGGATAGCAACCACTACTAATTTAAGAGTTATTTGTGGAATTGGTGACCCCATTAATATTTAACTTTCTGCTTGTTTTTAAGCAATCATCACAACATAAAGAATAAGCAGCCCACCACACACACACCCCATTCCCCACTCCCTCTCCCTTCCCCTACCCCTCTTTTTCACAACTTATTTTCAATTCCTAAATAATAACTGCTCAATTAAAATAGGCAAAGATTTCAAATCATCCTTTTACCAAAATATTTTTTTTGACACTTGATGCTTAAATTTAAAGAAAACACATTTACTTGGAGAAATGAAGTAATATTAATTTATTTATCAACTTATGTAAATTGTAAGTCCACCTCTAATATTTCATATTATGATTATTATGGTGAATATCATATCATTTAAAGATTTATTTTTATATTTTCCTTTTTTTATTCTTATATCTTTATAACCCCAAATAGAAAGGCCTACCATTCTTGACTATCCAAGAAATACATCCCTACATTTCAAATTGCCCCCACCAAAAACACCATTGAACATAACATATATACTAATCTTAATGACATGCAAAAATTGAATGCAACAAGAGAATTATTCTTCTCTTTAGTCATTGAGCTAAATACACTGTTTATTACATTTACTTTCTATATTTTGACATTTAATTAAAAAATTTAAGGGAACTCGGGTTTTCAATTAGTTAGTTTACATTGATTTGTGCTGAATTATAAGCATTTTATATGATTAACTTACGAAAAATTATTTCTTTACACCGTTCTTAATATAGAAAAAAAAAATATATATATGTTTCATTTTTATTTATTTTTTGATGAATAGGCAGATATCTATATTAATATAAAGATATAATAACAAATTCACAAAAAAAAGGTTAGAATAAAACTTTTTCTATTTCAATAGCTAATGAAGAAGTTAAATCTCCATAATAATCCCAAATGCTCACTGTAAGAAATGATGAAGTAAAAAATGAAACAAACCCTCAAGACACCAAAATAATTTGATTTATCAATGATTGTGCAGTGAACTTATGAATGATGAATCAAAATTAAACCACTGATTTAACATGAAAGTAAATTCTGAACTTTTTATGTAAATTGAACTTCATTCATCAATGAGATGCAGTGAAATGAATGCAATGCCTACATTACCAAAAAAAAAATTGAGTTTAGTCCTAAAATATACACCCATATTTGGACACAGACTTATTTTATGGGTATCAAACCCCTGTGAAATCATTTTACAACCATAATAAGAAAACAACATAAAGAGCATAACTGCTCTATAGATCTCTTGGGTTTAATTATAGAAATACTTCAATGTCTAATAATATGAAGCATAAAAGTTAATCCATGTTAAAACAGTAACTTCAACAAGACCCTGTTCAGCACAGATCTCCCTATGCAACAATGAAGGGTAAAACCGTGAGCATGAAATCTTCATAGGTCAGAGTGGCTTTGCCAGTGCACCTTTTGTCTTTCTCCTTGAACTTTTCACTAAGCCCCTGTAGTTAAACAGTGGATATATTCATCAGATATCGAAATGGATATCAAACTAGGTGTAGAAACAGCTAAAGTAGAATATCTAAGAATATTTAAAATTTTCTTGACTCCAATTTCATTTGGTTTGTAAAACAATGGGTGTCCTCTTATATAACTGGAATATAATGCATTTTTTATCAAGTCTACCTTCACAATTACGCCACACCTGCACAGAACATACAAATTAAAATGTCTTAGAGATGTAACATATAGACCTGTGACCGAAATAGGGAGACTAATAGATGAGAAAAACACTTTCCAACATTTTGCAAAAAACTATAGCGGCTAGGATCGAGTTTTGACTCAGAAACAGGATATTTTTGTATTCAACATTTTCATCATTAAAATACTAGTTTAGTTAGAAAGATGTTATAAAGAACAAAGTGGTGACTTGAGATGTAAAAGAACATACTCGATGAAGTTGTCATAATCAATTCCAGAGCCTTGGCCTGTCTTGTCATAATTTGTAATCAGACGTTGTATAACTGGTCGTGATATTGAAAATCCCAATTGGAAAAGAGCATCCCGAAGTTCATTGCTATCAATCTTCCCACTACGATCTCTATCAAATTTCTCAAAGATTGACTGCACAAATAGCACTGAATAAGTTCATTTTAAATTTGACACAATATGCAAGACCACAAAATGTTTTGACATCCTTGAAAATCACATAATAGGTTGAAGCAAATACTCCAAACATTTTTCCACACAAGCCACATGCTCCTTAAGCAATAGATTTAGAATTATGAGCTTCACTGCATTTGGATTTCAGGCATATCTGAGGCAAGGAAATAAATAGGTATTCCCTTTCTGCTTAAATGGTATGAACACTAGTATAAATGGCCTCAACCCATTCACTTTATTTCTTCTTTTAAAGGAGGAACTCTTGACCTTAGCCAATCTACTATTGCATAAGAGTAGGTGATATAACTTCTATTATCATCTAAACTACAAAAAGTAGAAACTTAGGTCAATTATAGATCCTGAGCTAAACAATCGTGGCCCCTAATCGCATGAAAAAGGTCTCAGAAACAATTCCTGAACACCATTCTATGGCCTCTCGCTGATTGACATTTGTATGTATTTCCAAAATCCAGAGAGACCTATAAGACTCTTGTCAGATTGTATACCAAATAGCAAGAGCTTCCAGTGTAGGCGGCTTAAACCACCTTTAAGAGCATATAAAGTATAATTAGGATAGCAGAACTCATGCATAAAAGCTACAGTGTGAGATTGTTACAAGGATCTCCAGACAAATACAAGTAACATATTCACTGGGGAATTGCAAGATAATCTGTTACGCAAGTTTATATAGGATATGAAAGAAATAAGCACCAACAGTCTACAACATATATGTTATAGCAGATTTCAGTTCTCTGTGTACCAGTTTGTATATTACACGCCACTAAGAATTTATTCTATGTTATACCTAATAATATTTCTAGTCGGTAATATAGCAAGAAGAAGCAAATGTCATGTTACCAGGACAGGACAGTGGGTTAGCGAATGGTAAGGAGCAGTAGGGAATGGCAAAGGTAAGAACTCTGCTGTAGAAATAGCCATAGTAACAGAAATCTGCAAAAAAACCCAGTTAATCCCGATTTTTAAAAAATCTGCAGGTTGGATGATTTTTTCCCCGATTTTTTGAAAAAAATCTGTGACTTTTTGGTCAACAATTTTTTCCCATTTAAAACTGCAAAATCAGCAAAAACTGCATTTAAAACCTGCAAAAAATCGCGAATAAAATTGTGCTGATTTTCATGCAAAAAAAAGAAAATGAGACCATAGCTTGTTGCTTACTATTATGCTTTGATAGATTTTTTCCAAGCATCCATAGCTTGTTCGAAAGCACCTGTTTTAGGCTTTTAGCCATAGCAGCAAGGCAGTGAACTGTTTGATAAAATTCTTTGGTAGACATGTATGAAAAATGTCGTAGCATAGACAAAGCAGTGAACTATTTGAAAAAATGCCTCGAAGAAATGTGGTCTCATGGTGATGGAATGCCATGGCAATCCATAGCCATAGGCATTCGTCATGGCATTCCATCACCATGAGACCACATTTCTTCGAGGCATTTTTTCAAGCAGTTCACTGCCTTGTCTATGCTATTGCTTACTATTATGCTTTGATAGATTTTTTCCAAGCATCCATAGCTTGTTTGAAAGCACTAGTTTTAGGCTTTTAGCCATAGCAACAAGGCAGTGAACTGTTTGACAAAATGCTTTGGTAGACATGTATGAAAAATGTGGTAGCATAGACAAGGCAGTGAATTGTTTAAAAAAATGCCTCAAAGAAATGCGGTCTCATGGTGATGATTGTCATGGCATTCCATAACCATGAGACCACATTTCTTTGAGGCATTTTTTGAAACAGTTCAATGGCTTGTTATGGCCTTCCATCACCATGAAACCACATTTCTTTGAGGCATTTTTTCAAACAATTCACTGCCTTGTCTATGCTACTACTTACTATTATGCTTTGACAAAAAAATTCCAAGCATCCATAACTTGTTTGAAAGCAATTGTTTTAGGCTTCTAGCCATAGCAGCAAGTCAGTGAACTGTTTGATGAAATTCTCTGGTAGATATGTATGAAAAATGCCGTACCATAGACAAGGCAGTGAACTATTTGAAAAGATGCCCCAAAGAAATATATTCTCATGGTGATGGAATGCCTTGACAATCCATCACCATAGGCATTCATCATGGCATTCCATCACCATGAGACCACATTTCTTTGAGGCATCTTTTCAAACAGTTCACTGCCTTGTATATGGCTTGTCATGGCATTCCAAAATAGTAAACTATTTGAAAAATGCCTCAAAGAAATGTGGTCTCATGGTGATGGAATGCCATGACAATCCATAGCCATAGGCATTCGTCATGGCATTCCATCACCATGAGACTACATTTCTTCGAGGGATTTTTTCAAGCAGTTCACTGCCTTGTCTATGCTATTGCTTACTGTTATGCTTTAATAGACTTTTTCCAAGCATCCATAGCTTGTTTGAAAGCACTTGTTTTAGGCATCTAGCCATAGCAGCAAGGCAGTGAACTGTTTGATAAAATGCTCTGGTAGATATGTATGAAAAATGTCGTACCATAAACAAGGAAGTGAACTATTTGAAAAGATGCCTCAAAGAAATATGTTCTCATGGTGATGGAATGCCTCGACAATCCATCACCATAGGCATTCATCATGGCATTCCATCACCATGAGACCACATTTCTTTGAGGCATCTTTTCAAACAGTTCACTGCCTTGTATATGGCTTGTCATGGCATTCCAAAGCAGTGAACTATTTGAAAAAATGCCTCAAAGAAATGTGGTCTCATGGTGATGGAATGCCATGACAATCCATAGCCATAGGCATTCGTCATGGCATTCCATCACCATGAGACTATATTTCTTCGAGGCATTTTTTCAAGCAGTTCACTGCCTTGTCTATGCTATTGCTTACTATTATGCTTTGATAGATTTTTTCCAAGCATCCATAGCTTGTTTGAAAGCACTTGTTTTAGGCATCTAACCATAGCAGCAAGGCAATGAATTGTTTGATAAAATGCTCTGGTAGATATGTATGAAAAATGTCGTACCATAGACAAGGCAGTGAACTATTTGAAAAGATGCCTCAAAGAAATATGTTCTCATGGTGATGGAATGCCATTCCATCACCATAGGCATTCATCATGGCATTCCATCACCATGAGACCACATTTCTTTGAGGCATCTTTTCAAACAATTCACTGCCTTGTATATGGCTTGTCATGGCATTCCAAAGCAGTGAACTATTTGAAAAAATGCCTCAAAGAAATGTGGTCTCATGGTGATGGAATGCCATGACAATCCATAGCCATAGGCATTCGTCATGGAATTCCATCACCATGAGACCACATTTCTTTGAGGCATTTTTTCAAGCAGTTCACTGCCTTGTCTATGCTATTGCTTACTATTATGCTCTGATAGATTTTTTCCAAGCATCCATAGCTTGTCTGAAAGCACTTGTTTTAGGCATCTAGCCATAGCAGCAAGGCAGTGAATTGTTTGATAAAACTCTGGTAGATATGTATGAAAAATGTCGTACCATAGACAAGGCGGTGAACTGTTTGAAAAGATGCCACAAAGAAATATGTTCTCATGGTGATGGAATACCTTGACAATCCATCACTATAGGCATTCATCATGGCATTCCATCACCATGAGACCACATTTCTTTGAGGCATCTTTTCAAACAGTTCACTGCCTTGAATATGGCTTGTCATGGCATTCCATCACCATGAGACCACATTTCTTTGAGGCATTTTTTCAAAAAGTTCACTGCCTTGTCTATGCTATTGCTTACTATTATGCTTTATAGATTTTTTCCAAGCATCCATAGCTTGTTCAAAAGCACCTGTTTTAGGCTTTTAGCCATAGCAGGAAGGCAATGAACTGTTTGATAAAATGCTTTGGTAGACATGTATGAAAAATGTCATAGCATAGACAAGGCAGTGAACTATTTGAAAAAATGCCTCAAAGAAATGTGGTCTCATGGAACACCATGACAAGCTAAAGCAATTGGCAGCTGCTCCTAGTTATTAGTTATGCAATGTGAAGTAATTGCATAACTGCTTAGGTTGACTTTGTAAAAAGCTATATTGTAATTGAAATTTTGTCGTCTATCAGCATCCAGTTATTCGTTATGCAATGTGAAGTAATGCTTTGAATTTGAAAGATGTGCAATGCAATGAATGTAATCAGAGATATGAATATAAACTACAAAAATCTATTTTCTACATTTCATTAGTTAAACTCTTTATTTTATTTGCTCTCTATATCTCTATGCTATGGAAATGCCTTTCGATTTTAAACAAAAAATAGTTTTTATCTCTTGTTCTATAATTTTTTATGTTTTTTTTAAATCCGATTTTTTCCCGATTTTTTCCCCTTTTTTTCAAAAAATCTTATACTTTTGGTTTGCCGATTTATTCCCCGAAAGATTTTTGTTGCTAAATGCAATCTTTTGATTAAATACATCATAAACAAAAAAAAATTATTGCTTACCGTTTATTAAATACCTGTTGTCAACTCCTTTAACCCTCTTTTTGTCAACTGCCCGTTATTCTCTATTTGAAAAGGGTTTACGGTAGTTGTTGGCTCTACACTTTGGAATATTCAGGGTTTATATTATGCAAAAAGCAATGGGGGACATCCAGGCATCCACCATTTACCTATGAATTTATTGAAAGAAAAAGGCAGAGACCAACATAGGAATCACAAACATTCATCAATCTGTTAAAAATGAAATACCAGATAGTGAATCCACCATAGATGTGCTGGAGTAGACCTCCATCGAAGGACCTCCTTAGGTTCCTCACATTATTATTGTAAGTCAATATTTGTAGTGGGACGGCTAGTTAATCTTTCAACAGGTACATCATAAATTTTTTGCTAGATGAATGAAGCATTGGGCCACCAATGTTTATCATTATATGGACTTTGATAGAGATTACAAATTAAAAACAAAACTTCATTTCTGTAGCATTCCATTTTTGGCATTGACATGATGTTGTAAGAGTATAAATGAAATTCAATTACCCAGGTTTAAAATGTGAAAAACTCAGCAAAAACTCAGAAACTAAATAACTAGTATAACAATGTACTAGTTTATAAATAGAAGAAAAAAAATTAATTTTGTTATTCATGTCAAATGTATTGTGTATAAATAAAAATACTATTATACATTATAAATAAAACATGTTGTTTTATCATGAAGTATGCCCTATTATTTTATTTTAGGTGCAATCTTGTGTTTTCATCTAAACCCTCATTAGGGTTTAAAATTTAACTTCTATAAGAAATATATTCAAAATTAATCTTTATATATATATATTAAAATACCCTACCTTAAAACCTATACAAAAATACTCAGTCTACACTTTTGCTCTGTATATTTTTATTTTTTTGTCTCCAAGATGAAAAAATAGCCCAAAAACAATGGCATATATATATATATATATATATAAACCAATTTTTGAAAAACTCAGGAAAACTCGGCAAAAGGCTTGACAAACACGCAGGTCGTGATTACTTGAGGTTAATTACAGGTATTTTAAGTGTATAGCTAATATATTTGTAACCTTTCTTATCACCCATTTTGTATCTTTCTGGCATTCAGAGTAGAAACAAGTATCAAGTTAAATATATTTGAGCCAATGCCCATTCTTGTAGTGCAAACACTCTTTGACAGGTAAGGAGAGGACTATTGGGTCTTTATCATTTGTGATGTTTGGGCAATTCCTCCTCACATTAAATCTAACACCTGAATCCCTCAGATTGCCTGATCTGATTATCGGTGCATATCCAATCCTGGAGAGTTTCTCTGCAGCAAACTTTGAACTGGGGCATTCTGAACCCCGTGGATTGGTACTTGAGCTTTGTGCCTAGCAAGCTCGGGATTTTAAAAGTCCTTACAATATAAAACTACAATAACTGCTAATAAATGCTCCTGACTAAGAGAAAGGCAGTTTTTCTTTGACTAGCTGGACACTTACGACAAAAATATCTAAGACACTGTCAACCTGCCAATTTAAGCAATACATTTTATGATACATGCCTACAAGGACAATATCAAATTTGTTCCTCTCTTTCGCCTCCTACCAGTGCTGCTACAATAGGACAAATAGATAGCTGACACTCCATATTTTTAGGAGAAACTGCATAGATATTAAGTCTCATTTTCATTTACAGATCTCTAAGCCCATGTTTGATCTCTCTCTGTTGGTAACACCTTCTGTATTACAGTCATGATGGTTTCTTAGTGGGACCAGTCTGATATAGTAATATAATATGTAACAAAAGGTAGTAATATAATATGTAACAAAAGGTTCAATCTTAGATTTAGATTCCAGAATGGACAGAACTATAAGCACTGGTAAAATGACTATAACCTTAATTTTGTACTCTATTTTACATGTAATATAAATACACTGTCCCTTAAATATACTAGACCCAAAACAAACAGTGCATGGCATGTGCATAGCATATAGCATGCCATGTTTTGGTGGCCTTTAAGCATGAATCTTCCTCTCAAACCCACTCCTACGTGGAATGCATATGCAACTTTAAATGCAAATAAATTTGAAAGTAACGAATGAAATACCCAGAATATGATTTCAAAGCGATACCAATAAGAAATAAATGTTAAATTCATGTACTTCAAGTATCACAGTCACAACTTGTGCCCAAAATGCCTAAAATGGAATATGAATGGGAAATCAAATAATGAAGCCCCATATGTAACCGTCACAACACAAAACATGTTTCAAAATACATTAGTTTCCATATACAACAGAGCAAAATGGCCTTCATAGAGCACAATAGCAGTAGTCTTGATGAGATGAAACTTACCCGCCATTCCTGGAGATCATACCACAAGGTTGTGAACTCTTTTGGCCCTGCATCCATACGCAAAAAAAAACCACAGTAAGTTCACTTGATATACAGATTCACCTAATCCACAATAAAAAAATGTCACCTAAAGCAATTCCAATTTAAAGTGAACTTAAAGTCTACAAGCCTTAGTGCAGAGGAATCTAGATCATCTCATGTGAATCAAAGGAGTATTTTCAACCTGTGATAACTTAAAAATGAACAAATCAATGTGCTACATATTAAACCAATTATTGATGACAGCTCCTGACACAGCCTGGAAGAATAGAACCCAATGCAGGTACAGTGGAAGCCTAAAAAGTAAAAACTTTGATGAGAATAGAGCAATGTAAAAATATGCAATGACGGCAGCATGCATGATGGAAAGGACATTCTACCTATAAAGAAACTATTGTCTGTATGATTTCGATAAGTTACAAACCCAGTTACTATTAACCAGTGTAGCCCCAGGATGCAACCCAGGGGATATTTTGACATGTCCCAGTTCAGGGGTTCTTGGAGACAGGTGAAACTGGGATAGAATATTCAATCCCCATCTCCATTTACTGTCTTTTAGGAAAGTTTCTGTAATATCCCTGATAGGAACATTATATGATATCTATTTGATTCAAATACACTCAATACAAATGTCTGAATTTTATTGAAATATCAGAGCTACAGAAACAGATATTTTCGTAATTAGAACATGCAGAAATGAATTACAAACCCCTTTCAAATGTGAACAATTAACATATCAACCCACAATAACTGATCACTCCTATTTATTCAATGTGATTTCAATTTACAATCAAAACAGTTTTTACCAGAACTTGCAGGAACAACAGCTACATTTTCTGAGCGACATTTGCTACTATCAGATAATGTAGCTAACAACAACAAATGGTGTTAAAGAAGCCACCTCATAATTAGGTTCTAAAGTAGCCGCCTATCACCCAAACAAATAGGCGCTGTAGGAACTTCCCAAACAGCAAAGAGTGGCGCTATAACAGTCATCATATGCGAGCAGCAATGGCACATAAGAACGCCATCCTCAACAATTACCTCTGCCTTGAAACTTGCCATTGACTAAGCAAATCGTTGAAGCTCAAACACAATCCCTGTGCAGAATTGCACTAGTTTGAATCAAGGGTTTCAGTCCACTAACCCAGTTATGAAAATCAGGGGAGTTTCTGTTCTCCAATCTATTTGAGGGTATGAATTGATAAATTTGAGGGGAGTTTCTGTTCTCCAATCTATTTGAGGGTATGAATTGATAAATTTGAGGGGAGTTTCTGTTCTCCAATCTATTTGAGGGTATGAAATCCACCTTTGATTCTTGATTTAGATTAAATAGGGAATTTGGCGCCCAGCTTTCTTTCTATTAAGACAACTTCAAATTCTTTCATTTTCCCTTGACAAAAACCCCATTCACAATTCTTTGGCCCGCTTTAAGAGAATAAAACTTTATTAGCTAACACAAATGGCCCCATAACTTGGGTGTTCATTTTAGAAACACTTAAGTGGTTCGTTATAATATAAGAAATAACACTCTTAATATTATAATTCATGTCCCTATGTATTTCTCTAAGCCACACGGGATGGAAAATGGATTTATGGAACATATCGGAATCTTATGAGAAAGGGGACATGAACCCAATTTGGAAATGTTTCCTGAAACATCCCTTTTTCAATTGACATTGCTTCTCCCCTATATGATGGGGGAACTCATTGTACCAAATAATATATGAATCAGTTTTTGGAATAAAGAATACAACTCTCACACTACTTCCCTTATTGAAATGGGCACCATGAATGTCCAAACCAATTCTTGTAGTGCAATAATAAATATTTATGAAGGAAAAAATTAGACGCTGTGGATACAAAATAGAAGGCAACAAATTTAAAAACAAGGAAACTATTTTTTCAAGATATGAACAAACATTAAAAGCTTATTGAGTCATATCACAACGCACGCAATAAAGCACTCAAAATATTTCATTTAGGCCAAAAACTTGCATTTATACATGTTTATATTTTTCAAAAAGTGAATCAAGGATCCTCTAAAAAATACTTCAAGGCTAAAGCTAGATAAACAAATGTTTTTGTATTTCCAAAGTTTAAGGGTCCACGTAGCCTCTCTAAATGCAAGAATAATGAAGGCAAACATTATCTTTATTTAAGATAGATGAGAGCATGTTTCATGTTTCTTTCAATTTGGAGCTCACTAACCAAAGGAGCTTCTAGAAGTTTTCTTCAATGGCTTATTATTGGCGTCTAAGGCTTGTCCTGATTGTGACCTTCCTATATTAAACAATGTAACTAAAATCAAAATCTTCATCTTTCACATTGAAAGCTTGTTTTGCACTCTCTCCAGTCATCACACATGTCATAGTCACTTGTATATATTTTTTGATGCCGTGTTCAATCTTTTCCTTGTTAAAACCTAAAAAATTAAAACTATATGCCCACAAATCGTTATTGTTGTAGAGAAATTTCAAATGAAATATTCTTTTATATCTCCTTGCAGCTAAAAATGTGCCCTATAAGTAGACGTCCTTGCATTCTATCTATACTTTGATATGCAATTATACCAACTCACCTTTCCTCATGTTTAGGTGCTATATCAAGTGGTCAATATAATGCTAAAACAGCATTGTGGTCACTGGTTCTATTGGGATTATAACATCATGTTCATTAGTCATCCCATAATGCTGTGCACTCACAAAAGATAGGTAAAGATCCTATAGACACTGATTCTCAGCTCATTCATACTTTTAAATTTTGTAACTTTTAGTGATCCAAACAAAATTTGGGCAAATCATATTGTCATTTATATCATTATGATTATCAAATGTATTGTTGAACTCATTTTAAGTTATTTTATATTTTATATTTGAACTATCAAATTTTTTATATTATTTTACTTTCCATTTCCAAAATTTATTAAAGAATTAAATAATGGAGATAATAAATCTATTTATTTTTTCATCCAAAGTTACTATATTCTAGGACCAATTATGAGTATTTTGAAACTAAGTTATTTTGTTTGGTTGGTGTTGTTTATAGAGAATTTCATATTCTTAAAGAAAATAGAAGTTCCATGTGAAAAGAAACATAGTAGAAGTTCGAAGGTTATTTTGGCTTCCTCTTGAAAATATATCACAGTCTTATCCCCATCCCGGGAGTATATACTCATATATGTAGATATCAATAAATTTTACAATCATATGTCAAGTTGGATTCATTCATGTACTCTTTACCTATACCCCAAACACAATCCTACTGAAGACAATAGAGCTTCAAGGCCATACAAGAATGGAGAGAAAAGTATATGCACACATCAATAGATTGCACATGTCCAATGTTCTTCCACATACTCTTCTCTTAAACCTAATGACTTAGTACTTTATTTTCCACTATGAAGGCAAGGTGTAGATAACCTTGGACATTGAATTTTATAGTCTTCAGATATAGATTAGAGATTTTAGGGCATGACCAAATGCACTATACTGTTAATTAAATGATATTTACGTTGAAAGTTGTATTTGAAAGGTCTTGATTAGGTCAATGGTATTCATAGATAGGTGCACTCTCTAGTATGTGGTATATCTAGCTCCTTAAGGGAGAAGGATGACATGGTGATCATATTTCCAAATAAAGGATCAAGGTTGTTATGCACTCAATAGTATGGGTTCTCCTTGATATTTAGGGTGCATGATGGCATTCCATCCTTAAAGATTCTACATTCAAACTATAACACCAAGTTTGTATGCCATGAAAATAAATGTGTCGATCAAAGTATATATTTTTTATGCATGATACTGATTGTGGAGATCCATCAACACATGTGTGGATTGTGGTGGTTCCCTAATTTTAGTTACTCAACCATACACAAATCAATAATGATTGCATTAGGTTGTCACATAGAATAATCATCTAGTCTTTAAGGGTTTTTAGTGCTTTGAGTTCCAATGATGTGATATTTGTTGGACTAGGATAAGGTCTTATGGTTCATGCAATAACATGAGGTTCCCTTCAGAATATCATACTATCATTATTCTCTTAGTTGATTTTACTCTAGATATTAGTTTTGGTTTGTCCTATTTTCTTTATCTTATTGATTTAGTGAGCCCAATGAATGATGGAGTAGTTCTTAGAGTTTGTGGGGCCTACATATGTTTTTTTCTAGACCTACAAGTGGATGTGGGGTCCCTCCAAAATAATTTATCTTAGTTTTCATTAACTCCACATAGTTTGACCATGGCAAGATTGAATGAATTCTTCTAAAAATATCATTTCAGAGTGTTGTTAATGAAGCTTGTCTTGTTAAAGGTCTAATGTTTGGTGTTTTCACAACCATATTTGGAGCCCATTTCATTTTGGGGGAAGTGAAGGAGGTTTTACCTGCACCCCCTACCCCCCCTTTGGGGTCTGGGGGGGCTAAGGTATAGAGGGGCTATCCCCCTCAATGAGGGGTTCGGGGGTAGTGTAATTGAAGCCAAATTTTAAATACATATTTAAATCATAAAATAATGTTTTTATAGTAAATTTGCACCATTCATCATTAGTCACAAATTTGATGGTAGAGATTATGTTAGCAAATTTTCCCTAGAAGACAACCTCTTTTATTAGGGCATTGTATTACAACTAGGTAGTGTGTGTGGAGACCATGATAGAGAGAAGAGGAAGTTGTAGTGGATGTGCTATAGGTTGTATCCCTTCATTTTGTTGGACAAGTAAAAGGAAGTATTGATTGTTTCATCGTGGATGTAGTCCATATTAGGTGAACCACATATATTTGTGTCTAGATATTTTTTATGTCATTTTATGTTTCTTATTCATTCATTTTATTGTATATTTCTATGTGGTTCTAGTCTTAGCAAATAGTAGTGTACATATGTGAAGAGCCTTATTTTTTATTGTACACCTCATGGGGCCAAACCAACTATGCCAACTTATTAAGGTGGGTGAGTGAGTGCTAGGAGAGGCCAAAATTTTGTTCCCTAGGTGTGTCAATCTCTTTGTATTGGGAAATTTGTCTCAACCTTTCCCCTAATGTTAAGATTACAAAAGGTGTGATTTTCATAGATAAAATGTTAAAACTCAAATTCTAGGCTATAGTGCTAGTTTTTGGCCAATATAAAAATTATTTGTTGCTTGGAACCACATATAGGGTGCCTATCTTGTAGGTCTCTTCGAGTACTTTAGTTTTAAAAAGGGGGGTCCAATCAATCCACTAGATCAAAAATTATGGAATCTAAATTTGTTGGATGCATAAAAGCATTGTAAAGTGGAGCTACAACTATTGACCAACTTATGATGTATATTATGACACATCATAAGACATTTTTGATTAAGAGATAATTTGGGTGCCTCTTTTCGATAGTTTTATCTCATTGGTAACTTCTAATTACCGTTTGATGGTTTCAAGTTTTGTATCTCTTATATTCAAAAGGTGTTTAAAATGGAAACTATGTGTAGAATTTGGTAGATAAAGTTAATTTTTAAGAATTAATCTAGATATCTAGTTGGTGATACTCATGTGAAGAATTTCTCTTCAAGTTTACTATAATCATGAATTATTGAATAATAGATTGAGCTCCTTTGGAGTGTGGTATTTTCTCTCGAAAGGATTTTCTCACATACACCAGTGTTATGGTATATATATTATTCATTTTCTATTTAAATGTGTTTCTATTTTATGTAATTCTTATTTAATATAAAATTTTTCACAATACTATACTCATAAAGCTAGTGTACAAATTATTTATGCATGCCCCATCTTCCTTTAACTTTGGGCTACATAATTTCAAAAAGGTCCCTTAAGAGCCCTAAGAGCAAAAAATTACAAAATATGATAGAGTAGTTCTTAGATTTTGTGGGGTATATGGATGCCTTGTTTGGACCAATAGGTGGTCGTACAATCACTCCAAATTAACTTCTCTCAATTTCATCAACTCAAAATTGTTTGACTATGGAAATATCGAACAAGTTCTTGTAAAAACCATCATTTGAGAGTAGTGTAACTATGCCAAGAGACTTATTTTTTCTACACCTTGTGGATCCAAACCAACTTTGCAAACATGTTATAGTGGGAAAGTAAATGCTAGGAGATTCCATTTTTCTCCCTAGGTTTGTTGATCCCTTCAAGCTACATAGTTGCAACTAGGTCTCTTAAAAGCTCTAAGAGCGAAAAACTACCAAACTATAAAGGAATAGTTCTCAAAGTTTGTGGGGCCTACATGGATGTTATGACTAGACCTATAAATATATGTGGGATCCATCCAAAATAACCTCTCTCAATTTTTATTAACTCTACACCTTTTGATCATGGAAAGATTAAATTGATTCTTACAAAAAGCCTTATTTGACAGTACTGTAAAGGTTCCAAGAGCATTAATTTTTGTTCTATTCCTTTTGGGGTTGAATCAACTATGCCAATAGGCCATGGTGGGTAGGTGAATACTAGTGGGGGCCATGTTTCATTCTCTAAGTTTTTCGATCCCTCTAAGCTACATGGTTTCAAGTAGGTCTCTAAAGAGCTTTAAGAGCAAAAAAAGTTGTCAAACTATGATGAAGTAGTTCTCAGAGTTTGTGGATGTGGGGTCCCTCAAAAATTATATCTCCATTTTTTCAACTCCACACCATTTGACTATATAGCAAGGTCGAACAAATTATTGTAAAAAGTGTCATTTGAGAGTAGTGTAAAGTTTCCAAGAGCCCTATTTTTTGTTATACACCTTGTGGGGTTGAACCAACTGTGCCAACACATCAAGGTGGGCATGTGAATGATAGGATAAAAATTAGATGCAGTGGATGACAAAATGAGAGGAAACAAATGTAAATACAAGGAAACCATTTTCCTAGGATGCAAATAAATGTTAAAAGCTTATTGAGTCATATCACAACACATCGAGTAAAGAACCCAAAATGATTTCATTTAGGCCAAAAAATTGCATCTATACATGTTTATAGTTTTTGAAAAGGGAATCAAGGTTATTCTCGAAATATACTTCAAGGTCGAAGCTAGGTAAACTGACATTTCTATATTTTCAAAGTTTAAGCATCCACATAGCCTCTTTGAATGCAAGAATAATGAAGGAAACATTAAGTTAATTTAAGAGAGATGCGAGCATGTTTTCATATGCTTCTCTCATTTTGGATCTCACTAACCATAAGATCTTCTAGAAGTTTTTTAGTGGCTCATTATTGGCATCTATGGCTTGTCCAACTATTGATAGTGACCTTCCTATGTCAAACAGTGTAACTAAAATCAAAATCAAAATCTCTCACATTGAAAGCTTGTTTTGATCTCTTTGACCATCACACACATCATAACCACTTGTATGCATTTTTGAATGCCATGTTCAATATTTTCATTGTTAAAATTTAAAATTATATGCCTACAAATCATCATTATTGTAGAAAAATTTACAAACAAAAAATTCTGTTATATCTCCTTATAGCTCAAAATGTGCCTTATAAATAAATATCCTTACATTTTGTTATGTAATTATACCAACGCCCCTGTCCTCATGTTCATAGCTACATCAAGTGGTTAGTTTAATGCTAGAACAACATTATGGTATGGTCAGCAATTCTAATGGTATTACAACATCCTATTCATCAATCATCCTAGAATGATATGCTCACAAAGATAGTTAAAGAGCATGTAGAGACTGACGATGTAATTCTCAACTCTTTGTACTTTCACATTTTGTAACTTTTAATGACATAAATAATATTAACAAATCGTATTTTCATTTGCATCATTATGATTATCAAAAGAATTACTGGATTTTAATGATTATCAAAAAAATTACAGGATTCTAGACTGTTTCTTTTCACTTACTTCAAGCTATTTTAAATTTAATTTTTAAACTATTATTTTTTTCTGCATTTTTCTATTTGCCATTCCCAAAATTTAGTAAAGAACTTGGCATCTCTGAAACCTCATCCCCCACCCCAAAAACTCAGGGAAACACTGTTCTTAATGGAGCTCAAACAGTCAATTAAAAAAAAGTGGTTTTTTTAGGATAAGAAGAATTCAGGCGAAGTATCTAGGCATCCATCTAAATGGGCTACACTACCAAGCAGTGAATGATAATCATCATATGGATCATAATAATGAAACACTGTTCATATGTCGGCCATTACACAAATAAACAATAAAAACAAATGAAAAGCAAGATGAATAACCTATTGCAGTGAAATTGCTGTTGTTGTACTTAAACATGAGAAGGCGAACTGTCCTGATGTTGTAAGTCTTGTCAGCTGTGGAGAGAGCTTTCTGCAACTCCTCGTCATCAATGAATCCATTACCATCCTCATCATAAGCTTCAAAGGCTTCTATGATCTCCGGGTCTGTACCTGGTGCAAACAATGTCTGTTGTTGAGAAGGTGAATACAAAGGGGGGTACTGTTGTTGAGTAGGTGGATACACAGTGGGACATGGGTATTGTTGTTGGGGTGGACAGGCAGCCATAGTTGTAGCTTGGAGGAATGCTTGTATCTTTCAACTTCTAGTTGTTGTAGCACAATGTTTAAGCTGCAAGACATGCTTATATTTATATTTGAAGGCCAGTGAAAACTTTTTATCTGCTAAAAATGTGGATAACGATTCTTTCAAATATCAGCAGGAGGAAGAAAAATGTCGGTTAAGGAATCTTGATTTGTGGAGGGAGAATTTGTTTTATTAAAGGGAAAAATTCCAAATCCTATGTAAAATAAAATGCTTATTCCACTTTTTGAATCTTGATTTGTGGAGGGAGAATTTGTTTTATTGAAGGGAAAAATTCCAAATTCTATGTAAAATAAAATGCTTATTCCACTTTTTCTTATGATCCCTTTTGGATTAGAGTGAATTTATGCTGGGTAAGGAGTCTTCTATACGAAGACACCTTTTTATTTATCACTGCAGGCAATTGTAAAAAGAAAAAATTATATTTCTATTGTAATATAAAATGTTTATTTCACAATATTTGAGAGATGTCTTTCCTTGATGATTTGCCCCCCTACTCCAATAACAATTTGCAATGTTGAAATTTGCATATTCATGTATTTTTTATTTAGTTTGTGTTTATTTTGGTAAACTATCTTTAATCAAATTATATATTAGTAAGTGTTAAATAACATTTTTGGATTAAGTTTGGTTTTTTATTATATTTTTGGTAAATATAGATTTCAAATTATTAATTTCATCAGATCCAAATTTTTGATTATTTGTTATTGTAAAAATAATAACACTGTTGATATCTCTTGGAAGAAGAGTCAAAGAGGGATTGTATAGGTCAAACCACCAATTCTCATCACTATAATTTATTTACTAAAGGATGAAAATGGTTTCATATGCATATGCTAATAGAGGTGGACTAGGAAACTAAATAGAATGGAAGTGATCTCATATGCATACGCTAATAGAGGTGGAATAGGAAATTAGATATAAGCTTCATTCATATTTTTCTTTTAATAATACATCTTATATTATGTCAATATCACAATAGGTTTACAATATAGACTTTTTTTAAGAAGGTTGCATAATTTGACATATATTATCTTTACAAAGCTCTAGGTTTGTTCAAGAAGACATTGAGTCAATATCTTTCATACTCCTAAATTTACCCTTGATAAGAGCTACATATCTACAAAGTGTATCAATTTCCTATTTTATTTTTCATGCATACCTTGTTTATCCTTTTCATTTTTTCATATATAAATAGCACTCATTATGGGATTTTGTAAGACAATATTTTGATAGAAAGTTTAACCACTTTAAGCACTTTGATGGTATAAAAGGTCATTCATGTACAAACAAGAAATATTTCTTTGATATTAAAAATAATTTCAACCCCCATACATTGTGTTAGAAAATAGTGTTGCATATTAAACACATTAAGTAGGTTCAAATTCAACATCGATTCCTTTAAAAATTATTATTATTATCTTACATGATTTGATGTATATTGTGTATTGAAGAATAGGCATCTTTATTAATTGAACAGTTCCACTAGTAAAAAGTGCAATAGTTGAGTCGATCTAGAAATATTGGAGGCTTACATCTTTTGTGTAGATTTTTAATGTTAAACCATCTATTCAATATTTAATATATTTATTGTGGGTTCTCTAGATTGAATACTTACCTTGCCCTTTTATCATTAATATTTTTAAAACCAATATATTTTATTAAAAATAGGGAATGATCAAAGAGTCATGGATCCTGTTGAGCATACCCAAAGATTGAGAGGGGGGTGAATAGGTCTACATAGAAACTTAAGCCCTTCAAGACCTTGAAACTTTTAGCACAATACAATCTTCTTTATTAGAAAAGAAACCTTAAAACAAAACAGTAACAAAGAATGATATAGTTGTTTGAATCCTTAGCAACTTTAGCAAACCTTATGCAATGAAAGATATAATAATTGTACTTATAACTTGATTAAAAGTAGTGCAAATGAAACTGATAACACACAAATGAAGAAGGAAAACACCATATTTACATTGGAATTTACCCAATTAGGGAAAAAACACAATGAGAGTTAACTCACAATATAAAGGCTCACTACCTTAGAGTAAGATATAAAGAACTTGCAACATTGAAGTACCAACCAACTCCAGGTGCAAGATACAAGGACCTAATGAGATTCACTATCTCAAAGTATGATACAATTATTTTATATGAGATTATAGTGTTTGTCAACAATTCACTCTGCTAACTGAGGTATTAAAGCATAATTAATCTTTTATTTCATTCACTTGAGCACTATATTTGTTGGATATTCAATACAATTCACACACACACACACACACACACACACACACACACACTTCTTCATATATGTACACCTCTTTACTTTTTGCATCTGAAATGATCTTGCAATTATATCCACCACAACACTTCAAAACTTTTATTAGGCTAGCTAGAAATAGGATAAACAATGAATTCAACTAGTTGGCCCCCAAAAACATGATGCAGTCCTATCCCAAAGATAGAGATGACAAAAAAAAATCTTAGAACTGCTTCTAATGTGATCCAAAATAATTTATATTTAGACACACATCAACCTAAGTCAACATCAAAGAAATGTGTGGATGAAATTTTGAAGCACATATCTAGTCGACCCAAAAAATTCTTTCCATTGAATTAACTTGATGTGATCCCAAATTGCTAGCACAACCCCCCCAAGCATACGGTGCAAGAAAAGGAATAAACCATGTCAGCCAAATATCCACAAATAACCCACAAAGCCAACTCAATACCCAATGCGACACCAAAGCAGCCAATAAGCAACATTCAAATTGTTGAACACCCAAAATACTGAGATGAAGGGTCAATCAATATTCTCTAAAACCACTTAAACATTTAAACATTCATTCCACACATCACAATTAATTTACAGTAAGAATGGAAAGCATGAAGTCAACCATCAACATTACATAACATATAAACACTAGATTTTTACGTGGAAAGCCCAAAAGGGAAAAGACATGGTGAGGATTAGCTCACAATATATATTATAATTGATTATAAGATATTACAAAAGTGCTCACTATAGGTGGAATCACTATCCTAGTGGACTCTCTTCCCACAAAAAGAAGAAAAGATAGAAGAGAGGGGCGGCACATAACAAAAATGAACTTTTACTAATGCATCTACAACATGCTCGAATATAGTTCCATTGAAGCTCAATACATAGAGTCAACACACTTCATTACTCTCCTCTAACACTTTTCTCTCCTCCACACTTGCATCACTCTCATAAAATTCACATCCACTATACTTGGATATTCACTAACACGCAAATCCAACACTAAAATGAACTCATACTTATACCAATTTCATTCCAACATCAATTAGGTCAACCTAATAGATGTATTATGCAAAATATAACTTGTTGGACCAAAACATACTTCATGCCACAAAAAACCCTTATGAAGAACTCAAATAGTTTGATGTGGACCTATATTAGCTCCCACATAACACATCAACTTATTTAAACTTCGCAATACTCATATCATATTAGGTCATAACCAATAATGACCAACTGATCAACCAAAAAGGACACACAGACCTCCAAAATTTATGCCACTTGGAATTAAGATTAAATTGACACCTTTCAACACTCCCATAAATCCACAAGACCATATACCAATATGTAGTGAAGTGCGGACTCACCAAAACATACACCTTGTATTGACAATCACTATCACTAAAAAATCAAAAATTTTGTCTTCCATAACTTTTACTCTAGAAACTAAAACAATGTGATACTTTGGATTTAAATGATTCTATCATCTAAAAAAATAATATTAAAACCAAAGAGAAAGATTACTTAGAGTGGACCATGCTGAAATAATGAAGAAGGAACCCTTTTTAATGTGTTGTCATTGATGCCAACATTAATTATTGACAGTTTGTCTAATCTGGTAAACAGAATGGATACATCTTAATCTAGTAATTATGTTTGGAATTGCTCATGTAATAAGATAAGCTTATGAGGTTTTAGTATGTTATTTAGGATTATTAAATGCATCTATGGTCAATATTTCAATGATTTTGGATGAACAAGCTGAAAGTTACAAGTAACAGAAGCTTGACATACAATTTTTGGTTTTATATAGGGTAAATGGGTAAGTGTAACCTGGTCCGCATTCCTCTTATAATTGGAATCAATGTTTACAATTTTGGGAGATTGTCTATAGGTGTCAGTAAACTATATATTCTAGATGGCGAGTGATTATATGATCAGAAGGATCGTTGGTGTGTGATCAGTTGACTTATTTTGTGATTAGATCTAATTCTTAGCTAACCTAATGCTTGATATATGTTGTGGAGATTAAATATGTATTGTGGATGCTAAGGGGATCTATTTTAGGTCCATGTTGACCTAAACCAATTGTTTCTCAATTGATTTGAGTGTGAAGACATTTTGATTCAAGTATGAAGTTAACAAGGTAGTGATGAATTAAAATAGGGCTACTTCTAATTAGGCCAACCTAATTGATGTATGTGGATGTAATTGGGTATATATGTAGGACATTTTTGAGTTGGAGAAGAGATATGAGATGTAATGAAATATCCAAAAGATGATATTGTGCAAACATGTGAATCTATATATGTGAGATAAGAATAAGAGCAAGATTGTTGAGAGACTCCTAAGCAGAGCAATATTTTGTATTTGAAGCTTCAAAGGAACTAAATTCAACACAGGGAAGGTGCACTTTGTATCAGTTCACATTTTGGCTATGTAGCCATTCCTATTTTGTATCTATTTCTGGTTGTAAGTCTTATAAGGATAGTGTGTCCTGGCAGTGAGCCCCTGCAATATCTTAAAATTGGTTATAATATATTATGAGCTAATCGTCACTATGGTTTTTCCCTTTTAAATCCCACTTTCCACATAAAATCCTAGTGGCCATGTGTGATGTGATCTTATGATCTCTTTCATGTTTTCATTCATTGTTGTAGTTAGATATACATTGTTAATTGGATGGTTTGTAATTAATTGATTATATAGAATAATGATTCACCCCCCTCTTAGTATTATGGGTGTTCAACAATTGGTATGATCAGTGCTTCATTCCTTTTGAGAATAGGTTTGTGCTTCATTCCTTTTGAGAAGCCTAATATCTTGAGGAAGATCTTGGAGATTAAACACATGGTTGATAAAAAGTGTCTTGTTCCTTTGAAAAAAAATTCTATAATTGAATACATAGAAGATGATTGTATGTTTGACAAAGAAGAACCTAAAGTTTCTCTTGAAGATCTTGACAAAGTTGAAGGTGAAAATAAAAGTCTGAAGGAAACCCTAGAGGAAGAAAATGAATGTATCAAAAAGTTGAGAGAACAAATCAAGAAATTCTGAGAGAGACATAAAGAAGTCAATAAACAATTGAATAAAGTAAATGAAGACAACATTGGACTTAAAGTACAAGTGGAAGAAAAGAAAATAATTGAGGATTGTCTAAATGCAAAGGTACAAAGCAAGATTGATGAATGCACAAGACTTGAACAAGAAGTGGTAACTTTGAGATCAGATCTAGAAAAAGCAAGAGCTCATGAGGACCAATTCAAAACAAGAACTACAATGATTGATGAACTAATTGCAAGATAGAAACCTTCTAAAGAGAAGGGTGGTTTGGGATTTAAAGAAGGAGAAAGTTCAAAGTCCAATCAAACTCCTAACAAGGTTAACAATCAAAAGAAAACTCAAGGCAATGGTAGAAAATTTAGAAATCGAAGAAGCAATACTGGAAGATCTCTTATTAAACAACCAAATGCTCAAAGGTGCCCATCTTTTAATGGTATTTTATTATCATGCAGTAAATTTGGACATAAGGCTATATAATGTAGAAGTAGAATGAATCAGAATGTTGGAGATCCTTTTCTTGACAATGTTTTGCATGCACGAAATTTGGACATAGAGCTATTGAGTGCAGAAGTTAGATGATGAACAGATTTAATGCTAGTAGAATGCTTCAACATTTCAATGGTTACTGTTATACATGCAATGAATTTAGATATAAGGCTAACCAGTGTAGATCAAGAATGAATAAATGTTTGTTTGGTCAAAAAATGTTGTATGCTACAATTGCAACAAACCTGGATACATTTCATGATTTCACAGAAGTAAGAATGGAAGGTAGACTAATATGAGAAAGAGGAATGAAACTATAAAGAAAATTGATCCTACTAAATTAAAGAAGGAAATGGAGAAGATTTGGAGAAAGAAAGAGGAACCTGAGAATAAATATGAATTAAATGCATATGTACCTCCCTCTGGTGTAGAAAATTCCCTTGGAAATTAAACCTAGGCATGGGCTTAAGGGAGAAATAATAGGAAAATCAAACAACCCCCTAGAAATAGGAGGTGTCAAGGAGTGATAGGAAGATATATGGTGCAAAATAACATGTTTAAGATTTTGGAAAAGAAATCGGTAGAGAATATGCAAATCTAAAGAAATGTGAAGCATTTTATGGTTTATAGGGTTTTTTGGAACTTGAAGAAATTAATGCAAAATCAGGGAAAATTGGAAAGGTATAGAGTCAGTTTCTAAATTGATTTTGATCACATTTGTGCATTTGGAGAAAAGTAGAGAAAATTGAATGAGTGTTGAAGGCGAGTCAAAGCAATTTGGTGCCAACCCTAGATTGAGTCCTACGCATATAAGGTATTTACAACTATCTGTGCTTTGTGGGTTTGAAATAGAAGAGATTTTATAAGTGTTTGAGATTGAATTGAGGTTACAACGGCTACACCAATCGTAGTTAACATCACTAAAAGACTTAGACCTAAATTTAAGAGATGTTCATGGAAAGTATTTAAAAATGAGCTTGGAGGTGCTTTTTCAAAGATTCCTCCTAGGGTTTTACCTATTGAAGACACAAGGATTTACATACATGGTAAAATAGATGAATACATTCACCATAAAATCAAGGATTTGTGGTCTAAGGAGTTGACTAAAGATGATTTCTTGATAAAACCATAATATGCTAACCTAGTGTGAAAGAAATTTGATGTTTGGAACTAGTTTCCTAACTACAATAGTAATCTGGATGTAAAATATGTGAGGCTTTCATTAAGAAGAATGCATGACAAGTTCATGTGGATAAATACCCCCAGACTAATTTTAAAGGAAGTGATTAAGGAAGTGACTAGATTGTGTGATACCAGACCTATACCAGTATTAAAGTCTGTAAAGAATGAAGTAGTTATGGAGTTGACTGGAGCAATATTTGATAGAAGATCATTAACAATAAAACCTATCATAAATCTTGTTGTGAAGTATGCTTCAATCATGATAAGTCATAAGATTTATTTCACAAATAGGGACAATTCTATGTCAACAACTGTTATCTATGTTACATATGATATGGAGGTGAATGTGAAGGACTATGACTTATGTGAGTTTCTCCAACAATTTTTTTTGGAAACTTTAAAGCAAACAAGAGAAAAGAAGTACACATTCAAATTTGGAACCCTGATTATGTGTTTGTTGTTTTATATTTTGAGGCAGCTACCCAGAAGAAGAGATATTGTTTGGGATAGAAGAAGACCCATAAGACATCAGATTTTTTATTATATGCACAACATAGGTGACTACAAGTCTTAGGATAATGCATTGGCGACATTATTTATAGCATTTCAAAACAATATGCATGATAGAGAAAGGATTCCCCAGAATCTAGTGGAGAAGTATGCAAATGAAATCACTTTCCTTGTATCTACAAACAAGTTGATAATAGAGGTCGTTGAACCCAAGACAATATGGATTGAGCCTCTTGGTCATAAATTCTTCGAGAAACATGTTGAAGGATATGTGGAATTATTTTTGAAGAGTCCTAAGGACCCCTCTTTATCGAGACATGACAAATTTGAGGAAAAATCCTCTAAGGTACACTTGGAAACATCAACACCAACAAGGAATAAAAGAGTAACAAAGAAAGTAAATCAATTCTTCATGCAACATGGACTTTCAAAGGAAGAAGTAGAGAGATTAAGGAAAATTATTGTAGAAAGGGATGCCAAAGTATCCGGTGAGCCTTCCAGACCATGAAGATAAGGAAGATCAACTTCCACCCCTACCTCTATATTTCCTAAATAATTTGGTGCATCTGTTGTTAAAGGAAAAAAGGTGGTCCTAGTGCTCTGAAAGTTGAAGAAGTAATTGCACCCTCCGAACCTAGCACCTAGACTAAGAAAATGAAAAATGTGCCTTTGGTAGCACCTCCCGCTACCTATGGAAGTAGGGAGAAAAAAAGGCATCTAGAGGAAATAATCCAAGTGCTATTATGGAAGAAGAGATCGAGCTTGGATTGCAAGAAGAACAACTAACTAGAAAAATAAGTAGTTCCATTATAAGAGGTGAAGGTGAATCTCAAGAAGCAAGTACCAGAGCAAAGAAACCTAAAAATAATATCATGGACACTTCAGAAGAAGAGAAGATAGAATTGGATAAATAGACTTTTATAGTATGTTCACAAGAAGTTGGAGAAGAAGAAAGTAAAGAAATCAGAAGAAGGCTCTCCAAAGAAAAAGGAGAAGAAGAAAATAAAATCACCTATGATAAGAGCTCATTCCCTTATAAAGCTACATGTTCAAGTTAGTAACATGTTAGAGTATGGTGATTTATTAGAAGGAACTACTAAATTGTATGATGAAGTGGATGAGGAAGACAAGAAAACAATAATTGAGGCCATCATAGAGTAGATCATTATCTTAGATGTGGACATGAATAAATTTAGGAAGAAAGTGTCTAATGTTGTATGGGAAGCCTTGGTAGAAAGAAGGCATGAAGCAATTGAGGCTGATGATAAGATGAAATATAATTCCTTAGAGGAAATTGGATCCTCTCTATCTGAGAATAATAAAGCTACATTGATTGAGGTGTATACAAAAGAGTTCAAAGTGAAGTAAAGGGTCACAACTCTTATGGGAAAAGAAAAGGATAGTGTAGATAAGTTGAAACAAGAAACAATAAATATTATTAGAGATATCAGAGAAAATATTGGGATGATTATTGATTCATCATCCATAACCACTCAAGATAAGGAACTTGATAAAGATAAAGTTACTAATGCAGAGGAAAATATTCCTCCTCCTAAAACAAATTTACCTGTATTCAAAATGAATGTAGAAGAAATGAAATAAGAAAATGAGAAGATTGTTGAAGAGAGTCCATCATTAAATATTTTAGGGAATGTGGTTGATGATACAAATGCTCCTCCAAAGATCCCCACTGCTCTGGAAGACATAGATAAAACCACCAGTGCTAATAATGAAAGTCAAAATCTTGAACAAGGAAAATAAAATGAAAAAGAAAAGAATGTTGATGATGGTGGTGAAGACCACCTTGACAGACAAAATGAAAATTTTGGAAATGAAGGAAAAGGTAATCAAAATGGAGAAGAAGAAGAAGGTCAAGGAGAAAAAGAAAAATATGACAAGAAGAAAGATGTTAAGGAAGATGAGGATAAAAACAAATACAAGAAAAAGGAAAAACCCTTTAGCAAAGAAGATGAAGAAGAGAAAGAGAAGAAACAGAGGTTGGAAAGAATGAAGAAGAGTCTAAAAAGACCATGGAGCTAACAAAGCCATCCAGAGAATCCTCTAGTAATACTCTTAAGGGTCTTTTGACAAGACAGATGAGATTTCCATCGACCATTTCTCCCCACTTAATTTAGCTCCTGTCGCACCAAGGTAGTGGTGGAACCCTCAAATTTTTTATGTTCCATTGATCCAAATGTCTTAACTTGTGTGGTTTCCTTGTCTACAATAAAGCAAGGGTTTAGGGTTTTATGCTATGTATGGGTTTTTACTTAGCATATTTTCCCCTTGTCTAAGTCCTTGTTCTTTGATATAATCCTTTGTTGACCTTCTATCTCCGGTTCTAGGTTGTCTTAGTTATAACTTAAGCCTTTGAATACATTTAGCTAACCGAACCCTTGTGGTTAGAATTCCCCTTTTAACCATCATATATTTTTTCCCTTATTATTTTGGTTCGGGGTTGATATTTTATAAAGTTGAAAATTTAAATTTATTTGGCCTTTACAACCTTTATCAAAAATGGTCTTAAGCCCTTTTAAGCTCTTATCCATCATTGCACCTAATCCATCCCCCTTTTAAAAAGAAATTGCGAGCATGTGTTAATTACCTTCACTTAAGTTCTCGCTCACTGCTCAAACTATATCCCATCACTAATTGTTTTATGACCACTTGCCTTGAATTGGCGATGCGCGATGGACTTCACCCTCTGTATCACTCATCGCCAATAGGTTTTAAACCTTGAGTTTCCTATTAGTGATGAGCGATGTGAAATATTTCCTTTGTATTGCTAACTACCTCCATATCACTGATAGCCCAAATGCTTTGAGTCCTAAATCAACAATGCTTGATAACACTATAGCCTTTGTATTTTATACCTCATCGCTTATCATGGATTGTTGTTCACTTTTCCTTTTCAAAGTAGTGATGAGCGATGAAGTATTTTTTTCCAATGTATCATCGCTAATTTGAAATGTAACTAAGGGTGATGCTCCCATTTCCCTTGATCTTGTAATGTGGACACTTGGCCAAATCTTAATCCATCGCCACTTCTCTCCCATCACGAATGTGATTCGACTGAACTAAGATGTGAATCAATGATGTGTGATGGGTGAGGAATAAAGTCAACAGAGGACCTAGATCTAACGACTAAGATCTTATCGCATATATGGTTCATATCACTGATAAGACACATAGAGGAAAAGGAACATTAGTGATGAGCGATAGATTGTTAAGCCTTATGCCCACCATGCCACCTAAAGCTATCGCGGTTACACATGGAGGTCTAAGGAAAATATCAGGGATGAATGATGGAATACTCCCCTCATTGCCAGGCCTTAATGCATCACAGATTCATCCAAAGGAGCTAAGATGAAAGTAGCGATGAGTGATGGATTTCAAAGTAAAAGGTACCTAAGGCAAATAAAAGTGACATGACAACATCTGAAGGGCATCGCTAAAAGAAAAATGAGAAAGTGTGAGGATGAAGGAGAGCCACTGATGGTGTTTTAAGTCAAAAGATCAACAACCAAAATTTGAACTTAAATGGCTAAGTGTTAGTTCACTCACGTGAGATTTATTTTAGGCATTAATGGTGAAGATGCTTGATTCCTTTTCCATTAAGAGGGTTGTTGGCCATTTTTATTTCACAATTGCACTTGTCAAGAGTAGAAGAATTGGTCAAGTTCGATAAGAAGGTGTGAAGCCTGGCTCAAGTAGAGAATTGTAGAGATAATTTGAAGAACAAACAATCGGTTTTCCTAGGTAATTCAATTTCATGCCTCTGTGATAAATTCTATGATAGTGGGTAATTTGAGGATTAATTAGACTGTTAGGTTTTGTAGTTGGGGTTGTATTTCTTTGTTCAAAAAGGGAATTGTAATTGTTTCACGTAGGGTTTGTGAAGGAGAGTGAAATTTATTGAAATAAAGTTTGAGCCCTGTGAATTTAAAGTTTAAATTGTAATCCTCGGCCTTGAAACCCTAGTTTTGTTACATTATAAAATGAGTGAGCCCAGTGAGTCTAGTGCTAAACCTAAAAGAAAACCTAAGTAGAAAAGGGTTTAAAAACTAAAAACCTAGGATGACAAACCCACACCTAAGCTAGATGTGCCCGAGGCATTTGCAAAGTCAAAAGGAGAGAAGATAACTCTTGCTAGATTCATGGAAGGTGAATCTAAAGGTATCACTGAGGGAGGATCACAAATTGGTAAAAGGCCTACAAGGAAAGTTGTTGTGACCAACAAATTCATTGATACTAGTGCAATTGGAAAAGTTTCACAACCATTGAGTGGATGGGAATTATTCTTATATGCCTTCAAAAAAAGATATCCCAGACACTTATGGGGTTTCAATCTTGGAAGACTGGTGGTACCGAATGTGTTTGTAGAAGTAGATGTAATGTTGGAGTTGGAAAAGTAGTATGATCCAAAGGATAGAAAAATAAAAAGTGAGAATGGAACCTTACTCCTTGAGGTAACCAAAGATAAAATTATGGAGGTGTTCAAATTAAACCCCAATTACACTATCAACATCAACTTTTCAGAATTATTGAATGAATATGAGCAAAACCAATATGGATATAGGAAAAATGTACTTGCCAAACACATGAAGGATGATAAAGGTGGTTTTGGTCCTAAGGACTTGGAGCCTTTTGAATGTGAAGAGTTTTCCAATTACTTCAAGAATACATAATATTGCTTGAATCAAGTATTGGCTCGCAGTTATGATGCAAGGATACCAACTACTTTGTTGGTAATGGTTATTAACATTCAAAATTGGAATTCCAACAGGGGATTTGACTATGCAACATACATTGTAAATAAAATACACAAGGGGTTAATTGATTTGAAGGATAGAAGTTCCCCATTGTCTTTCCAACATTATTCTTTATCGATGCACATGAGTTTTTATGTTGGACAAGAGAAATAAAAGAAGAAAATGAAGTTAAGGTAGAAGGACGAGAAAGGAAATGATTTTCTTGTCCAAATGTGGGCTCACATTTGGGACCAAAACTTCCCACCCTCAAATTATTTGACTTTCTACAATGTTATCAGGTATGGTATTTTGGAGAGTATGGGTGTGGAGCCTCTTTATAGACTTTCAAGAGTCATCAGAGATATAATGTGTAGCAAAGATGTAGAAGGATCACTAGAAAATTGCAATTGGACTGATTGGTTTTTGCATTCAGAGTACACTTTAATCAAATCCTATGGAGCCAAGATGGCACCTCATTGTTTGCCACTATATGTGTCTGATAGGTTGGAATTCATGGAATTGATGTGGACATTAGATTTTATGGATAAGGATCATTTTAGAACTCCTAGGAAGGGCTCAGTAATATTAGTACCATAGTGTACATTTTCTTATTTGAAGGCTACTACTAAAGAAGGTTATGATAAATTTGGAATAATGTTGAATAACCTCAAGATGCAAGTTGATGAGGTTAGAAATTTTGATCCGAAAGTTTTTGTGAATGATATGAAAAGAAAGAAGGATTTGTTTGGTTTCTCTCATAGATTTCTATATATTGATGATGTAATAAGGAATTTGAAAATCAATGGAGCAGTGACATCAAGAAAGGAGTGGATTGTCATTTTTTGTATTGAAGAGGATATAATGAAGACAAATGCATTCTATGTCAATCTATATGATAAGATTCAAGACCCTTTTGAAAGGGATATGGAAAAATTGAATGATTACTAGAATGGCAACTTCAAGGTAAAGGTTAAAGAGGCTACTAAAAAAACACAAGCCCTCTTGGAGCAACAACATGAAGCCATGGACATCCTAGGGCAGAATTTGGATGTTGAAGCAGGGTATACTAAAATAATTGGGGAGGAGCAATATTCAGAGCATGCTCTTGATCATGAGGAGGTGGAGATGAGATTCCCTTCCCCTAAAATAAATGATTCTCTATATTTTCATGTTCCCCATGATAGAATTGTAAAGTTGTAATATGATGAGAAGGCTGATGATGATCCAAGGATCAAGGCTCACGATGAATTTCTTGTAGATGATGCTTTTTTGCAGACCAATAAGTTTAAAGAGTTCATCATCCATCAAAGAAGATAGGATATAAAGAATAGAATTGAAGAGGCTAATGCTAGTGTTGAACCTTCTTAACAAGAAGAAGGAGAGAAAGTAGAAGAAGAGAAGATAATGGTTGATATAACAACAATTACCCCCGTTGAGGCTAGGAAAATATTTACATAAAGTGGAATAATGTTGCTTCTAGGGTGCACTCTTACCTCTGCTATTTAACTTGATGTAATTAGAAAATATCCTCAAGCCTTTGTATCAGAAGAGCACTTTAACAATTGTGTGTTTGGATCAGTTTTTGGTCCAAATTTGCATGATATTGCAATTTGGTCGACGCACCTAACACCAGAAAACATGAGGTTGTCAAATCTATTGAAGAATTTATTAGTTCAATTGTGGTGAAGAGGACCATAGACATAACCCCAGTCCAAGCTGTAAAGTTGACTGTGCACATTTCCATGCTAAGTGTTGACACTGCATAGATCTCACAGAAAAAATATGATACATTGTTGAAATACTACAACATTCGTTTGGATGAGTGCAACAAAATAAGAGCCACAACATAGGACAATCAATCAATAAGAGCATTGCCTTCACACTCCTCATCTTCTTCAGATATGTCAGCTCAAGATAGGGAAACCTTGGCATTAATAATTTAAAGTTAGAAGAAAGAGGCGCAAATAGAAAAGGACAATGTCAAGAGAGCTAAGGAGGAGACTGCCAAGGTGGTAGATGATATTTTTTATGATGTTATAAAGAATAGGGTTGCTAAGCTAGTAAACAAGGCTGATAATGTTTGGGATGTATACAAGAATATTCATGAAGCAAATAAGAAGTATTTGATAGCTCAACATGCATTCCAAATTGAATGGAGCATGTGGAGTACCATGGCTGGAGCAGTAAAATAAATGATGCCTCAAATGCAAGAAGACACTGAGGATCCAAATAACATCCTTGATTTGTTAAAGGATTGATTGATTTGCTAAGTGAGATTACAACATTCCATGGTAAGTTGGGCATGCAATTACATAACAAATTTAAAATGTTCAGGGACATGGAGGGGTATGTTATGTCCAAGATATTAATTGATGAAGGTGAATTGAAGGAGTTTTATACATGGAAAGATGAGTTGGGAGGCCTACTCCAACATTTCAAGCAAATGCTCAGTCTCACTAATTACACCACGTTGAACCCATTTTTTGATAATATGACAGGAATTGAAGTGAGGATGGACACATTTGTCAAGGAGGCTTAGATACTGATTGATGTAAGACACAACCAACATAATACAAAAGTGTAGAAGTTGTTAGACATGTAGTGGCCAACTGAGGAGGAATATAGTACATGGATCAAAAAATTCACAAATTAAGCCTATGATGAAGTATTGCAAAATATTATATCCTCTCAGTTAATTGATGACAAATGTGATGATGTGGATGGGTCCTACTTTTCTCTCTTTTTATTGTTCTCTTGTTTTAAAAGTTTCTATTGACTCGTTGTACAAGTGGAAGAAATTTTTCTCGTGGAGAAGATGTTTTGGTGCTACTACAATGATGAAAGATGCCTTTTGGAAGCTGGGAAGATCTTTAGTGAATGGAAATAAGTTTTGTCTTATATGTTTCCCCACCGCATCAAAATGCAAATGTAACCACTTGGGGAAGTTTTTGAAATTCAAATTCAAATGTAAAATGTGACTGTAATTGTAATTTGGCCCAAAGCTTGTTGCTCCCATGTTCTATAAATGGAAATTCAAGGCTAATTGCATGGGTCTTTGGTTGGTTTTAGCTTTGAACTCATGTAATGAGATTTTGTATTACAAGCACAAAGGAATAGAATAGTGTTGAGTCTTAGGTATGAATTCTAGTTTGTATCAGGCATAATAGTTTTACAACACCAATGGCATCTGAATGGCAAATGAAAATTCTGAAACAATTTCTCTTCTATGCATTTTGTCACATGAACTATGAATAAAATGATAAATGATCTTTTATTGGTCTTCAATCATTTTGGTTGAATGTATGGTTGTCTCTGCTTTAATTCAAAGAATTAATTAAATGCTTTGATGATATCATGGGTTTATGTGATAAAGTATAAGGATTAATAAGTAGTTTTTGTTCTAGCAGATCTTGATTTGTTTTATTGCAAGGAAATATTACAATAGTCTATGAATGCCAAGTCTAGTTACTGATGTATTACAATTTACTACAAATTTGAATTTGTCACCCATGGATAAAGCACTATTCTATTAATTTGGTAATCTTAGATTTAATTGAGTCATTCTTTCCTATTATTAAAAAACAAATCCATACAAAAAATATTTTATACACCTCAAATTGTTGTAAATTTTCATGAGGAATCATCCATTTCCTATTTTAGGTGGTCATTTTCTGACTTGAATTAACCATATTTTTTAGGATTTTTATCTAATTTGCAAATTATGGGAATGTATCTATTATTCACAATGTTTTTGGTAATTTGGCACAAGAGTATCATTTAAAACATTGTAAGGATCACCCTCCTAGGTTTTGTAGAGCTCAAAGTGTAGAGGGAAAGCCTAGCAAGCTTTCACCTCGTCATTGGTCAATCCTCACCATCGATGATCATTGAATAATGGAAAATTGATAGGAAATTGTTGAGATTAAGTTTGGTTCTTAAAAAAAACAACCAATAGATTGGTGACTCTGTTGGGGACAATGATAGTCCAATGTCTCTAGATCAGATTTGGTATAGTAAGAATCAAGTATTTCTATTGTTCTTCATTGTTTTGGGAACAATTTACTCAAATTATCATCAATAACTCAAGTCTAGTTTTATGCGTTGAGTTATAGTTCCATTCTCCCTTTCATGTCAGGTTATGTTCAAAGTTTTCTCTAAGATTGTGAGTGCATCTCCAAAGTATAATTGATTTTTCTTTCCTAGTATAGTGGGTGGCGACTCTAAAGTCTCTTTTTTGAATACAAGATTAGATCCTCAAGGAAGGAAGGAGAAGGAGAACTCTAAGAATTTTTTTGAAACCATGAGAAGAAACATAAGCTACATGAAGAAAAATCCTGAGCATAAGTTGGAGCCTAAGCCTTCAAAGGACAAACAACCAGCCTAGAAAGCAAAGAATGCTGAATCGAGTAAGTTTACTAAAAAAATTGCTAATGCACCTCCTACTTTAAATGATGGTATGCATAGTGAGCATGTACATGAAGAGGAACATGAAGTTTAAGTGCCCAATATAAATGAGGGAGTCCTTCCCATTGAAGAAGCTTTTGATAATAGCATTAAAATGTCAAGAGAAGAAGAGAGACGAGAATTGTGGAAAAAGGATAAGAAGTTCTCAGATCTTTCAACTCCTAGGGGTAAATTTGTCTTTAATAAGGATAATTTTATACCAAGGGGTAAATCTCATAGTGTATCCTCACAAAATTCTCCTAAGAGAGAACCAACCAATCTTAACTTTTACACTCCTAGGCCTAGTGAGTCTGAAGATGTCCTAGAAGATGAAGATGACATAGATAAGGATATGCAATATTTAGAAGAAGAAGAACTTAAACTCAAGGAGTTGGAGGAGAAACAAGCAAGGGAGCGAGAGGAGAGGATTAAAGCAAAAATTCTTGAAAAGGATGCCCAAAGAAGAAGAATTGAAAAGATGGAAGAAGTAGCAAAATAGAAGTCAATCCCTGAGCATAATTCTAAATATGTTGCTAATATAATCCTTGATCCTCCTAAGGTGACCATTCCTATGGGAACCTTTATTTCCAGTATTTACACCACTTCTGTTACTGCTACTAAAGTCATAGATCCATTTTTTGCTAAGGTGTCCCAGCCTGTTGATCATGGAAAGAAACCTATAGGCTAGCCTAAGAAATCCATCCCAAGTACAACTGCAAGTTAAATTACCTCATCTACAAATAAATCCACCAAAGATGCTAAATCCAAATCTGATTCGTCGAATGCACCTCTCGATCCTGACATATTGAGGTTGCAATTGGCTAATGAAAATTTGTAACAAGAACTAGATAAGATGGAGATTGAAGGTGCAAATGCGGAAATAGCAAGGAAACTTTCTTTCCTCGAAAGTTTTATCTCTGATCCAGGAGCTTCAAGCTCTAGTCACACTAATTATAATTCACATAATAATAAGTCTAATGGACACACTCCTAGTGGAAGTGGTGGTGGTGGAGGAGGAAAAGATAATAATCAATCTAGTGATCAAGAAGATAATAAGCCTAGAAACAATCATAGAGACCAAATTACTAGGAGACCAATGCAAGTGGGTAGGTATCGAAAATTATGCTTTATTGGAATTCCTAGTTATCCAAATCAGTTCCTAGAAGACATCAGACCTTCCTTGGTGAAATTATTTGGAAACAATACAATAAGTGGTGAAGATCACCTAAAAGCATTTTCCAATGTAATGGATGACTTTAAGGTAGAGGTTGAAGATGTGATGATGAAGCTTTTCATGTAATCACTCATAGAGGATGCCAAAGAATGGTATAGAGATCTCCTAGCTGAAAGTATTGGTTCCTAGGAAGAGTTCAAGAGGCTATTTAGAGAACAATACTGTGACAAGAATAATTCAAAGTTTCTTCTAAATCAGTTCAATAAAATTTCTAAAGGATCAAATGAGGCAGTATTTGATTTCAATATGAGATTTTGAAAGACTATGAACATATTACCTCCTCATTTAAGATTAAATGATAGTGTGTTTTTGGTGAACTATTGTAATTAATTTGATGCAAAGATGAGCCATCTCTTACTGAATAAGAATCCTCAAACCTTGAGGGAAGTTTTCAAGATGGAAATCCACATTGAGAATATCAAAAGAGAAACTGGTGAGGTTGGGAGAAGAGAGTATGTTAAAATCTTGAAGAATCCAAAGAGAGAAGATTAAAAATCTAGAGCAAAGGGGTCTACACTTAAGGACAAGATTGAAAATGTTGCAAGTTCTATGAAGGAGATTAGTTATAGACTTGCCAAGAAAGAAAAGGGTCTCACAAATGATAAACCCAATTTTCACAAGAATGAGAGGTCTCCTTGGTTGCAAGATCAACCCATATAACACTAATTGGCATAATGGGAAACCAATTCCCAACAATCAAAAGAATGCTCAAAACAAATTTCATCCTAATCCTTTGTAAAAAAAATCAATCAATTTTGTTGATGAAACACCTTGGTGTGTTGTCTGCCAATTGCCACATGCTTCCCAAACATGTTTAGTGGCAAGGCAGTTTGAAGAAGAACAAGCTCAATCATATGATTATGAGCCAATGGAAGAAAATGATGTAGAAGTACATGTTCTTATGGAAAGGTCAGATTTTGCTGATGAAGATTTTTCTTCAAAGGAAGAGCCACCCACAGGAAGTGGACGTTGATCACCAAAGGAAAAAACTAGAATCTCACCATCAACAAATTTTCCTTGATGAAGATGAAGAGGTTGAAGACAACATTTATTCCATGGAGACAAAAGAGATGGATATATCCTTGAGAAGACCTTTTGACATGATGAGTATAAGTAGATGGAAATGGCATTAGTGTAGCAAGCCAAGAATGCTCACAACTTGAGAAGCAGAGTTGTTAAATGCGATCAAGGTAAGCTTGGTAGTATGTTCATGAAAGAACAAAATCCAAGGAAACATGGGACTAAAATAGAAGAATTGGCCAATTTTAAGAAAGAAGAGGCCAAGGCCAAAGAGATTAAGGGAACTAGAATTTGGACCAACAAAGATAATACATCCAAGAAGTCTAATGAGGTTGTTGTTTCAATTATTAAGGTTAAGATTGAGAACTCAAGTGCTAATCCCAAAAAGAAACAAGATAAGAAAGACACTAAGAAGAAACTTGAGCAAAAAAAGGTCCAAGTTGGAGAACAAAGTGTAGTCCCATGTGAATTACCAAAGTATAATCCAATTGACATGTTTTAGCTATTATTTCAAGTGAAGGTGACTGTTCCATTAATGGAAATTATGAGAATTGATGAACACAAGATGAAGGCAGTGGCCCTTATCAATGGTGCTTCTAAGGCTTGTGAAGATGAAAGGGTGTCTACTCAGCCTCAAGTGAGTGGGAATAAAGTGAGTGAAGAAATAATGGAGGGAGACATTGGTGAAATCCCTAAGATTTATTTGGGTAGTACTATTACAGCATGCCCAAATAACACTGATCCATTCTATGAAACTCTAATTGTTGATGGTAAGCTACTAAATAATTGCATGATTGATTTAGGAGCTTCATCTAAAATCATGTTAGTAGAGATAATGAAAGAAATGGGTTTGGAAATAAATTGTGCATATGGAAAATGCTATGCCATGGACTCAAGAGAGATCCTATTTATTGGAGTCATCAAGGATGTTCCATACAGATTAGTTGCTTTCCTTGACAAGGAATTTTTCATGAGCAAAGTTGTGGTGGACATCCCACCAAATTATGGAATGTTGTTGTTAATAAAGTGGAGTGCCTCCATGGGAGGTAGTATGCAATGTGACATTTCCTTTGCAACTTTTCATATCAAAGGAAAAGACATCAAAATTCTAAGGGAACCAAGAGATCCACATATCATTGAATTTATTGGAGAAGTAGATAGAATCCATTTTGTAGACAATAGAATGGACAAAGAAGAGGAAGAAAAATAATTGACACCTCTAGAAAAATAAGTATTGCAGCAAGATGACAACAATGACCTGTGGAAAATGAATTTTGATGGAGATTGTTTAAAGGATGGAGCTGGTGTAGGGGTCATACTTATTTCTCCCATTGGTAAGACATTCAATTCTTCATTTCAATTATTGTTTTCTTGCACAAACAATGTAGTTGAGTATGAATCCTTGTTATTGGGGTTGAGGTTAGCTAAGAAACATGGCATTAAGAAGTTAAGAGTCATTGGAGACTCAAAAAATTTTGTTTCTCAAGTTAGGGGGAAGTATGCATCAAATAATACTAGACTTAGACAATATAGAAATGTTGTTTGGAACTCAATTGAGCATTTTGATGCCTTTGGAATTGATTGGTTGGATAGGAGAAACAATAGGGTGGTAAATTTACTTGATAACATCAATCTCCTACCAAATGATATAACATTTGTTGGTATTTCAAAGGTTTATGTGCAAGTCAGAACTTTAGTTCCTAACAACATCAAGAATTGGAAATTTTTCAATGATGATGATGAAATCTTGAGGTTCTTGTAGTGTATAGATGAATATGAAGGTCAAGAAATTGATTTTGCAACCTTTGTGAAAGAAGTGGACGGTAAGGAAACCATAATTGGAAATGAGATTATCTAGTTGAAGAATAATAAAATTTCTAAAGGATTGGTTGCATTGGAAAGGGTTTTTGATGGCCCTAATAGAAGCAATACTAAGAAGACATCCACTCACAAGAAAGAACTTGAAGAAATAATCCTTGGAAAAAATAATTCTCACAGATAGGTGTACATTGGAAAGAAGATGAAGCCTCAAGTCAAAGCAATGTTGATTTCTTTGTTGAGAAAAAATAGACATGTATTTTCATGGTCATATGATGACCTTAAGGCATATACGAAAGAGTTATTTGAACATGAGATACCTTTGAAACTAGATGAAAAGCCCTTTAGTCAAAGGAAGAGGCCAATAAATCCCAATTTGAAACCTAAGATGCAAAAAGAACTCATAAAATTGAGGGATGTTGGGATTATTAAGCCTATTCAGAATTCTACTTGGGTTTCAAATCTTGTTCCAGTCAACAAGAGAAATGGTGACATTAGACTTTGCATTGACTTCAAGAATTTAAATGTGTCATCACTTAAGGATAATTATCCTTTGCCAAACATGGAAGCCATGTTACAAAAGGTAATTGGATGTGAGTTTTTATCCATGATGGATGAATTCTCAAGTTATAATCAAGTGGTGGTAAAAGAATCCGAGTAATACAAAATAGCTTTCACAACTCCATGTGACACTTATGTCTATTTCAAGATGTCGTTTAGATTGAAAAATGTAGGGGATACCTTTCAAAGAGCCATGGATGTGGCATTTGTTGATTTCATAGACATATTTTTAGTTGTGTATCAAGATGAATTGACTACATACAACAAAAAGGAATAAGATCATTGTATGAATCTAGAGAAAGTGTTTAAGAAAGCACTAGAGTATGGGATTTCATTGAATCTTAAAAAATGTGTGTTTGGGGTAAAGGAAGGTAAGATATTGGGGCATATTATATCTAAAGAAGGAATAAGGATCAATTATGAGAGAGTAGCTACCATAGACAAGATTGCACAACCAAAGAATGCCAAAGGAATTAAGTTATTCTTTGGTTAGATCAACTTTTTGAGAAGGTTTGTCACTAATTTTGTTGAGGTTGAAGAAAGGAGAAAAGGTAGTTTGGATTGAGGAGCCTAGTCAGACATTCAAGAGTATAAAACAAGAAATCAAGGAAGCTCTAGTGCTGAAATTTCTAGATTTTTCTAAACCGATGAATATCTTCTCCTTTGCTTCTTTCCATACTATTGTTGTTGTGTTGTTGCAAAAAAATGATGTGGGCTTTGAACAACCTATTGCATTCTTTATTAAGTCTTTGTAGGCTGCAAAACTTAAGTATGACATGACAGAGAAGAAAGAATATGCTTTAGACAAGACTATAATTTTTTTTTAAACATACCTAATGGGCGCTACAACCATAGATTTTGTGCCAAGTGTTGTAGTGAAAGACATCTTCACTCAACAAGAGACCACAGGTAGAAGGTGAAGATGGATCAACAGGATCCAAGATTTCAACATTGATGTCCAGATTACCAAGTTAGGTGAGAGGACAAGGTCTAGCTAAATTTATGGTTGAACCAACTTGGAAGCAAACCAAGTTAATTAAGTTGAATGTGCCAATGTTGCACCTATGTGTGATATGTAGACTTGTGGGTGGTATAGAAGAATTGTTAACTATTTACAAGCCATGTAGTGCCCTGAAGGTATGGCTGATAATGGGAGGAGAAATTTGAAGTTACAAGATATTAAGTATGTAATCATTGACAATGAAATTTGGTGGAGAAGCCCAGATGATGTATTGCTCAAGTGTGTTGATGGAAAACCAGTGTTGGAACTTTTGCAAGAAATGCACAATGGAGTGTGTGGTGGCCACTACATGGCTAAAATGACTACTCATAAGATCTTGAGGTTAGGATTTTGGTGGACCACACTTTTCAAATATGCCCACAAGTTTTTTAAAACTTGTGATTCTTGCCAGAGATTTGCAAGAAAGCTGAAATTTTTAGGTAGTTTACCACTCAATCCTATTTCAGTTCAGGCCCCTTCCAACAATGGGGTATAAACTTCATTGGTGAAATATCAAAAAAATACAATGGGGGAATTCATAGATCCTTATTGTAATTGACTACTTCACAAATTTGGTGGAAGCAATTCCCACCAAGAAGGAACCAAGTAAAGTGGTAATTGATTTCTTGTTGAATAATATCCTAGTCAGATTTGGAGTCCCAAATAAGCTTATCTTAGACAATTCCATGTGTTTCAAATATGATGAGTTCAAGGATTTTTGTGACAAACATAGAATATATATTTCTTATTCTTCCCCTTATCATCCTCAAGAAAATGGACAAGATGATTCTAGTAACACGATTTTAATGAAAATCATCAAAAGGGTGATACAGAAGAACAAGAAAGCTTGGGATTCAAAGCTGAAGCTTGCACTTTGGGTAGATAGAGTTATGATCAAGAAAGCCACTAGACATTCACCATTTGGTCTAGTTTATGGTTTAGATGCTAGAATTCCTCAGAATAATCTACTCAAAATGTATAAGTTTGTGAAAGAGTATGATGAGAAAATTTGTCATGAAATGTAGCATAGGATTGAAAATATTATACTTTTAGATGAAACTAGAAGAGAAGCTCATGAAAAAATGCAAAGATGCAGTTGCAAGTCAAGCACTTGTATGATAAAAAAGCTCCTCCTAGAAAATTTGAAATGGGGAGTATGGTATTGATGTGGAATGAAAGAGCTCAAGACAAGGGGAAAACATGGAAAATTTGAAACACTATGGTTGGTCCCTTATCTGATATCCAATACACATGGGGATGATTCATACTTTCTACAAAGCTTAATAGGTGAACTTTTTGAACTACCAGTACATGGATAGTTTTTGAAGCCGTATTCTCTTGAAATATGTTCTACTCCATATACATTGTACAGTCCTATAAATGTTGTACATATGGCCAGTTTGCTTCGGTCTGGTCTCCTTGCCTTGTCTGAGAAAGTCCTTGATTTTTGGTGTCCTTGTGCTTGGTCTGCTTCAACAATGAAATTTGAAATCGCCCCATGCCTACAATAGGCATGCATCCCCAGTCAAAGCCTCTAGTGGAACCGTTAATTTTTTTATGTTCCACTGATCCAAATGTCTTAACTTGTGAGGTTTCCTGGTCTAAAATAAAGAAAGGGTTTAGGGTTTATTCCATGTATGGGTTTTTAATTAAGATGTTTTTCCCTTTTCTAAGTCCTTTTTCATTGATATAATCCTTTGTTGACTTGTTATCATCGGTTCTAGGTTGTCTTAGTTACAACTTAAGCCTTTGAATACATTCAGTTAATTGGCCCCTTGTGGTTATAATTCCCCGTTTACCCGTCATATATTTTTCTCTTATTATTTTGGTTCAGGGTTGATATTTTATAAGGTTGAAAATTTTAATTTGTTTGGCCTTTACATCCTTTATCAAAAATGGTCTTAATTCCTTCTAAGGCCCTATCCATCATTGCACCTAGTTAGTCCCCCTTTTAAAAACAACTTGAGAGCACATGCTAATTACCTTCACTTAAGATCTTGCTCACCACTCAATCTATCACCCACCATGGATTGTTTTATGACTGCTTCCCTTGAATTGGTGATGTGTGATGGACTTCTCCCTTTGTATCGCTCATCGTAGATGGGTTTTAAACCTTGAATTTCCTATTAGTGATGAGCGATGCAAAATATTTTCTTTGTATCACTAACTTCCTCTGTATCATTGATCACCCAAGTGCTTTGAGTCCTAAATCAACAATGCACAATAACACTATATCGTTCACATTTTCTACCTCATTGCTTATCGCGGTTTGCTACTCACTTATCCTTTCTAATGTAGTGATGAGTGATGAAGTCCTTTGTTCCACTGTCTCAATGCTAATTTGATATGTAACTAAGGGCAATGCTCCCATTTCATTTGATCTTGTAATGTGGAAACGTCGCCAAATCCTGCTCCATCGCCACTTCTCTCCCATTGCTAATGTGATTCAATTGAACTAAGATGTGAATTAGCGATGAGCGATGGGTGAGAAATAAATTCAAAAGAGGACCTAGATCTAACGGTTAAGATCTTATAGCATATATGGTTCATATCGCTGATAAGACACATAAAGGAAAAGGAACTTTAATAGTGATGAGCGATAGACTGTTAAGTCTCATGCCCATTGCACCACCTAAAGCTATCACCATTATAAGTGGAGGTCTAAGGAACATATCAGCGATGAGTGATGGAATATTCCCCTCATCGCCGGGTCTTGATGCATAGCAGATTCATCCAAAGGAGATGAGATCAAAGTAAAAGGTGACTAAGGAAGATAAAGGTGAAATGGCAACATTTGAAGGGAATCACTAAAAGAAAAATGAGAAAGCACAAGGATGAAGGAGATCCATTGATGGTGTTTTAAATAAAAATATCAATGACAAGAATTTGAACTTAATCGGCTAATTGTTAGTTTGCTTGTGTGAGATTTTTTTGGGCATTAATGGTGAAGACTTTTCATTATTTTTCCATAAAGAGGGTTTTTATCCATTTTTCTTTTAGAATTGCACCCTTCAAGAGCAAAAGAATTGGTAAAGTTTGAGAAGAAGGCATGAAGAGCTCAGGCAAAGAATTGCAAAGAAGTTTTGAACAACAATCAACTAGTTTTCCCAAGTAATTCAACTTCATGCCTCTATGAGAAAATTCTATGATAGTGGGTAATTTGAGGATTGAGTAGATTGCTAGGGTTTGTAGTTATTTCTCTATTCAAGAATAGAATTACAATTGTTTCATGTAGGGTTTGCGAAGGAGAGTTATTTTTTTTGAAATAATTCTTGAACCCTATGAATTTAAAGTTTAAATTGTAATCCCCAGCCAATTTGAAACCCTAGTTTTGTTACATTCTAAAAATGAGTGATCCCATTGAGTCTAGTGCTAAACCTGAAATAAAACCTAAGTAGAAAAGGGTTAAAAAACTAAAAAAATATGATGAAAAATCCACACCTAAGTCGGATGTGCTTGAGGCATCTGCAAAGTCAAAAAAAGAGAAGAGAAATCTTGATAGATTCATGGAAGGTGAATCTAAAGGTATTACCGAAAGAGGATCACAAATTGGTAAAAGGTAGGTTGTTGTGACCAACAGATTGATTGATACTATTGGTGCAATTGGAGAAGTTTCTAATCCATAGAGTGGTTGGGAATTATTCTTATATGCCTTCAATAGAAGAAATGCTAGATCTGTTCAACCGAACACTTATGGGGTTTCAATCTTGGAAGACTGGTGGTACTGAATGTGTTTGTAGAAGTAGCTGTAATGTTGGAGTTGGAAAAGAACTATGATCCCAAGGATAAAAAAATAAAAAGTGAGAATGGAACGTTACTCCTTGGGTAACCAGAGATAAAATTATGGAGGTGTTCAAATTGAACCCCAATTACACTGTCAACATCAAATTTTCTGACATATGCAATGAATATTTGTAGAACTGATATGGATATAGGAAAAATGTGCTTTCTAGGCATAAGAAGGATGATAAAGGTTATTTCGGTCCTAAGGACTTGGATCATTTTAAATGTTAAGAGTTTTCTAGTTACTTCAAGAATACATACTATTGATTGAATCAAGTATTGTCTCGTAGTTATGATACAAGGACACCAACTAATTTTTTGGTAATGGTTATTGACATTCATAATTGGAATTCCAATAGGGGATTTGACTATGCAACATACATTACAGAGCAAATGCAAAAGGGATTAATTGATTTGAAGGATGGAAGTGATTCATTGTCTTTCCCAAATTATTATTTATTGATGCACATGATTCTTTATGTTGGATAGGAGAAATGGAAGAATAAAATTAAGCTACTTGGAAAAAGGATGAGGAAGGAAATGATCTATCTGTCCATATGTGGACTCACGTTTGGGACCAAAACTGCAGATATTCAAGTTATTTGAATTTCTGCAATGTTAATAGGTATGGTATTTTGGAGAGTATGGGTGTGGAGCCTCTTTAAAAACTTTCGAGTGTCATCAAATATATTATGCACCCCATAGATGTAGAAGGATCACCAAAAAATCACAATTGGGCTGATTGGTTTTTGTGTTCAAAGTACACTTTAATAAGAGCCTATGGAGCCAAGGTGGCACCTCATTGTTTACCACTATATGTGTCTAATAGGTTGGAATTCATGGAACTGATGTGGAAATTAGATTTTATGGATAAGGAGCATTTTAGAACTCCTAGGAAATTCTTAGTAATAGTACCATAGTGTACATTTTCTTATTTCAAGGCCACTGCTAAAGAAGGTTATGAGAAATTTGGATTAATGTTTAATAACACTAGGATGTGAGTTGATGAGGTTAGAAATTTTGATCTAGAAGTTTTTTGAATGATATGAAAAGAAAGAAGGGTCTGTTTGGTTTCTCTCATAAATTTCTATAGAGTAATGATTTAATAAGAAATTTGACAACTGATGGAGCAGTGGCATCAAGAAAGAAGGAGTGGACTGCCATTTGTGGTATTGAAGAGGATATAATGAAGAGGAATGCATTCTATTTCAGTTTGTATGATGAGATTCAGGACCCTTTTGAAAGGGATATGGAAAAATTGAACGATTACCAAAATGGTGAGTTCAAGGTAAAGGTTAAAGAGGCTACTGGAAAAGCACAAGTGCTCTTGGAGAAACAACATGAAGCCATGGATCCCACAGAAGCCTTTGTAGGTTGAAGTAGGAGATACTAAAATAATTGGGGAGGAGAAATATGTAGAGCATGTGCCTGATGATGAGGAGGTGGAGATGAGATTCCCTTCCCCTAAAATAAATGATGCTCTTGATTCTCATGTTCCCCAAGATAGAATTGTAAAGTGGCAATAGGATGAGAAGGCTAATGATGATCCAAGGATCAAGGCTTGTGATGAATTTCTTGCAGATGATGTTTTTGTGCAAACCAATGAGTTTAAAGAGTTCATTATCCAGTAAAGAAGATGGGATATAAAGAAGAGAATTAAAGAGGCTAATGTCAGTGTTGACCCTTCTCAAGAAAAAGTTGAGAAAACAAAAAAAGAGAAGATAATGGATGAGATAGCAGCCATTATCCTTGTTGAGGAAGAGAACTTTGACAACTATTTTTTTGGATAAGGTTTTAGTCCAAAATTGCATGCTCTTGCAATTTTTTGATGGTGCCTAACATTGGAAAACTTGAGGTTGTGAAAGCTATTGAAGAAGTTATTTGTTCAGTTGTGGTGAAGAGGTCCATAGACATAACCCCAGTCCAAGCTACAAAGTTGATTGTGTATGTTGCCATGCTAATTTATAACACCACACATATCTCATAGAAAAAATATGATGCATTGTTGAAAGACTACAACATTATTTTGGATGAGTGTAACAAAATGAGAGTCAAAAAATAGGCCAATTAGTCAATAAGAGAATTTCCTTCACCCTCCTCATCTTCTTCAGATTTGTTAGCTCAAGAAAAGGAGACCTTGGCATTAAGAATTCAAAGTTTGAAGAAAGAGGTGCAAACAGAAAAGAATAATATCAAGAGAGATAAGGAGAAGACTTCCAAGGTGGTAGATGATATTTTTTATGATGTTCTAAAGCACAAAGTTTCTAAGCTAGTAAAAAAGGCTGATAATGTTTGGGATGTATACAAGAATATTCATGAAGAAAATAACAAGTATTTTCTAGGTCAACATGCATTCCAAATTGAATGGAATAAGTGGAGTACTAGGGTTGAAGCATTAAAACAAATGCCTCAAATTTAAGAATACCCTAAGGCTCAAACCAACATCCCTGATCTATTGAAAAAAATTGATTTGCTAAGTGAGATTACAACATTGCATGGTAAGTTGGGCATGCAATTACATAAAAAAATGAATTTTTTTAGGGACACGGAGGGGCACGGTATGCCCAAGACATTAACTGATGAAGGTGAATTGAAGGAGTTTTCTGCATGGAAAGATGAGTTGGGAGGCCTACTCCCACATTTCAAGAAAATGCCCAGTCTCACTACTTACACCATGTTGAACCCATCTATTCATAAAATGATGGGAATTGAAGTGAGGATGGAATAATTTTTCAAGGAGTCTCAGATACTGATTGATTCAAGATACAACTAGAATAATACAAAAGTGCATAATTTTTTGGATATGCAATGGGCAATTGAGGAGGAATAATACATGGCTCAAAAAATTCACAAATTAAGCCTATGATGAAGTATTGAAAAATATTACATCCTCTTAGTTATTTGATGAAAAATGTGATGATGTGGATGGGTTCTTCTTTTCTATCTTTTAAATATTCTCATGTTTTAAAAGTTTCTACTGACTAGGTGTACACATGGAAGATATTTTTCTCATGGAGAAGATTTTGTGGTGCTGCTACAATGATGGAAGATGCCTTTTGGAAGGTGGGAAGATCTTCTTCATTGAATGGAAATAATTTTTGTCTTATATGTTTTCCCCCCTCATCAAAATTCAAATGTAACTACTTGGGGAAGTTTTGTAATTCAAATGAATGTTAAATGTAAAATGTGACTATAAGTGAATTTTCCCGAAGCTTGTTGCTCCCATGTTCTATAAATGGGAATTCAAGGCCAATTGCATGAGTCTTTTGTTGGCTTTAGCTTTGAACTCATGTAATAAGATTTTGTATTACAAGCACAAAGGAATAGAATAGTGTTGAGTCTTAGGTATGAATTCTAGTTTTTATTAGGCATAATAGTTTAACAACAGTAATGGCATCTGAATGAGAAATATTTTTTTTGAACAATTTCTCTCTAATGTATTTTGTCACATGAATTATGAATAAAATGATCAAGGATATTTTATTGTTCTTCAATAATTTTGGTTGAATGTATGGTTTTGTCTCTACAGTAATTCAAAGAATTAATTAAATGCTTTGATGATATCATGGGTTTATGTGATTAAGTATATGGATGAATAAGTAGTTTATATTATAGGAGATCTTGAGTTGTTTAATTGCAAGGCAATATCACAATAGTGTATGAATGCTAAGTCTAGTTACTGATGTACTACAATTTACTGCAAATTTGAATCTTTCATGCATGGATAAAGCACTATTCTATTAATTTGGTAATCTTAGATGTAATTGAGTTGGTCTTGCTTGTCAAAGAAAAAATCCATATAGAAAATATTTCATACACTTGAATTTTTTGTAAAGTTTCATGAGGAATCATCAATTCCCTACTTTAGGTGGTCATTTTTTGAAGAATTAGCCAAATTCTTTAGGATTTTATCTAATTTGCAAATTATGGGAATGCATCTATTATTCACAATTTTTGTGGTAATTTGACACAACAATATCATTTAAAACATTGTAAGGATCACCCTCTTGGGTCTTGTAGAGCTTGAAGTGTAGAGGGAAATCCTAGAAATATTTCACCTATTCATTGGCCAATTCTCACCATTGTTGATCATTAAATTATTGAAAATTCATAGGCAATTACTAAGATTAAGTTTGGTTCTTAAAAAAAAACCAACAGGTAGTATAGATTTGAATAAGACCCCACCAATTTAGAGGTTGGAGCTCAAAGATATTTTCATGCCTCCAAAAGAAAGGAAATCATTGAGACTCATCAGAAGGGGACTAGACTGATTAATGATGCAATAAAGTCACTACATGATGCTATCGCTGGTGCCCCAATTGACAATTCATTGAATCCCATTGAAAATTTGAAGTTTCTAGTTGATTCACTAAGGTGTATGCCTCTGGTCTAAAGGAGTAGACTGAGAAAGAAGTAGAATCAAGATTTTTAGAAAAGAGGTTACTTGATTTGTAGGATAGGTGTGCATCTACACATGAGAAGGTAAAGGGATGCCTAAAGGAAGTGTAGGAGTGCAAAGATGTTCAATGAAGGCATTTTTCTTGTATTGTATGAGGTGGCAAGATTTAACTCAAGGAATTAATGACTTAATGGACTAAATAGAGTCACAAATATATAATTCCTCTGGTAATTTTGACCCTACATAAGATAAAGTTTACATCTCTTGGAGTGCCATTTCTGATTCACAAAACAAGTTTTTCACTCTTCAATGGTAGAAAGAAGATATAATAAGGAGATTTGGATAGCTTGGGGAATTGGTGAAGACCAAGCATATATCAGTATCTAGTGCCCTTGCTGATGCAAAAAGGCTTGAGAAGATAAATCCTAATCTAGGTACTCTAAAAGGAGAGGAGAGCTTAGCTGACTTGGAATCAATGTATAAATCACTTGTTGTAGCTAAGAATATTTGCAATAAAGGAATATCTTCATGGCAAGCAATCCTTAAGGATCTTGAGGTGCCTCCTCCTCCTCTACGTGAACATATTTCACTTGTATACTATTTCAATATTTAAGTTTTTTTCAAATTTTCAGTGTACATATGTTTGGATCCAAATGTTTTGGATAACTCCCTAAAGGGGAGTCTATTCATTTTAGTTGTTTTTCTGTTCATATACATCAAGTTTTAGATCCTACATGTGTGTTAACAACACAATATTTTTCCTTAATGTCAAAAGGGGGGGGGCAGAGAATTGGGTAAGAATTGGAGAAGTATTGAGAAATGTTTTTGGAGAAGTTTGATGTGTGTTTGAAAGGGGGAGTTCATACAAGTTTTGGAGATTCATTTTTGGCACATGTTTCCATCAATGACAAAGGGGAATATTTTTGAAAGAATGAAGATGGAACCCTTTAATGTGTTTTCATTGATGCCAACATTAATTATTGACAATTTGTCTAATCTGGTAAATAGAATGGAGACATCTTAATCTGGTAATTTGGTCTAAAATTTCTCATGTAATAAGATAAGATTATGAAGTTTTAGTATATTATTTAGGATTACTAAATGCATTTATGGTTAATATTTTATCAATTTTGGATGAACAAGTTGAAAGGTACAAGTAATAGAGTTTGGCATACAACTTATGGTTTTATACAAGGTAAATGGGTGAGTGTAATCTGGTTCAAATTCCTTTAGTAATTGGAATCAGTCTTTACAATTTTGGGAGATTGTCTACAGGTATTAGTACACTAATTCTAGATCCGGTGAGTGATTATATGATTAGATGGATTGATGGTGTGCGATCAGTTGACTTATTTTGTTATTAGGTCTAATTCCTAGTTGACCTAATGCTTGATATATCTTAGGGAGATTAAATATGTATTGCAGATGCTAAGGGGATCTATTTTAGGTCCATGCTGACCTAAACCAAGTGTTGCATAGTTAATTTGAGTGTGAAGAAGTTTTTGATTCAAGTATGAAGCTGAAAAGGTAGCGATGAATTAAAATAGGGCTACATCTAATTAGGCCAACCAAATTGATGTATGTAGATGTAATTGGGTATATATGTAGGACATTTTAGAGTTGGAGAAGAGATATGAGATGTAATGAAATGTGTGAAAGATATGATATTGTGCGAACATGTGAATCTATTTATGTGAGATGAGAATAAGAGTAATATTGTTGAGCGAAGACCAAGAAGAGTAGTATTTTGTATTCAAAGATTCAAATTAATTAATTTCAGCACAAGGAAGGTGCACTTTGTATTAGTTCACATTTTGGATGTGTAGCCATTCATGTTTTATATCTATTTTTAGTTGTAATCCTTATAAGGATAGTGTGTCCTAGAAGTGAGCCCCTATAATATATTATAATTGGTTATAATATATTGTGAGCTGATCCTCACCATGGTTTTTCCCTTTTTGGGTTTTCCATGGAAAAATTCTGGTGTTCATGTGTATGATGTGATATTGTGATCTCTTTCATGTTTTCACTCATTGTTGCATTTAGATATACATTGTTAATTGGATGGTTTGTGATTAATTGGTTATGTATAATATTGATTCACCCCCCTCTTAGTATTATGGGTGTTCAATAGACCAATGCAAACCAAATTATTAGATGCCTTGTACATTGAAAGCACTATTCTAATACTTAACCAAATTTCCACCAACTTTCCACTTCAACTATCTGCACCAAATCAAACCTTCTTGTAAATATACATTGGGTTATCATCTACATACACACTCATGCTTCACAAAATGATCTGCATATCAATATTTCATACAATGTTTACATCAATAGCAACACCACATACAACTCATGCACATATACTCATGTTTGCAGTAGACATATCAATGAAAAACTCCACAAACTTCCAACAATCTCCCCCTTTGTCATTGATAGTAACATACATCAACTACCTCTAAAATGTACCTTCAAAACTCCAAACTAATCTCCCCTTTAGTATCAATGGCAAAGAGCACATACATATGTCTGCTTATGTACCCGAATTACCCTTGACTGATATGTACATATATACAAGAGTGTAACAAAAAAAACTTTACTGATTCCTCCTAAGGGTACTATCCAACAAAAATTACACTAGAAAACTATTTATAACATCCACATATATACACTAAAATTTTATTAGGAAATTGAAGTGCGTAAAAAGAAATACAATCATCCAGAGGAAGTATTTGACACCTGAAGCTTCTTGAGGTGAGTTTTCCATTCCTTCTTCCCTTCTTCCTAGGATTTCTTAGCAAGGTCAAGCATTTGAATTTGAGTCTTGAACCCATAAGAAGTTCTTCACCATCATTTGAATAACAAGGTATTAGATCTAATTTCCTTTCCTTCTTTGCACTCATCAGGGCACTGGAGATAGGTATGAATTTTGTATTTAGTAGATCCCTGAGATTACCAAACTATATAATTATCTTCTCCTTTTGAACTTGCAGTTGGAAAAAATACTTGTGTAGATTCTCAATCACAACACCAGTGCTCCTATCTAGAGCCTATGTCAGATCATATGAATTGGATTCCTTGTCAATTTGGGACTCAATTGAGTCCATCTCATATTTTATGCCATTGGTGGAGCTAGACCATTTCAAAAAAAATTGAAACAATATTTTGGCTTCTACTAAGCAATCTTGTACATCTTTAAGTTTGTCCTAAACTTTGTTGTATGTGGTGGCACAATTCTCTATTGTGTCCATCAATCTCTTCTCATTTACCTTTTTATCTATTTCTTTCTCCATTTTCTCTTTCAATCCACTAGAGTACTCCTTGAATGAGTCAAGAACAAACTTTAAGTTCTCCATATCGGATAGAGAACTGTCAATGCTAGTACCGGGTATGCTCTCTTGTAGCACCTTTACTGCTTCATCAATCAAATTTTCACTTTTCTAATGTATTTGTAAAATTTATTTGTAGGAAAAAGAATGAAAAGAATAACCTAATTGAAGCTTGTGCAGTGGAGAAATCTTGTCCATCTCAAATTTCCCCTATTGCATCAAAAGTTGAAGTAATTGGACAAACACTATGGGTTGGAATTGGAGTTGCATACTCAACAAATTATTCAAAGAATATTTGGAGGTACTAAAAGATTCTCCAACTATCTTTTCCTCTTCATCCTTTTTCTCCAAAACCTTTTCCTTGTCACCAATGCTAATTTCTTCATTTTCATCTTTCTTCTCGGCATTAACCACTATTTCCTTATCCTTATTCTCATAAGTATTGGATGCATTCACATCCTCATATTTCTTAGTGCTATCCAGAGGTATATTCATCTCCAAGTTTCCTTGTGTATCCTTTTCATTTACTTCTAGTTTCAGTGGAGGTGAGTTGTGAACTATAGATGCATCCTCCTTCTGTACCTCTATAACAATAACTTCTATAGTGGTATTATCTCTTACTAGAGGAGCATCACCTCAAGTACCTTCTCTTGTAGTGTTCTCTTCATCGATAAAATTTTCTTCCACATTTGAAAGAGTGTCATCCTATATATTCTCTTCTTTAGCAACACACTCATGTTGAGCATCATCATCTTGTGCATCTTCTACTTCCTTAACATCCAAAGCTGGCATATTATCATGCATTTCCTTTGCACCATCTAGAGTTAGACCTAACCCTTTTTCCAAATCAACAACCTTCTCCATAGACTCATTCCAGAGCCTCTCAAGATCATTCCGATCTCTACTCATAAGGGTAGTTACCCTTTTCTTTGTTTGGAACTCATTATATACTTGAGCCAATTTGGCTTTATTTTCATCTTAAAGAGGTGCACTATTATTTTCATGCTCAATAATCTAATTTAATAAAGCATCAAGTTTCATAGGGATGTGTGTCCTTATTCGAGTCTATTTCTTTTTCTTTTTCTTATCATCCAATGACTTCTTCACTTTGACAAACGTTTTTTTCTTTTCTCTGATTTGTATTTTGTAGCCTTGTTTTTCTTTTTCAATCTTTGTCTCACTATCAGTTTCTACTATAGAAACCTTTTGTCTTTTAACACTTGCTTCCCCTTGTGAAGGGTAAAATCAAAATACTGTGTCCCACTTTTTGGCCAAGATGGACATTTATATCAACAATTTTAATTGAATCTTCACCTTCTAAGACCTATAGTAGCTAAACTATTAAGAATTTGAAGATGATTCAAACTAGTGATTTGTGGAAATTTGTGTGTAGATTCTAAATATATATTTTTATTTAAAAATAAAAATAAATCACAAATCTTTGAACATCTCCTTTAATAACTAGTTTTAAAAAATAAACAACATTTTTAGAAACTAACATTTATGTCATCAAACATAATTTTTTATCTAGAAAGGATAAAATTTGATTTTTTAAAATATAGATTCTTAACATCAATATCTAGGGCAAGGATATTTTTCATAATTTTTTGTTACATATGTTTTTGAATTAATTTTTGAAGTCACTATAACTATAGTTTGGACATAGGTGTATGACTTCAAACATAACTTGTTTTTGATGGGGAAAAGTGGGTTTTGATGGGACCCAGAACCTATTACAGTCCAATTTTGAAGGGACTAGAAACCTTATCCAAGAAAAATATATTGCACCAAAGATAATCCAAATACCATAAAAAAATCATTGGCAACAAAACTAAGAATAAAACTAGACAACGCATGTTGCACAAAGGTTTTACAAGGACCTTGAACCCTCAAATTAGTAACTAACCAAACTAAGACCTAAACCCAAAGGTTTTGAGGGGACCTTAAACCCTTAACCAAGTTTTTCAGGGACCTTGACCCCATAATAGGTTTTGAAGGGACCATGAGCCCTTTACAATCAAGTTTTGGTAGGGACCTTAAACCCAAATAAAAGAGGAAGCAAAGAAGAGCGCCAACCTTTAACTAGTACCAACCGCCTTGCAACACCAAATCATACTCCACCTCAATAGGCGAGAGCTTCCCTCTATAGGAGAGGACAAAGTGAGATACAACACTACCAGTAACACCACTCTTCTACACACACCAACTCCAGCTCAACAGGAACCAATAATAGAGCAACACACTTTCCACCACCTCTACAATAACCAACTCCACCTCAATAGGAGAGGGCTTTGCCTCAATGGGGGCAACCTTCACCTCTATAGAAGAAAACTGTAGAAACCACCAGAAAGCAACCACTCTAATAGCATAGGAAAACACTTCATCCTTTGAATATAAGAGAGTTACAAACTAGATAAATTACATCCTAGAAACCTCAGCCATAAAAAACCATCACCTCTAAGCATACAAGAGTGTCAAGATAACTAGCTTAGACCATGAATAAAGAAAAATATTACCCCCTTTGAAGAATAGAAGCTTTAAAGCATGAAAGGGGGACAAACCAACATTTATATGTGCCAAATCCTCCTAGGACTCAACCCAGATGAACCAGAAAAGATGAAGCCACACCTATAGGCCAAAAAGAGCCTACAAAAACAAAGCTCCATCCCCCACCAGTAACAAGAGAATAGCCAACCCAAAGGGAGTCCAAAAAAAAGAGCTCAACAAGAAGGAACATAGAAAACACGTCCTATGAGGACAAGAAATGAAAGGACCAAAGACCACCCAAAAAAGAAACTAGGCCACAAAAAATCTCACAATAGAGAACCGAGCCCATTCACAAAGCAAAAAAAAAAGCACTGAGGCAATCGTACACCACCAAACCCCATGAACAAGCATGAGCAAGGAATGAATCCCTTACTGTTTGTAACCAAGAACACCATGAGAGGCCAATAGAAGGGGAGCCAAAAGGAAAAGGGATGAGTCCACTATAACAGATACACTATACCCCCTTCTAACACCACAAGCTCGCTCCAAAACCCATTTGAGGAGAGAAAAATTAGAAACCTCCAATGGAGACTCCAGGGTACAGGAGAAGTCAAGACCTATAGCCAATAGAGACCCACACCACCAACAACACAAAAATCCTGAGTCCGATAAGAATGGCCACTGAACTAGGAAAAGCAAGGGATATAATCCATTAGGGCCGTCAGAATCCTATCCCCAAGAAATGCCAAAAAGATATGAACTAGAAGCTTCACTCTAGCTCTTGCCCAAGAACTCCATAACCTCTACACCCCAAGCTGCTCCCAAAGCACAACAATAAGGCCAAATAAATGCCCAACACATAGGAAACACCCAAAACACAGGATCTATAGGAAAGAAGAGCCCCAAAACCACCAGACCACTATCATCATCATCTTCATCATCTGAATCACCGCCATCTGTAGCTAAAACAAATGCCGAGTTACAATGACCAGGATTGTGCCTATTCTTGCCTCCGCTCTCCATTAGGTGTGCTGTTTTTGTGCAAACATAACTTGTTGTGTATATATCAAAAACCTTGTTTTTGGTGAAACAAGAACATCAATACCAAGGGAAAATGTATTTTTTTAAATTTTCTTACAAATAACTTGATGTTTAGTGAAAATCCTATGTTCAGTAAAAATTAAAAATTAAATACAAGATAAAATGAAAACATATCAAAACTATACTTGTTGGAAAGATCATTTTGAAGGCTACGATCTTGCAAAATATAATTTCTAAATGAATTTATTCAATCCCTCAAAAGGTAAAAAAAAATGTTTCCTTTCTAGCATTTTGATAGGTGTGAAGGAGAATCCATTGTTGGTATGATTTAATACAAGAGGGGTTATATCCAAGGGGGTTTTATCTAAGGGGGTCTTATCTAATGTACTCTTTAATTAAAAAGCTTTAGATAGAACTTCTTAAGGCTTAAATCATTAGTTTTTATAAAAACAAGTGATTTTAGGAAAAAATTAGGATGTCCCAAAAGTGTGACACACTATTGTGGTAACAACCTAAAGCTTCAGACTTCCTTTTTTGGACTAGTTGTGGTCCTTTCTCTTCATCTTCTTCCACTTCTACATTTACACCCAACTATGGTTCTCTTGTTGTTTTTTCTTTAACCCTTCTTCTTGCAAGGCTTATTTGTTGTGTTTTTCAAGTGGCCTTTATTGGAATGTGATGCTATTGATTGTTGTCATTAATGGTTGTCATTGATGTCAAAATATCTTGGCTGATTGATTAAGGTTCAGTTTTAATGCTTTGGTGAACTAGATCGACATGCTCTAGATGTTGTGTTGTGATAATCTATCTTTGGTCATGCTTGTCCTGCTACCCTTCATTTTGCAACAATGAGATACACTCTTATGGGTCTAGACTAATCAGGAAATTGGCTAACATGCACTAGAACATTGTAATGTGTATATCCTATTCCTTGGTTCTGGATATCATGGTAAAAGTGCAACATGTTGATTTGAGTGATGAGGTTCTAATTTTCATTCCCTTCCATTGTGGAAATTTTTTTGTGGTGACCTAATTCAAATTGTGTTTGGATAACTTAGGAGTTTATGGAAGTATGTAATGGAATTGTGTTTGGCTGACTTAGGAAATTATGAAAGCATGGAATGGTATAAGTAAAATATGATCTTGTTTGATGAAATCAAGTGTGGTGAATGAAAATTTGAAAATCTAGACACTATGCAAAAGTATACAACCAGAGGCAGAAAAAAATGAGATTCTATTCGATGTCACTATTGGTGATAGTTATTTCAACGGTGGATTCCCTTTTACCATTCTTCTAGAAGTGATTTCTATTGGAAATGATATTTTCTCTTTTGGTAGTGAGACTTTTTATCTTTGGCTATAATAGTCAAGTAGTGAGCCTGCATCAGTAGTGAACCTTTGTTAAAATCACCTTAATCGGTGTCACCTTAACCAATGTTTTATGATTGAGAATTAGCATTCTCCATGGGTTTTTCTTCTTGGGTCTCCACATAAATTCTGGTGGTCATTGTGCATGGTGTTGTTGTATGATTTCACTTTCATATCTGTTAGATTATTATTTGATTGATTTAAGTTTGCTTGAAATTAATTAAAGTCAAGAAATTTGTTTTATAATAACTGATTCACCCCTCCTCTGAATTTTCCAGACTGTTCAACAATTGGTATTAGAGCTTTGGTTCCTTGAAGAAGAGATCCACTGCTTGGGGTAGATCTGATGGTGTACAAACTGCCAATTCTTATATTTGATGGATCTGACTACAGTTTCTAGAAAGTGAAGATGGGAGGTTGCCTAATTTCTCTAGGGTATGAAAATTGGAAAGCTGTTGAGACAAAATATGTTGAACTGAAAAATTATCCTTCCTCTACAGATGAGATTTAAGCCTATGAAGAGAATGAAAGGAAAATATATGAAATATTTAGTTCTTTGTATAAGACTGAGTTAACAAAAGTTATTTCATTGGGAACTACTTATGAAGTTTGGGAAAATTTGAAAGAAATATATGAAGGAAATGATAGAGTCAAATTATCAAATAAGTTGACAGCTAAGTGTAGATATGGAAACTTGAGGATGGAAGAAGGTGAGGATATAACAAGCTACTTTCAGAGAGTTGATAGTGTAGTAAATGAAGTCAAAAATCAAGGAGTCACCCTACTAGATGAAGATGTTATGGAGAAGATTCAGATGACCCTATCAGAGAGCTATAGTGACAAGATCTCAACTATTGAGGAATTTTACGATCCGAATAAATTCACCAAAGGGAAACTATTTGGCACCTTGACAATGTTTGAGATGAGGAAATTTGGAAAAGAAAAGGAGAAATATGAAACAACCTTCAAAGCCACAAAGATAGAAGAAGATCTGGATAGTGAAAGTTCAGATGAGTTGGAAGAAAAATTCACAAGAAAACTAAAGAAAGGTACCAACAAGTACAAAGGTATGTTGCCCCTTAAATGTTTTAGATGTGGAAATATTGGTCATTTAGAAACTAAGTGTCCAAAGAAAGGAACAAGGAAAAAAGATAAAAAGATAAATAAGAAGGCCTATTATGTTAATGAGAATGCTATTATTTTAGACGATGAATCAAATCATGAGGATTGTTTGTTTTTGGTAGAAAAGGATGAACCTAGATTTGATATCTCTAATATTTGTCTCGAATCTAATAGTAACACTGAATCTGCATTATTTTTGAAAAGAAATAGAGATGAAAGGTTGATTGATAATGGGTGTTCGAATCATTTGACCGATGACAAAAGTAAGTTTGTGAAGCTTGAGAAATATGGAGGTTCTGTTAGATTTGGAGATGATAAAATGACACAAATTGTTGGAATTGGTTCTATTACCTTTGATGGAAAAAATATCACTATCAATGTTTACTATGTGAAGGGTTTATATCATAATCTTTGGAGTGTTGGACAAATGTGTGAGAATGGCTATAATGTTGTATTTTAGGATGATGGTTGTGAGATACAAAAGAGTTTTGAAACTGTTATTGCAGCAGGGAAAAGAACAAGTGGGAATATGTATCAACTAGAAGGAGCTACAAAGAGATGTTTATTATCTCAGAGAAATGACAACTGGCTATGGCACCAGAGGATGTGTCATATCAAATTTGACAAATTGGTTTAAGTATAAGTTCAACAAGAGAAGTTAGAGATTTTCCAAGACTGACCAAACCAAACAACACTATCTACAAAGGATGTCAAGAAGGAAAGTAGACCATAGAAACATTTCTAAGAAAAGAAGAATCCTCTACTGGTTTGTTGGACCTTATACACACTGACCTATGTGGTCCAACTAGAACAAGAAGCTTAGAAGGTGAGAAATATTTCATGATTTTAATAGATGATTATTCTAGATTAACTTGGGTTGCATTTTTAAGAGAAAAATTAGAGGCTTTAGAAAAATTCAAGAATTTCAAGGCAAGAGTTAAGAATGAAGTTGACAGGAAAATTGAGTGTTTAAGATCTGATAGAGGAGGAGAGTTTAATTTTGATGAATTCAACAAGTTCTATGAGAAACATGACATTGAAAGACAACTATTTGCGCCTAGAACACCACAAAAAATGGTGTAGTGGAAAGAATGAACTAGATAGTTCAAGAAGAAGCTAGAACAATGATCAGTGAAACAAGTTTACCACAAGTGTACTAGAGAGAACCGATACACACAATAGTATACACTCTTAATAGAGTATTGTTCTAGAGGAAATATGGAAAGACATCATATGAGCTGTGGGATGGAAGAGCTCCTATAGTAAAGTACTTCAAAATTTTTGGAAGCAAGTGCTATATTTGGAAAGATGAGGACAATCTTGGAAAGTTTGATAGTAGATCTGATGAAGGCATATTTTTGGGTTACTCTACAAGAAGCAAAGTGTATCAATGTTACAACAAGAGACTGAACAAGATAGTTGAAAGTGTGAATAATAAAGTGGATGAATATGTTCAAAGAAATCCTGATAGGAATATTGAATATGAATCAGATGACTCAGATGAAAAAGGAAAGAAGGAAAAGAAAGAAGAAGAGACAAAGGAGGATCCAAAATCTATAACTAAAACCCCAAGGTATGTATAGAGAAACCACTTAGAAAATTAGATTATTGGAGTTACGAATAAAGGAATCATCATAAGAAGAAAATCTGCTCAAGAACAAGTATTACTATGCTTACTCTCAGAAACTAAGCCAAAGACTATGGAAGAATCATGCAATGATCATAATTGGGTGAAGGAAATGAAAGAGGAGCTTAATCAAATAGAGAAAAATTAGACTTGGGAACTTGTGCCTAGACCGAAAGACAAAAATGTAATTGGAATAAAGTGGGTATTCCAGAATAAGCTGGATGAAAAAAAAAGGTAATAAGAAACAAGGCAAGATTGGTTTTTTTAAAGGTCACACTCAGATCGAAGGTATTGATTTTGAAGAAACATATTCCCTAATTGCCTAGATGGAAGTGATCTAGATATTCTTAGCTTTTGCAACTTTTAAGGATTTAAAATTTTATGAAATGGATGTAAAATCAACATTCTTAAATGGAGAAGTGAAAGAAGTCTAAATTGAGCAACTAGAGGGATTTAAGTCTGGAAATAACCTAGATGTTGTTTGCAGGTTAAAGAAAGCTTTATACAAATTGAAGCGGGCTCCTAGAGCCTGGTATGGAAGATTAGAAAAGTACTTGATTGGACAAGGATTTTTAAAAGGATTTGTTGACAATAATTTATACTACAAAATTCACTCAGATCAAATGTTGATTGCTATGGTTTATTTTGATGACATAATTTTTTGAGGAAATGATGACATGTCCAAAAAATTTACAGATGAAATGCAAAAGGAATTTGAAATGTCTATGATAGCTGAGTTAAATTTCTTCCTTGGATTACAAGTAAATCATAACAACAAAGGAATTTTAATTTCTAAGTCAAAGTATACCAAAGAATTATTGAATAAGTTTGGATTGGAGAACTCCAAATCGGTTTGTATACTTATTGCTATCAGATGCAAGTTGACAAAAGAAGATGATTCACCTAAAGCTAATGAAAGTATGTATAAATCAATGATTGGAGGATTGTTATATTTGACTGCTACTAGACCAGACATTATGTATACTGTTCGTTTAGCAACTATATTTCAACAAGAACCAAAAGAATCACATGTTGTAGCAGTAAAAATAATCTTTAGATATTTGAAGGGTACAAAAGATATGGCGTTATGGTATCCAAAGGACTTAGATTTCACTTTGAAAGATTATATTGATGTTGATTGGGCTAGGTGTGTTGATAACAGGTGGAGCACAAGTGGTGGAGCTTATTTCCTTAGCTCCCAGTTGGTTGATTGGTCAAGCAAGAAATAGGATTCTATATCTTTATATAATACTAAAGTTGAATACATTGCAACATCCTCATGCTCCACTCAGGTACTATGGATAAAACAAATGTTGAAGGAAATTGGCATATCATTTGATGAACTGATCTTAATTATGTGTGATAATACTAGTGCAATAAAAATTTCCAAGAATCTGGTACAACACTCCATAATGAAACATATATCCATTACATATCATTTCTTGAGAGAGAAGGTTTTGGACAATGAGGTAAAACTTGAATATGTACCTACAAAAGAGAAAATTGTGGATATTTTCACAAAAGTGTTGAGAAAAGATACTTTTGAGTATCTCCGACAGAAGTTAGGGGTTTTTCTGATGCCTAGTCTACAATAATTTACACCAGGGTATTTTATGCTCACACTTATCTAGATCAATGCTTGGTGGCTTCCTTATAGGGGGAGTGGAGTAAATTTTTCAGGGGGAGTTGTTTCTCTTTTTTCTTTATTTTCAAAGGGGGAGAAGAAAAGAAGGTCCTTGATGTTGTTGATGCTGACATTTTTTTGTTTGGATTGTCATTGATGAATGTTGCCATCAATGACAAAGGGGGAGATTTTTGGAATGTGATGTTGTTGATTGTTGTCATTAATGGTTTTCATTGATGTCAATGTATCTTGGTTGATTGATTAAGGTTCAGTTTTGATGCTTTGGTGATCTGGATTGGTGTGCTTCAGATGTTGTGCTATGATGATATTTCTTTGGTTGTTCTTGTCCTGGTCCCCTTCATTTTGCAACTTAATGAGATACACTCTTATGGGTCTGGACCAATCTGAAAATTGACCAATGTGCATAAGAACATTATAACATGTATATCCTATTCCTTGGTTCCAGATATCATGGTAAAAGTGTAGAGTGTTGATTTGAGAAAGGAGGTTTTATTTTCATTCCCTTCCATCGTAGGAATGTTTTTGTGGTGACCTAATTCAAATTGTGTTTGGCTGACTTAGGAGTTTATGGAAGCATGGAATGATTTTTTTTTTGTTTGACTTAGGAGATTATGAAGGCATGGAATGGTATAAGTAAAAGTTGACCCTATTCGATGAAATCAACTGTGGTGAATGTGAATCTAAAAATCCAAAAAATATGCAAAAGTATACAACCAAAGGTACTAGACAGTGAGATTCTATCTGGTGTCATTATTAGTGACAATTATTTTAGTGGTGGATTCCCTTTCATCATTCTTCTGGCAGTGAGCCATTTTTGATTAGTAGTGATCCTTTCTCTTTTGGTAGTGAGCCTTTTTATCTTTGGCTGTAATAGCTAGGCAGTGAGACTTTGTAAAAATCACCTTAACCAGTGTCACCTTAATTGGTGTTTTATAATTGAGAATTAGTATTCTCCATGGTTTTTCCCTTCTTGGGTTTCCACATAAATTTAGGTGTTCATTGTGCATGGAATTTTTATATGCTTTCATATTCATATATGTTAGATTATTATCTGATTGATTTAAGTTTGCTCTAGATTGATTAAAGTCAAGAAAATTATTTTATAATAACTGATTCAACCCCCCTCTCAGTTATCTAGACTATTCAATAGCCTTTTCTTTCATAAGAATCTTCTTCTTCTTCTTTTCTAGAGGTGTCTTCTCCTTCATCAGAGTACTTGTAAAATCTTTCCTCTTCTTTCCAATAATATAATTAGTCCTAGAGAACTTAGGGGCAACTAGAGGAGTGGTATTTTTTCTACCAGATCTTCTGACACTTGATGATCCTCCCAGTGAGCTAGACATGGCTTTAGCCTTCTCAACTTATTCTTTTGTGGGGCCTATCACTTCTGAAAAACTATGCAATCATCTTCTCAACTATTTTGTTTACCTATTTTTTCCTTTGATCCATGTGAAACTCCATGATTTTTTCCTCATATGTACCATATCTCTCCTAAGAAGTGCCCCTAGGTTTTCTTAGCATAAGATCAACAAAACCAATTATTAGTTTCTCTTCAACTTTATATCACATTTTTGGAATCACATAGTTCTAGGCTCAACAACCTCCATTATGCAACAATCTTTACTTACCATAAAAATAATGTCATTCTTGTATTTTTCTACCATATTTTTTGGTATTCTCTCTCTGAACTACATATTCTTCTAGAAGGTCTTTAAAATTCCCCATAATGGAGCTTCTTTTGTCTCCAAATTACCTAACCTCCTTAGGTGGTATCTGATTTGATGTGCCAGAGGTCTATTCTTCAACCAAACTATATTCTTTGTACCGAGAACCTCATTCAAGAAATAAAACAACAAACATATGATCAATGTACCAAATTTAAAAGGATATTTTGAATCCCTCATCTTCTATAAATTCTCAATCAATTGTTCCTTGAATAATTTGCAGAAGTCATAATCAATACCCTTCATAACCATTTCATATGCTGTATTAATGGTGGTTGTTGATACTATAGTGTCGAAAAATGGGTCCTTTCACATTTTCACACTCATTTGGGTCATCCTTGCAAATTTTGGCTTAATGTTGCCTTGATTTAGTGTTGTAATGTGTATAACACATTCATATTAGGTCTTGGGCCCTTGTGAACTAATGGATTTAAATGGTAACTTGCAAAGGTGTTGTAAAGTGTTATCACACACTTTCACACTTTTCTAGGGTTTTATCAATAACTAAGAATAATAAACATACTTTTAATCATAATTTACCTTAATCTTGAACATTATTTGGAATTTTGTATAGTTTTGTAACACACTTTCACATTCCTCTAGGGTTTTCATTAACAATTAGGATTTATCATGCTTTAATTGGCCCTATTTTGCATCCACAAGCCTCATTTATTGCATCTTTTTGAGGATAATCCCGACAGTTCAATAATTGACCAATCATAATTTAGGTGTTCCTAGCTTGTGTGGCCCAAACTTAGTGTCTGGGACTTATTTTCCACCTTGGGTGAATGAGTCCCACCTAGGTATTTTTGGCCCCGATGTAGGTTTCACACATTTCTAAACACTTTTAATTTTTGGTCTCATACATTATGTGTGATGGGACTCATTCACCACCTTGGCTGAATGAGTCTCGGGTGACCAAAATTCAAATTCAAATCAAATTTATGATGAGATTTTATTCTCCTAGATCTGATGTTAGCTTGTAGTGTTGTAATTTCAAGAATTCTTGCATAATTGAGTATAAATACAAGGTTCTTTCACTCATTTTCACCTAAGACTTTTGTGAGAGAATCCCTATATCAAATTGAGTTCACAAGAGCATTTGAGCAAGAGCATTCAAGGAATTCAAGGGATTATTATCAAGCATTTAAGAGCATTGTTCAAGCGTCAATCATCATGTCAAGGATTGCATTCTTTGTGTTTGTTATTGTGCTAACAATTGTGATGTAGTCTTCATGATTCAAGCAAGCATTACATTCAAGATCTACCAACATCAAGAAAGAATCAAATACCACATCCATTGCAGCCATTTCAAGCATAATTGCAACACCATATTGCTAGGGTTTGGTGAATTGCAATATTATCTTTTATTCATTCATCATTCTCCCTTTAATTTTTCTTTCATTTCAAGGTTTAGTTACCAACGAAGGGTGGTTTGACCAAGGAAAACCCCTATTATTTAACCCTCACAACATTTTCCCCTCTTCTTATGTGTGATTTGTAGGTCTAGGTTGCAAATTTGTCAAGGAGAAAAGTTTTCAAATCTCTAAAGTTATCAAAGTTGTCATTCAACCTTAGAGAAGCTTGGAGAAGACCTATAGGTGGTATTTTATAGATTCGGATCTAGAAAATAGTCAAAAAGAGAAGAGAAAACTGAGACACATAATCCAGTTCAGAACTTCTAGAAAATAAAAAGTTGACTAATTCACCACTACTGGCGAATGGGTCCCACTATACAGGGCTGATAAATTTTTTTGTAGATTTTGATACCCTTTTGGTTGAAACTTATTTCTGCACATTTTCCCAGAAACTGGACTAATTTTCCTAGCTTGGAAAATGAGTCCCAATCAACATAAACAATAGATTTTCAATGATCCAGGCCTCCATTCTACCTTCTTCAGTCTTATAGGTGCACAATTCTAGTATCATATCTTTTTATTATATTTTGTTCATCTTTTTAGGTCATTTTGCATATCACACTATTTTCCAACATTTTCTTTTCCAAGTTTACACTTGGTGGTGAACCCCTCATTTGACATCATTAATCCCCTGGAACATTCCCTTTGTCAGATTTTAATCTCTTTTGCATTGAAATCTCAAGGGCTTGTTCTTGAGTGAAAAGAGAAAGAAAATTGGTCTCTTTCCTTTTAGGTCCAAAACCCTATAAGTGAAAGAAAACAACACAATCTTCACCTTTTCAGATATAGAGTTTTCCCTGTTAATGAAACATGTTTTGTAACCAATCATCATTATGAAATACTTGACTACTAGATCTCTAATGTTTTTTATTTTGAATGCCCTCTTGTCATATGCCACTTTATAGCTCCATCACTACATTTTTCATAGACTTTAGTGCCAGAACTGGTTTGGTTGAGCATAAACCCGTGCCAACCCCAATCAACTCTTTTTTGATCAAGTGGGGTATATTAAGCCACATGAAACTATCATGTAAACTGCTTAGGATCAATCTTACCCACATGTCATCATGGATAGAGTTAAGAAAATAGAACCACACATCAAACTTCTTCTCCACCAAGCAATCAATTTTTTTTTAGTTCAAAGTTTTCTTTGGTGTGTTCATTAACCCACACATCACCCATTTTACCATGAACATATTCTTTCAACTTTGCATGAATGTGAGCCCTTAAATCTTCTATGTACAAAACACCATATGGGACGTGCAAAAATGTAACATTTGGGTCATCCACTAGTGATTTATTAGGATTCCATTTGAATTTGGATCAAGGATGATCCACTACCTCTACAATTTTTTGAGTATACATTGTGCAAAAAAATAAAACCAATTTTGAAAATTAGGGCAAGATAGAACTATAAATACCTTTTAATTGCGTTTTCATAAGGGTTTTGCATGCAAGAACTTCTAAAAATTGGTCAAACACTTTACTCTTTCCTTTAATCCTCTGCTCTTCTCAAATGCTCATTTGAAAATGACTTAGATTTTGTATATATGAAATCACTTATAAAACTTTTTTCATTGACCTAATTTTTCATTGAATACACAATTTGAAAAGCTAGTAAAACCCCTAACTGTATGCATAGTCGCCTTCAAATGCTCTACAAACTTCCACAGCTAAATATTTTTGATCAATGCTTGCTCCAAAGGTCAACCATATTGACCCACACATTGTATCCATGTGCTAAAGAATCAACACCAATTCTTTGGTAGGGGATACATTTTTTTTTTTTGAATGCTCCCCTTAAGCTAAAGCTTTCAACTTAGTTTTTGGAGGAAACATCTGCACCAAATGTTGGTATAGAATAAAACTTAGTCTCACTATCTTCCTTCTTTCTCCAAATCTTGTCCATCTCTTTCTTCATCTCTACTAGATCAACCTCTTTCACCAAATCATTCTTCTTTGGTGGATCATTCTTGCTATTGAAAAATTTAGAAATGTTTCCTAGTCTTCTGTAATTGTAGAAAGTGACAAAATTTTGAACAAGCTTAATTCCACCCATTCTAGATATAAATTGATTGGATTTATGCCCAAATCCATTACATGCATAATAATATCCATTGAAATATTGAAACCTCATACCATTATTATAGTCATTCATCATTGACTTATGCATTCACTAGCCTTATGATTGAAAATTTTACATGCAAAGCACTAACCAAGAAAATATTGAACATTCTAATTCATTTTTCTTCTACAGTCCATAGCCTTATATCCAAATTTATTGCAGGAATATATGAAACCATGAAAATATGGGTGCCAAGTTATGCATTTCATTGTTTTATTAGTGGTCTTTTGAAGTATTTCCTTTGATTCTAGACTTGCTTGCCATTAATCTTCTTATCCTCAATATTCTTTTCAACTTGATTTGGATTTTGATCTGTCTTTGATATTTCACCTTTCTTAAACCTTATTCCTTCTTTGTCTTTAGATCCTTTCTGGTTTGCAATCATTTCATCAAGATTTGTAGAGCTCATCTTGAATTTGTCTTCATGAATCTTTGTTTCTCAAGATCTAATCTCAATATCACAACTTCTTCTTCAAGTTTTGAACACGTTCTTTTGATTTTCTTTTCATCTTTGTATTTAGACATTCTTCAACTCTTTTTCCTTCTTCAACTTGCACTTTCAAACTGGTAATTGTTTCAAATTAGCTTGATCCAACTTCCCATTGACCTCCTTATGTATTTCTTTGAATTTCTTGATTTTTCCTCTCAAATTTTTGATGTATTCAACTAATTCTTTGACATTTTCCTTCAAATATTTGTTCTCACTTCCAATCCCTTCTAGATATTCAAGGGCTATTCTAAGTTCTCCATTCATGTCAACCATGAAATATTCTTCTGTGAATCCAACAGTAGGAATGTCTTTCATAGGAGTAGGATATCTTTTGAGAGCCATGTGTTCAACATCCAAGATATTCCCCAAGTGGTTAAGCTTCTTCCAAGGAACCAAGCCTTGATGCCAATTGTTGAACACAAAAAATACTAAGAAGGGGGTGAATTAGTATTTTCTAAAACAACTTAAACATATAGACATTCATTCCACATAGCACATTTAATATGCAGTAAGAAATGAAACCATGAAATGAACCATCAAAATCACATAACATATGAACACTAGAATTTTATGTGGAAAACCCAAAAAGGGAAGAACTAAAGTGAAGATTAGTTCAGAATATATTATAACCAATTATATGATATTATAAAAGAGCTCATTGTATGTGGACTCGCTATCCTAGTGGACTCACTACCCATAGAAAGAATAAAATATAGAAGAGAGGGGTGGCACACAACCAAAATGAATTGTTACAAATGCATCTACAACATGTTGGAATATAGTTTCATTGAAGCTCAATACATAGAGTCAACACAATTAATTACTCTACTCTAACACTATGGTTTTCTTTGCAATTGCATCACTTTCACACAATTTGCATCCAATATGCTTGTATATATTTGCTAATATCCAACACTCAAATGAACTCATAGTATATCGATTTCATTCCAAAATCAATTAGGTCAGCCTAATTAGATGTATTATGCAAAATATAATTTGTCAGCCCAAAACATACTTCACTCTGCAAATAACCCTTATGAAAAACTCAATAGGTTGGCATAGAATTATATTAGAGGTCCTACATAATTCATCAACACTTATTTAAACTCCACTTGATACTCATATCATATTAGGTTGGCACCAGTAATGACCAACTGGTCAACCAAAAATAGACACAAAGACCTCCAAACTTTATGCCACTTGGAATTAAGATACACTTGACACCTACCAACACTCCCATAAATCTTCAAGACTAGATACCAATTCCTAGTGAAGTGTAGGCTCACCAAAACATACACCTTGTACTTGCAATCACTGTCACTCACAAATCAAAACTATTGTCTTCCATAACTTTTACTCCAAAAACAAAAAAAATGTGAAACTTTAGATTTAAATTTGTATATCATCCAATAAAACTATATTATAACCGTAGAAAAATATTCTTTATAGCGGAACAATACAAACCAAATTACCAAATGTCCTATACACTTAAAAAACTATTCTGATACTAAACCAATTTTCCGCTTCAACTGTCTAAACTAGATCAAACCTTCTTACAAATATACATTAGATTATCGTCTATATGTACACACTCATGATTCACCAAATGATCTACATATCAATCTTTCATACAGTTTTGACATCAATGACAACAATGCATAAAAATCATACTCATACTCATGTTGCCAATAGACATATCAATGAAAAAATCCACAAAATTCCAACGTAGATCAGAATGGGATGTTCCCTAAACATCTAAAAACACTTTAATATATGCCTATTTCATACCATCATGCCATCAATAACCACCACAAATTAAACATGAATAGGAAACTATATTCTTGAAACACATAATGCTGAATCATGAGATATAACATTCACATATCTACTTGTAGACCATTTCAACACATGAGATTGGAACTGAGACACTACATAGACATTGAAAGCATACACACTAGGCCATGGGAGTAGAAACATCAATGCAAAGAAATGCAAAATATTTCTCGGATCAGTTTGGATAACTAACAACACTGCCAACCTTCTGTAATTCACAAAACTCTCCTCAATAACATAGGGGACTTGAAAATATGGGAGTGCAATGTCCACAAAGCACTAACATTAAATCCCAAACTGTAAGACAATGTCTTTATTAGCGAACAAATGTGGAGCATTCTATGGATAGACTTCAATGTAACTTCTTAAACAAGAAACAAATAGGCAACTTGCAAAGTCTAGAATTTGCTTTCAATAACTCATACATTATCAAGAACAATTTAGGATAGAGCACATATTATACTATAAAAATTAAACATCTCTCCATAATCAATAATGCTTCTAGTCCTCATCTAAATGTATCATTTTAAATCAACTCTGTTAATAGTAATAATGGGTAAAAGTATAAACCTTTGTCACTTTATAAAGGAATCAACCAACACTAAAAAGATTTTTGAACTTCAACCACATAAAAGTGGTATTTATGTTTTGAAATTCAATATGATGTAAACTAATGAAATGTAAAACTCTTGGTGAAGTTTATTCCTATAATTTTTCTAATCTTTTAAAATTGTTTTGGATTATTTTTTATCAATTTAAGAGCAGATTTAGAAATGTTGAAAATTTCAATAAAACATGACATTTAGTTGATGTCAAGAAACAAACAGAAAAAAGCTTCATTTTCATTTGATTTTTTTTCTCCAAATAGGTAACTTCAATATCTAATGCATGGAAATAAAATAAATTTTGATGCATATTTTTCTCGTAATAATGCATTACAATCAAACTTACTATAATTTGATAGTTTTCATTTGACGTACTATTGCTGACTTTTTTTATTAATTTCAAAGAAAGTATACCCTTTTGAAGAGGATTCTCTCCTCTAGTGCACCAAATATTTTTCAAAAAAATTTAATATGTTTTACTATTTTTTAAATTTCTAATCAGCCTCTTTTTTAACTTTAACAACCTACTTGCATTATTTTAAAAATATTTATTAAAACTAATCAAAATATCAAAAAGTTTACATATTTGGATTCACCACTGCGAGCTCTACAAAAAGGTTTTTTTTTTTTTTTTAAATCATTCTAATTGATGAAAATTTCAATTAAAATTAAAAGTTCCAATTTTTTTTGAAAAAGGCTAAGATGGTTGCCAACTAGGATGCCACATATATAGTTTTGGTAGAAATTCTTTCGATCAAAAGGGTTTCAACCAAACCCATTTCTGTTGAAATCATACACATAAAATAAGTCACATTTTAAAGTGACAAAGCAAAAAATTCAAATTTTGAATTTTGGGTGAAAGGGTTTCACCTTAAACTCTAGGTGCCACATATATGCCATGTGGTTTCAGGTGAAACTATTTAGTTGGACAAAATTGTGACACAATTTTGTGTTTTTACCCTAATGCACTAAAATAAATTCAACAACTCTTCTTTGATAAGGCATGACATCCAACCATGAAATTTAGGAATTCTTCTTTGATAAGGAATAACATACAACCATGAAATTCAAAAAATATTCTTTGATAAGGCATGAAACACAACCATAAAATTCATCACCAATATTGGACCAAACTGAATATAACAATGGCAACCAATGGAAAGGACTAACAACTTACTACTGAAGTGTTGATACTAATGACAACCAACAAACAATGTTGACAATAACAACTATCAACAATCTCTTCAAGTGTTGATAACACATTCATTACACCCATCTCCCCACCTATAATGAGAGGGCCCTCCCATCTATGCCCCATGGAGTGAACTACTATCTCTGGCAAGACAATCCTACTTTATGGGGATTAAATTCACCATTCGTTATCCCTGCTTGATTCTCTGCCTGAACCATGAACTATGGCCACCTGAAATATGAACTATGTCTGCCTATCTATGGCAAAGTTCCAAGTCAATAGGGAGTAATGACCATCCGACCATAGATAGATGGGTGCACCATGGGGTGTGTGTTCAATAGGTTAACAATTGCCAACAATCTCCCCCTTTGGCATTGATGGAAACATACACTGCTCACTCTCCCCCTTTGACATATAGGATAAAGGGCTATACATTCATGCACAAAGCAACAAGACATTCTTCGACTTTAGGAACAAAGGGAAAAAGGTCTTCAAACAAATTAAAAACACAGATTCCCCCTTTGACTAGCAACACTTTTTCTTCAAATATAGATATACATGTACAAAAACTACACACCTTATTCATGACTTCCCCTCTCTACCAAATCCCCTTGAGCAGTAGCACTCATTAATCTAGGAGAAAGGATATGACATGTAGTTCTCCCCTGGAAAGATGCCCCATTTTATGTATCTATTTAGAGAAAGGAAGGGCAATAATCCCTAGAATTTTGTCAAAGATACTCAATAGTATCTTTAAAAGTGACTTAGTAAGAATGCCTACAATCTTGTCCTTAGCAGGCACATACTCCATTCTGACTTCATGTTCTGTAACTTTCTCCCTCAAAAAGTGATACTAGATTGAAATGTGTTTTGTTCTTGAATGCATTACTAGATTCCTAGAAATGTCAATAGCACTTGTATTGTCACATAATATGGGAATAGCTTCATCATAATCCATCTTCATATCCCTCAAAATATGCTTCATTTAAAGCACCTGAGTACAAAAAGAGTTGCAACAACATATTCTACTTCTGTTGTGGATAAAGACACTAAATCCTACTTTTTACTGAACCATGAGACCAATATGTCTCCCAAGGAGAATGCACTTCCACTTGTACTTCTTCAGTCATCAACACAACCTCCCCAATCAAAATTAGTGTAGGCACTCAAAGTGAAATTTTATTCCTTTTTGAACCATAGACAATAATCTAGAGTACTTTTCATAGCATTCTCATGGTATTTCTTAGGATTAAATTTGAATCTAGCAACCAAATATCAATCTTAAATCACATTGTAGGATGAGCTCATATAATTGAACTTGTATAAAACCTGGCACAAGTAATCAAATATATGTTCTGAAAAATAGATAGGCATCCAAAACTATCTATAACATACTACCTCTTGAAATTGTACTTGTGAACCCCCAAAACATTTGATACATCAAAGTAGCATGCATTGAACAATCCTAAACATGTCCACAAGATTGTATGAATAAAATATTATTTTCTAAGAAATGTGGATTATTCCAACAAGCCTTCATATTTATTTCACTTTGCCAGAGCATGGTAAAAACTATGCCACTTGCCTCTTTTCCTTTAGAAGGGTTAAATAATTGAAATTTTAGATATAACACCTTCACCACATGATCAATGTGTATTTTGAGCCATAAGACTAAATCTTTCTCAACGGAGGGATGTGGATCAAAACAACATGACTCTACCTTAGATAGATATTATGTGAATGTCTTAGCCAATTTCATAAACTTATATTCATATGCAATACAATAAACATGAATGATACCAATCAAAACATGTGTACCAACCTGCACACACCTTCATCTTCCATTCATACATGCTCAATAAATTTGCATATCAACTTGATCTAATCCAATTCATATCTTTTTGTAAAAGTCTTCAACACCTTTTATTTTTAAGGAGAAAAATGTTCTACAAGTGAAATCTCTGCTGAGATAATGCACTTTCCTAGTTTTTCTTGGAATCTTATGAAAAATGCATAAGAGTACAGCCATGCTTCTTCTCATGGTCTTCTTTCTATAATTTTTTATTTTTTTTCTTTTGTGGATTATGGAATTCACTCTTCATCTGAACTCATTGCTTAACAAATTTACTTCTAAAATTGTTTTCCTTATGTCCCACATTGTTGCATTTGAATCATATAATGTTTTACTCTAGAACAAGATTGTTCCTCCTTACTTTAGATCTCCACTCATCATCCTTGTGACCATATTTGTTTCAAGCATAGAAATATCCATGAAAAAAAATAGTATTATTTATTTGAGACAAGAATGACCTACCATGTTATCATTGATTCTTTGTCTAACTCTAAAATCAATAACCTTATGGCCAAAAATATTGCAAAAAAAATAGTAACCTTGAAAAGGTTGATTGAACTTGGTAGGAGTATGTTTTTTTTTTATATGGAGGACTTCTAGATTATTTTTTCTTTTGGTCAAGATTGGATCCAATTTAATTCTTTCCATTTTGAATAGTATTTGCATCTCTAGAGCCATTCTTCTTAGATTCTTCAGTGTAAATTTTTATTTCTTTGTTTCAAGCCTGTCAAATTATTTTGAGCTATCCTCAGGACCAAACTTCTCTCCTTTGTCGATTTTTTCCATTTCTCTATTTAGGACATTCTTGCGAGTAATAATTTCCTCCTCAAGCTTTAAACATTCAACAATTTTGTCATTGATCTTAACAATTTAAAGATCTTCAATCTTCTTGCCCTCTTCAATCCTTTCTTTCAATTTAGAGATCACACCTTCTGCCTCTTTTAGTTTGATTTCACATTCTTTTCCTTTTTCAACTTGATTTTTCAATTTGTCAGTTTCTTCCTTTGATTTTACAAGCAAGCCTTCATATTTTTATTTAGTCCCATTGCTTCATTTAGGTCTTCCAGAGCTGACCAAAGTTTTCCTTCAAATTCTATTCCCCAATCATCTGAATTGAAGTCCCAAGCTTCAAGTTCCATAGATTCTAGATCTAGATCAGAGCAAAGCATATCTTCATCACTTAAGGTTTTGGAATCCTTGCATTTCTCAACATTGCACATTATTTCGATACTATTGAAATCCATAAAGAGAGTTTCATCATTTGAATAATTCTCCTCATCTTCAAAGGAATCACTTCTCTCTTTGGAATAGATACCCTTTTTAACCTAATGTCTTTTATTGCTATCATTTGATTCTTTATAAGGGCATTTAGAAGCCAAATGACCCATTCTTCCACAATTAAAAAATTTGAAAGGTAACTTACCTTTATATTTACTAGTTCCTTTCTTCAATCTCCTCACAATGTTTGTTTCAACATCATCAAGGTCTTCATTCTAATCAGGAGCCTCATCTTGAATATTTGTGTTAGCTTTGAATGTAGTTTCATTCTTTAGAACATCATGACCAAAATCTCTCATCTCAAAGGCAGTAATAGCACCAAATATTTCATCAATTAGTACTGATCCAAGTCTTTAAATTCTTCAATGGCAAAAAATTCATGACTATAAGATTTTGGGAGAGATATCAAAACCTTTTCACAATTTCACTTTCCTTTACTTATCAACCAAGATCAAAGATGCCAAAGATAAATTCTTGAACATAAAGCATATAACTTGAAATGTCTTCAACTTTTGTCATCTTCAGGGTTTCAAAACTACTTTTAAATATCTACATCTTAACTTACTTTACTTGTGTATCTCCTTCATATATATTGTTGAGCTTTCTCCAAATATCTTTAGCAGACTTACAATTCATCACCTTTAAAAGTTTAGAATTAGATAGTCCACAAAAGAGAGAATTCTTGGCATTGACATTACAATCATATAACCCAATTTCTATAGGATCTGTTAGAGGAGTAGCAAGAGTAGTATAACCATCTTTGATTGATTTTTCACACTCCAAACCCTAGAGAGTTTGGGTGTCCTTCCATTCTCAATTTCCTAAAATCATAATTAGTCCCATGAAACCTAGGACCCTTGTATGAACAATCATGTGCCATCCCAGATCTTTTCCCTAGCCTATTAAACTTCTTTAGGGGAACTTGGCTCTGATAAAAAATGTTTAACACACCCGAAGACTAAGATGGGGGCTGAATTAGCCTACTAAAAAAGTTAATCCCTTCTAGACCTTGAAACTTTTAGTGTAGTACAATATTCTTTCTTAGATCAAAACCTTAAAACATAACAGTAATAGATAACAATATAGAAATTTGAATCCTTAGCAACTTCAACAAACCTTATTCAATGAAAGATATAATAATTCCACTTCTAGGGCACGCGCATGATCATCATGGAAAAAATAGGCCCTTAAGTGGCAATAAAATTCAGAAAAATCAAAGTTAGGCAACTTGACGTAAAAATTTGAATTAGTTAACTATATTATTTCAAAAATATGTAAGAATAGAATCTGTTGCAAATTGAATGTAGTTTCTAAACTACTAGGTTTATTTTTAATTTTAAAAAAGTCTATTTGGTGAAATTTTGAAATTTCAATGCAGTAGTACTTAAATTTCAAGGAAAAAATAAGAAGTAGATGTTTGTCTGACCACCCTAACCACAATAAAATGATAATATTTTAAAATAATATTTTAGGTATAAGTAGAAGAATCATGTCCCGATGTGATGCATATGTTTTTGTAATTTTTTTCCAAGTAAATAATTAATTATTATTTTTTTATTACAAATTTTAAAAAATATAAAAACTCGTACGTCTGACCACCTTAACTTGGTCAAAACTTCATGAAATTCAATTCTTTTTTTCTTAATCCTATATTATGTGAAGCATAGAATGTGACACATGTTTCAGATTCAAAAAATGTGATACCCTTTGAAAGCTATAGATGTTTTTCAAACAGCCTATCAATCAAGACTTTAGTTGTAATTCAAATAGAAAATGAATAATAATTATTTATTAAATTCAAATTAAAGTATAATTTATATTGGTGGAAATTTAAGAATCTCCTTTAAAAACCCTTTTCATTTCATCAACTTTGGGTTAAAAAAAAGTCATCAGCCACATGGGCCATCATATCACTTACATATCACCACTTTTTGGCCCATTATGATCCTGCACATACCCTCTAACCAAATCAACATCAGCGAGAAGGAAATTGATAACACACACACGCACAAGGAGAACACTAGATTTATATGGATAACCCAATGAGGGAAAAACCACGATGGGAGTTAACTCCCAATATAAAGGCTCACTACCAAAAAGACTTGCAAGAAGACTCACTTCCATGGAGTAAGATACAAAAGACTTGCAACATTGAAGTAACAACCAAATCCAGGTACAAGATACAAGGACTTGATGAGATTCACCATCTTAGAGTAGTATACAAATTTTTATATGATAGTACAATGTTTGTCAACAATTCACTCTACTGACTGAGGCATTAAATCACAATTGATCTTTTCTTTCATTCACATAAGCTTGCACTATCTCTGCTAGATATTCAATACAATTCATACACACACTTCTTCATACTCATACACTTCTCTATTTTGCTGCATCAAAATTTTCTTATATTTATATCCATCACAACACTTCAAAACTTAAATTAGGTTGGTCAGTAATAGGATACCAATAAATTCAACTAGTGGGCCCCCAAAAATATGATGCGGTCCAGTCCTAAATATAGAGATGACCAAAAAACATCTCAGCACTTCTTCCAATATGATCCAAAATAATTTACACATAGGTGCACATGAACCTAAGTCAACATCAAAGAAACGTGTGGATGAAACTTTGAAGTGTATTACGAGTCAGCCCAAAAACATTCTTCCAATTGAACTAACTTGATGTGGTCTCAAATAGGATAGGTCAGGACCTAAATCTATCATAACACATATTCCATTACCGGCGTAGCTCCCCAAGTATATGGTGCAAGCAAAGGAGCAAGCCTTGTCGAGAAAATATCCATAAATAACCCAGAAAGCCAACTCAAGACCCAATGTGGCACCAAAGTGACAAACTAACAATGTCTGGATCACATTGGGATGTTCCCTAAACATCCAAAAAAAATCATATACTTCTTTCATACTTTCATGCCATTAATAGACACCGCAGTTAAAATAGGAACAAGAAACTATATTCTAAAAATAAAAAATGCTTAATCATGAGATATAACATTAACATATCAGCTTGTGGACCATTTCAGCATATGAGATTGGAACTAAGACATTGAATACACATTAAAAGAACATTAACCAAGCGGCATGAGTAGAGACATCAATGGAGAGAAATGTAGAGTATTTCCCAAACTAGTCTAGACAACCAACAACATTGCCAACATTATGCAATTCATAGAACTCTCCTTGACAACACAAGTAACTTGAAAAGATTGGAGTGAAACATTCATAGAACACTAACATTAAATCCCACATCGTAAGACAATATATATTAGTGGATAATTGCAGAGCAATCTCCAGATAGACTTCAATGTAGCTTCCTAAACTAGAAACACATAGGAAACTTGCAGAGGCCAAAGCTTACTTTCAATAACTTATACATTATCAAGAACAATAGGAGAGAGGACAAGTTATAATATAGACATATATTATACTATAGAGTCTTTTTAAAATTAATTTGTGCATCTCCTTGATAGAACTTAGAAAACTATTTAGATACTACCATAAATTCTTAGGTATGTCTACATGTAGGGAGAATGAATATTCTTTAAAATTACTCAGGTCCCTTAGTTGAATTAATGGTATAAAAAGATATATTTAAATGAGGAAATGAATCTTGAGCTCCCAATGTTTAATATTAGCCAATTCTGATGCCAAATGTTATTGATAGTTTAGATAGATAAATCAAAAGTCACAGATATTAATTGTTGAATTGTTAAAAGTATTTGATGCCAACTAAACTTTATTTCAATACAATTTGAGACTAAAATGTAAGATATTCGAAGTCATCTGTGATTCTTTTCAATTGATATTTGATGATATAATTATCCTTAGATGTTGTCTTTGAACACATGAACCTTGATGCATAATTTAAAAGTTTTGGAACCCATGTTAATGAATAATAGTAATATATCCCAAGATTGTCAATATTAGAATTAAGAATTTTATTTTTGAAAATTGAGGCACTATGTCATGATCATGATCAAGTCTAGTAAGGTCAATCTATTGAGAATCAGTACATGTGTTATGAACTAAATAATTTTTTATATTATAGATTTTGTAATTAATTATACGAAAGACATTCCTTGCATGAGTAAGGGTAGGTGAAAGTGTTAGATAAACAACTAAGAAGTGGTGTAATAGAAGTTGCAAGAAAAAAGAATTTGAAATCTATATATATCAAAAATATGATCTCTAAAAAAATTCTAAAGAAAAAATAAAACACATTTGAGATAGGTTCAAATAAAATATAATAAATACAAAATATGAAAATAAATAAATATAATATAAAAAACCAAACTTAATCCAAAATTTTCATAACATTTATTAATATAAATTTGATTAAGAAAGTTTATCAAAATAAGTAAAAAATACATGGATATGCAAATTTCAACATTACAAATTGTTATGATATTGTTATCAGGTTTCAATTGTGTAGTTTTTAGAGTCAAACTCATTGATCCATAACATGTGTTAATGAATTTGATTAGAAAAACTATCCAATTGAATCTTGATAACAGTATCATAATTTGAAACGCTATAGAAAATACCTCCTACTTATCATTACAAATTGTTATTGCATAAATTAGACTTCAATAGAAGAGGGGCCAAATCATAAAGTAAAAGTAACTAAATATTGCCAAATAAACATTGTATAGTAGATTTCGAAATTTTTCTCTTAATCAAAATTATTTTCACAAGCTAAGTATTTCCTTTGGAAAATTACTTACCTGGCATGAATTCGCTCTAATCCAAAAGGGATCATAAAAGAAAGACAATTCGCTCTAATCCAAAAGGGATCTTAAGAGAAAGACAATTCGCTCTAATCCAAAAGGGATCATAAGAGAAAGACATCTCCCAGGCGGAATAAGCATTGGAATTTTTCCTTCAATAAAAAAATTCTCCCTCCACATATCAAGATTCCTGATAAAATTTTCCACATTTTTCTTCCACATCTGATATCCGAAAGAATCGAGAAACGTTACCCACAATTTTAGCAGATAAAGTTTTCACTGGGCATTCAAGTATAAATATAAGCATATCTTGCAGCTTAAGCATTGTGCTACAACAACTAGAAGTTGATAAATATAAGCATTTCTCGAAGCTACAACCATGTCTGAATATCCACCCCAATCATGCCCTACTGCGTATCCACCTGCTAAACAACAATGCCCCGCTGCGTATCCACCTGCTAAACAACAATACCCCAGTGTGTATCCACCTACTAAACAACAATATCCCAGTGTGTATCCACCTGCTAAACAGCAATACCCCAGTGTGTATCCACCTCCTCAACAACAATACTCCAGTGTGTATCCACCTGCTAAACAACAGCAATTGTTTGCACTAGGCACAGACCCGGAGATCATAAGAGCCTTTCAAGCGTATGATGACGATGGCAGTGGATTCATTGATGACGAGGAGTTGCAGAGAGCTATCTCCACAGCTGACCTGTCGTGCAGCATCAGGACAGTTCACCTTCTCATGTCTAAGTACAACAACGGCAATTTCACTAAAATAGGTCAGTCGTCTTGCTTTTCATTTGTCTTTATTGTTTAATTGTATAATGAGCGACATACGAATGGAACCATAGTTATATATTCTGTTCTTGGAAGCTATTTGGTAATCCGTGTGGTTTGCTGATGATGGATACTTCGAATTGCTTGTTATTGCATATTTTTGAGGAGTTAACAGAGCTTCTAAGCAACTGGTTTCCTACTAGTTAAGCTAAGTTATACCGTAGTTGAGAAATAGATGCATGATTATGGTTCTTATTACCTTCTTATGTTTGGATCTTGAATTGTAATTTTAGTTTTGAGGCCATTGTGTTTTCAATAGTATATGTGACAGTTAGTGGCTTTAGGCATATTCTCATGGTGTAACAAGGGAATATGGTAGTTGAACTCAATATTAGATAGCATTGAGGAGATAGTATCAGTTCTACCACCTCAACCATGTCAACACATAGTTTATATATATATATATATATATATATTTTAAATTATAATTATTCATGTTATGCTTCTGATTGCACATCCACTTCAAGGGTTGTAGTAGAGGAGGAGTGCTTCTTACCTACCTTGTTTGCCCCTCATACATGTATGCCACATTTTATGTATATTAAAATTAATAAATAATTTTATTTTATAATCAATATTTCAATTTATTTAATGGTTTTGTTTGATGTAGATGATTGGAAAATCATCTAGGTTAGATCATTTGATGTTGGAAAATATTCATCTTGACACACCTTATATGGTAGAACAATAAATCACCCTTAATCAGTGTACATGACATCTAAAAATACGTACAAGTGGCTATGACCATGTGTGTGATGGCCAAAGAGGGAAAATCAAGCTTTCAATGTGAGATGAATATTTTGATTCTAGTTACCCTATTTGATATAGGAAGGTCACTATCAATATTTGGACACAGCATAGATGTCAATAATAAGCGACCATGAAAATATTCTAGAAGATCTTATGGTTAGAGATATCTAAAATGAGAGAAGCATAAAAACATGCTCTCATCTCTTTGTTTCCCTTCGTTATTCTTGCATTCAAAGAGGCTACATGGATGCTTAAACTTTGGGAATATAGAAACGTCAGTTTACCGAGCTTCAACCCTAAAGTATATTTTGAGAGTAACCTTGATTCTCTTTTTAAAAAGTATAAAAATGTATAGATGTAATTTGTTGCCCTAAATGAAACAATTTTGGGTTCTTTATTTGATGTGTTGTGATATGACTCAATAAGCTTTTAACATTTGTCTAAATCCTAGGAAAATGGTTTCTTTGTATTTATATTTGTTTCCTTTAATTTTTTCGTCCATTGCATCTAATTTTTATCCTAGCATCCAAATGCCCACCTTGATGTGTTTACATGGCTGGTTCAACCCCACAAGGTGTATAACAAAAAATAAGGCTCTTGGCACCTCTACACTACTCCCAAATGACACTTTTTACAATAATTTGTTTGACCTTGCTATAGTCAAATGGTGCGGAGTTGAAAAATATTGAGAGATATTATTTTGGAGGGATCTTGCATCTGCATATAAGACCAAATATAACATATATAGGCCCACAAAATTTGAGAACTACTTCATAGTTTAATAATTTTTCTTGCTCTTAAGGCTATTAAAGACCTACCCAAAACTATGTAGCTCAAATGGATCAACACACCTATGGAATTAAATAGGCCCCCCTATCATTTACTAGGCTATCTTGATATAATGGCATATTTAGTTCAACCCCACAAGGAATAGCGAAAAAATTAAGGCTCTTGGCACCTTTACACTACTCTCAAATGAGGCTTTTTGTAAGAATTTATTCACTCTTACCATGGTTAAACAATGTGGGGTTGATAAAAACTAAGAGAAATTATTTTGGAGGGACCCCAAATCCACCTATAGGTATAGAGATAACATCCATAAGCTCTACACACTCTAAGTTCTAGTCCTTTAGAGTTTTGTAGTTTTTTGTTCTTAGAGATCTTAATAGACCTAGTTGGAACTATGTAATCCGAAAAGGTCGACATGAATAGAGAAAAAATGGGTTCCCCTAGAATTCACCCATCTATCCTATCATTTTAGAATAATCACTTTGGCCCCAAAAGGTGTAGAAAAATAAAAGTCCCTTGGGACATTTATATTGCTCTCAAATGATGTTTTATATAAGAAATTGTTTGATCTTGCCATAGTCAATTAGTATGGAGTTGATGAAAACTGAGAGAGGTTATTGTGGAAGGACCCCACAACCACCAGTTAGGCTAAACAAAACATCCGTCCCCCCACAAACTGTAAGAACCACTCTATAATATTTTTACATTTTTTTCTCTTAGGGCTCTTAAGAGACCCTTTTGAAACTATATAGCCCAAAGTGAAAAGAAGCAAGGCCTACATAAGCACTGCCTACACTAATATTTTGAGGAGATTATTTTAGAAATTTTAATATTTTAATAATTACAAAAAGAGAAACATATTTAAATAGAAATAAAACAATATATACCATAACATAGGCGTGTGAGAAAAACCCCACACTCCAAAGAAACTCAATGCATTATTTAGTAAGTTATGATTATAGTAAACTTGTAGATCAAACCTTTACAAGTGTATCACCAATCATAGATCTAGAGGAATTATTACAACTCAACAATATCTAAAAAACTCTACACACAATCTCCATCTTAAGAACATAATAAATAGGAGATCTACCAAACCTAAAACCATCAAATGGTAATTAAAAACTATGAGCTAAAACCACTTAAAAGAGGCATCCAAATTATCTCTCAATCCAATATTCCTTATGAAGTGTTATATTATAAATCATAAATTTTTCAATAGGTGTAACTTCCTTTACAACTCTTTTATGCATCTAACGAATTTCCACATTTCCTATGAAAATATTCAAATGCCATAACTTTTTATCTAGTGAACCGATTGGACCCACTACTTTATTTAGTTGAAATAATTAAAGAGATCTATGCAACATGAACCTTTTACGTTCTCCAAGCAAACACAATTTTTTATTTTGGAAAATTATAGCTCTATAATCTAAAAATTGAGTTTTTCCATTTTATATATGAAAATTTCACTTTTTTGTCATCTTAACATTAGAAGCAAGGTTGAGAAATCTTTCCTAATAGGAATAGATTAACACACTTGGTGAACATAATTTGGCCTCTCCTAGCCTTCATTGCCCATCTCAACATGATGGCGTAGTTGGGTTGGCCCCAACATGTGTACAATGAAAAATAAGGTTCTTAGCACCTTTACATTGCTCTCATGATATTTTTTTACAAGAATTCATTCAATATTGTCATGGTCAAATATGTAGTTTATGAAAACTAAGATAATCAATTTTGGAGGGATCCCAAATTCACCTATAGGTCTAGAAAAAACATGTGTAGGCCACAAAATCTATGAGAACTATTTCATCATAGTTTAATAAATTTTTACTCTTTATTCTATCTCAATAGACCTTGTAAAAACCCATGTAACCCAGAGGGTTCAATAGAACTAAAGAAAAAAATGACCCCTCTCCTATTATTCACCCACCCACCTTGATATGTTGGCACAATTTATTTAGCTCCATAGGGTCTATCTAACAAAAATAAGGATCTTGGCACCTTTTCACTACTCTCGAATGACCCTTTTTGCAAGAATCCTTTTGATCTTTCCATTGTCAAATGGTGTGGATATAAAAAAATGAAAGAGATTAAAATTTCATCGAACCTCACATCCACTTGTAGGTCTATAAAAAAACCCCATATGCCCCACACACTTTGATAACTACTCCATCATAGTTTGACATTTTTTCACTCTTACAGATATTATGAGACCTTGTTAGAACTATGTAGCTCAAATGTATTGACACACTTGGGGAATGAAATGGTTCTTGCCATAGAATTCACCTACCAACCTTGACATCATTAACAATTTCTAATTACTATATAAGATCATGTGATTTGTAGGATGATATGATAAGTTTTTTTATCACATAGCTAGTGCAATCCTAAACATTTGAAGGCCCTAACAACTCAATGGGTTGTTTAAGTTTCTTTATCCTCTAGCTAAGCTAGAGATCACATACAAATATCATTTTATAATATCACCACTTGCACTCATTATCATATAAGTAATTCATCCCATCTTAAGTTGACATGATTATGAGCAAAAAAATGACACATCACTAAGAACTTGGAAGAGTTGCCACCTCATAGTCAATGTGAGATGTCAACAAATTGCTCCCCCAATGTCATAATTCATTGGGGTCACTAAATTAATATGATCAAGAAAAGAAGAAACACTAAAACTAACATATAGTGCTATCAACAAATATCACAATGATAATAAGACATTTTTAAGGGAACATAATGTTATTGCATGAACCATAAGACATTATCCTAGTCCAAATAATATTACACCAATAGAACTCAAAGCACTAACAACCCTTCAAGACTAGAGGATTATTCCATGTGAAAAATCAATGAAATCATTGTTTATTTTCTTATTTTTCAATAAATAAAATTAAGGAACCACCATAATCCACACTAGTGTTGATTGATCTCCACAATCACTATAAAGAAAAAATTGTACTTCGATTGACAGATTTATTTCATGAAATATAAACTTGGAATTGTACTTTGAATGTATAATATTGAGGGATGACATGAAATCATCCATCCTAAATATCAAGGAGAACCCATACTAAAGATTGCATACAATGAATTCTTTATGGAGAAATTTGATTACCATGTCATCCTTCTCCTAGAAGGGACTAGATGTACTAAATATTAGAGAGTTCACCTATCCATGATTACAATTGACATGATCAAGGCCTTACAAATGTAATTTTACAAGTAAATATAACAAAATTAACACTTAATGCATTTTTATTTAGTTTTGAAAATTCATCTATATTTTTAAAGAGGTATGCTATTTTATTTAGGATAGGAAAATGAATGCATATAAATATATAAATTTCTATTCATATTTTTTTATCATGCCTTAATACTGACCATCAAGTTAAGAAAATAAATAAAGGGATACTATATATATGTAAAGCGTTTCAATCTTTCATTACTTGAAGTCAACTCATTATTGGAGAAAATTTTATGCTAATTTTAGAATATAATGTGACACTTTTTTTAAGATATAATTGAGATATCTATGAATCATTTGTACGTAGACAATATATTCATTTTCTAAGTAGGTTGGGGAGATTTTTTTGTGTTCATCTATTTGTATAATTACAAATAGATGTAGTATCTTAATAAATTGATCACACTGTGTTTGGAATAAATATATATTTTTATATTATACTTTGGAAATGATATATATACTATATTTTTCAATCCATAATGAAAAAATCCATGGATTGACCTATTGATAATAGCAAAGATGAGTTAAATATTAGCATTTTGATCATAATTATCATTTTTTATTCATATAATGAGAGGATTTTTTATTTAGTAATACTTAATTGGTATTCACCATTTAGGAATAAGGGCTTTGTAAATCTAGTATGTATAATCCTAATTATCTTGATACCATATATATTATTTGGGTATAATGGTTTAAACATAGTATATATAAGGCACGATAAAATAATCACCTACCCCTAACTCCTAGCTCACTTGCAGAAAACGAAAGCTTAGATAATGGTATAAAATTTATCAACATGGTAATGTTTATAATTACTCTGCAATCATACTCATCAAGTTCAACATGTCTTCTAGTATGACCTATAAAAATCATTAGTATATCCTTACTTTGATACCATGTTAAAAATTAGGATGTTAGCTTATTAATCATTATACATAAACATAAGATACATTAAATTGAAATATAATATAATATATACAAATTATACACATTATACAATATATATTTCATAAAATATCATTTTGATAATTATCACTTAAAAAAATTATCTATATAACATTTTATATAGAACCTAGGGATTTTTATTCACATCACTTATATACTAGGCCTTTATAGTCTTGTGTAGATATTTGTGTGAATGAGGTGTTTCAACTAACTGGTTCATTACCTACATCCTTTTCACAAAAGTTTCTTAAGTTTATTTAGGGTGCACATAGGATAGTTATCACTTTATGTCTCAAGTCATAAGATTAAGGCATGTGTCAAAAAATTATTCAGTCCTATATCTCACCTTAATCTATATAACCAAGGGGTTCTCTTTGTAATCTTAATGGATTCTTTGTAAGTAAGCTATCATTGGCATCCTTTTATATAATAAAATTCTTATGTCGTATTTGATCTCTCTTGTGATTTCATTAAAGCTCTTAGATCTTAGGTGGCTACATCTTCAACCAAACCTTATCTGATATATAGTATTCTATAAAAACTTTTACATGATATAAGGCTTGTGAAATTGCTTCTTGTTAGTCTTTATGAAGAGATATAGGTTTCAAATATTAGTATGATTTTAAAAATTGAGTATGTTATTCTCTTGCATCATATGATGATTAGGAGAATAAAATATTTGATAGAAATATCAAATTTTAGGAATTTCCTTCCTTGATGATAGAAACTATTACCTCTTTCTTTGTTACAGTATGCACTTTCCTCCTTATTATCCTCTCTATATGACTTCACTTCACCGCCTTGTGGTCTACCCTTTTTTAATCTATCTCATGCATGTTTTTTCCTATGCTCAAATATTTTATTCAAAATTTTCAACTTTTAGTACAAATTGGTATGCCTCTTCAACTGTCATCATCCTTACTAAACTCAATTATTCTTGAATATTCATTTTTGAGGCCATTTATATACATAGTGCATGACTTTCTCCTTGATAAATTTTCTATGTCCAATTCTGATGATCATATGAAAGTATTTGGTGTACTCATTCACTACCTTTTCCCTTTTCCCTAGGTTATCTATTTTGAATTCCAAGTTACAATCAATGGGTACAAACTAAACTTTTAACTTTTTCACCATTTTGGACCGCATCTTATGATCCTTTCCTTCCCTCTCCTATTACTATCTAATTGGAATTTCTTCCACGAAATATATGCTTGACCTTCCAACTTAGTTTTTGCAAATCTCACACTTTCTAGGTCTTAAACATTTTCATTTATAAAATTATTCTTCATTATCATCTATATAGTTAATCAATTACATAGGATTAAAATCCCTAGATAGTTGGGAATCTTAATTATAGGTCTATTACCAATATTGGAAATAACTTTCAACATTTTGATCTATTCTAACTCTTCCTCTTCTAGGGTTTCTTAATTCTAATCTATAGCATGAGCTCCTTATTCATCATTATCACATTCATCCTCATGTTTATGGTTTATACCAATATTCCTATCTTGTTCTATAGAATCCAATCAGATTTTTATTTTTCTTATCATGTGTAACATTTCTCCATTCTTCTAGGAACATTATCCATACACTAAATTCTCCTTGGTGGAATATTTCCTTGAATTTGGTGCGATTGCCTCAAGCCAACGATCTCTCTACAAGGTTAAAATTTCCTCATAGTCAGTTCAATATTGAAAATTTATTGTAATTTGTCTTAATTCATTAATTTTTAACCCTTGGATATGTTGGAATTCCCTCCCAATGGATTCAAAAACTCACTTTGATACCACTTGATGTAATCATAGATAGAGATTCTAGGGAAAGGACTATGATCTTGAAACTTAGAGTTAACATAATGTAATAAACACAACTCAGTAAATAAAATTTCACTTTCATGAAATCATCAAAATAAATTATTATAATCTAGCTCACTAGCCTATCACATGCATACCACAAGAACAAATGATTATAATATAGGTCAGTAGCTTGTCATTAAAATATTACAAAATTAATGCACAAATATATAGAAAGTATACACATAAAAGCTCCTATCATTATTCTTGTCAATCATTTCCTTTTCCATTGGATTGAAGGGGTGTTTATATAGTAGTCCAATTTCCATGAAATTATTTGTGTTGGCTACATGAGGTTCTAAATATTAATGTACTATGAAACATATTGGTCAACCAAAATATGATGATGAAGCATCAAGTGTTGAAAAAACATGATGTGGTTCTAAATAAATGTCCCTCTACTATATACTAACTTGTGATATGCAAGTTTTAAGCCTAAATGAAATAATTTGGGTGCTTTACTAGGTGTGCTGTGATAAGACTCAATAAAATTTCAAATTTTGTTTATATCGTTGGAAAATAGTTTCCTTTCATTTTGTAATCCACTACATCTAATATTTTCCTCGAGAAATATTTATTATTGCTTTTCTAGAATCGGTTTGGACATTCATTATACCCATTTTAATAAGGGAAGTAGTGTGTGAGTTGTTTTTATTGTTCCATAAACTTATTCATATATTATTCCTTATAATGAGTTCATGCATGATGTAGGGTAGAAACAATCTGTATTGAAAGGGGAATTTATAGGAAAAATCTCCAAAATTGGGTTCATGCCCTCTTTTCCCATAATATTTTAAGATGTTCTAGAAGTCCATTTTCCATTTCCAATGAATTAGGTAAATACCATAGGGAAATGCATCATAGTATTAAGGGTGTTATATTATAAAGAATCACTAAGTGTTTTCAAAATGAATGCCCAAGTTATGAGGCCTCAATTATGCTATGTAATAATTTCTTATTCTCTTAAAGTGGTGTTGGCTAAGGGATTGTGAGTTGTGTTGGCTAAATGATTTGAAGTTTTCTTATGGAGGGAAAATTGGGTGTCGAAGTCCCTATTTAACCTAAGCCAAGGATCAAAGGTGGTATGCTTATGTTTTTAATTCATTTCCTCAAATATATTAGACATCTTGTTTATCTATCATTGGAGATTGAAGGATAGAAACCCCATAAATTCTATAACTAGGTTAGTGGAATAAAAACCTTGATTCAACATAGTGCGATTCCATATAGGGATTGTGTTTGAGATTCAATGATTTTCTAAGTGAATGACAAGTTTTCAAGGTAGAGGTGTTTATTGGGGATGGTGTTCTTAAGTGCCATTATTTTTGGTATAAGGTGACTATTATAGCACCAATCATTATTGCTTGGGAAGCTCCTACAATGCCTATTTATTTGGGTGAGAGATGACTACTTTAGCACACATGGCTTGTAATTTGAAGATGTCTTCTTTAGAACCATTTGTTGTTGTTGTTGTTATTTATATTTTTTGATAATGGATAATGTTGTTGTTCTTCCCACAAGTTTTGATAAAAGCTAATTTGATTGTAAGTTGAAATCACATTGAATAAATAGGAGTAATTAGTTATTATGGGTTGCTATGTTAATTATTCACATTTCAAGGGGGTTTGTAATGCATTTTTTCATGGTCTATTGAGGATAATATATGTTGTTGTAGCTTTAATTTTTTCATAAAATTCAAACATTTGTATTAAATAGATTTGAATCAAATATATCTCATACAATGAACTCCTATTAGGGATATTACATAAATGTTCATAAAAGACAAGAAATAGAGACAAGAGGACATTCTATGCCCATTTCACCTATCCTCAAGACATAAGTAAACTTGGACATGTTAGAATATCCCTTGGGTTACATCTTGGGGCTACACTAATTAGTAGTACCTTTTCAAAATCATACCAAAATTAGTTTCTTTATAAATAGAAGTATTTTATATCATGCATGTTGTTGTCATTGCATACTTTTACATTACTCTATTCTTATCAATTTGTTTACTTTTTAGGCTTCCACAGTACATACATAGGGTTCTAATATTCAAGGTTGTGTTACAAGCTATCCACCTCTTGAACTTGTTATGAAAATTTCATTCATAGTTTGTTTAATATGTGACAAAAATTAATTTGTTCAATTCTGAGTTATTTGATTCACATAAGATGGTCTAGATTCCTCTGTACTAAGGCTTCTAGAGATTATGTTTTCACTTTAAATTAGAAGTGCTGTAGGTGATTTTTTTGTATTGTGGATTAGGTGAAATTGTATATCAAGTGAGCTTATCGTGGTTCTTGTTGTGTTTGGATGTAGGGCCAAAACAGTTCACAAGCTTGTGGCATGATCTCAAGGCATGGCGGGTAAGTTTCATTTTCAATGAGACTATTAATGTTTGTGATCTATGTTTTGTGTTGTGATGGTTACATATGGGGCTTCATTATCATATCCCATTTAAATTCCACTTTAGGAATTTTGGGCACAAGTTGTGACTATGGTACTTGAAGTACAAGAATTTAAACTTTATTCCTTATTGGTATTTCTTTGATATCATATTCTAGGTGTGGCTTTGAGAGGAAGATTCATGTTTAAGGGGCACCAAAGCATGACATGCTATATGGATGTGTCATGTTCTGTTTGTTTTGGGTCTAGTATATTTAAGAGACTTTGTATTTATATTATTTGTTATTTTACAAAATTACGGTTATAGTCATTGTACCAACGCTTATATTATGTCCATTTTAAATTTAAGAGTGAACTTCCTATTACACTTTATTTTATTATATCAGACTAGTCCTAATAAGAAACCATCACGACTACAATGCAGTAGGTGTAACGAACAAATGACTACATATATTGAGAGAGATCAAGCATGGGCTCAGAGATCTATAAATGAAAATGAGACAATATTTATGTAGTTTCTCCTAAAAATATGGAGTGTGTAATTTTCTTAAAAGAAAATTTAGCAGCACTCATAGGAGGCAAAAGAGAGGAAAAAATTTGATATTTTGTATCATAAAATGAGTAGATTAAGGTCATTTATACTAGTGTTCATACCATCTAAGTAGGAAGGGAATACCTGTTTATTTCCTTGCCTCATATATGCCTGAAATTAAAATGCTGTGAAGCTTATAATTCTAAATTTATTGCTTAAGAAGCTTGTGCACCGTGTGGAAAAATGTTTGGAGTATTTGCTTCAGCCCATTAACTGATTTTCAAGGATGTCATAATGCTTTATGGTCTAGCATATTCTATCAATTTTACAATGAGCTGATTCAGTGCTATTTGTGCAGTTAATGTTTGAGAAAGTTGACAAAGATCGTAGTGGGACAATTGATAGCAATGAACTTTGGGATGGTCTTCGCCAATTGGGATATTCAGTATCAACACCAGTTATACAACGTCTGCTTGCAAAGTATGACAAGACAGGACAAGGCATGGAAATTGATTATGACAACTTCATCGAGTATGTTATTTTACATTTCAACTCGCCATTTTAATGATGAAAATTCTGCATACAAAAAAATTATGTTTCTTAGTCAAAACTCAATCCTAGGTGCTTTAGTTTTTTTCAAAAAGTTGGAAATTGTTTTTCTCATCTAGTAGTGTCTCTATTTTGGTCACAAGTCTATATATTACTTCTCTAAGATGATTTTATTTTTATTTTATGTGCAGGTGTTGCGTAATTGTCCAGGTACAATTGATAAAAAATGCATTATATTCTAGTTATATAAGGAGACACCCTTTGTTTTACAAACCAAATGAAATTGGAATCAGGGAAATTTTTAATATTGTTAGATATTCTACTTGAGCCGTTTCTACACCTAGTTTGATGTCTATTTCGATATCTGATAAATATATCCACTATGTTACTACAGAGGCTTACTGAAAAGTTCAAGGAGAAAGACAGAAAGTGCACTGGCACAGCCACTCTGACCTATGAAGAGTTCATGCTCATGGTTTTACCCTTCACTGTTGGATAGGGAGATTTGTGCTTGAAAAGGGTCTTGTTAAACTGTTTTAACATGGAATAACTTTTATGCTACATGTAAATGTTTCTATAATTAAACCTATGAGATCTATAGAGCAGTTATGCTTAGATCTATACAACAATTATGCTTTTTATGTTGTTTTCCTTTTATGTTAGGAAAATGATTTCTATATGTTAGGACTAAACTCAATTACATACTTCCTACTAATGTAGCTATCTAAAATTAAAATGAAACATTTAGACCAAAATAAAATCTACTTTCCTATTAAACTGGTGGTTATGTTTGGATTCATCATTCATTTCATTGCATATCATTGATGAATAGAGCTAAATGTACATATACAGTTAAAAATCTACTTTCATGTTGAACTAGTGGTTGAATTATGATTCATCATTCATAAGCTCATTCTACAGCCATTGACGAATCAAATTATTTATTAGAGTAAGCATTTGGGATTCTCATGGGGATTCTACTTCTTGATTAGACATTGAATTAGCTTTTAGTACCACCAGTATGTTATATTTTGTTGGAAACATTTTCACAAGGAAGCACATTACTTTTCAATCTTTTCAAGTTCATTAGATCAATCAAATAAAATGTTTACAACTTAGCACAATTCAATGTAGACTAATTAATTGAATAATCTCACTTCATTTGAATTTTTGAATTGAATGTCAAAATATAGAAAGTAAATATAATAAACAATGTACTTAACTCAATGATTAAAGAGAAGAATAATTAATGTCAAAATATAGAAAGTAAATATAATAAGCAATGCAATTAACTCAATGACTAAAGAGAAGAATAATTATGTTGATGCATTGAATTTTTGCTTGGGATTAGGATTAGCACATAGTTTCCATGGTGCTTTTGAGGCGGTTGCAATACAAAATGAGGGATGCATTTTTTGGATGGTAAAAAAGGTAGGCCCTTTTTTGGGACCATAAGGAGGTAACAATAAAAAAGAAAATATAAAAAAAAAAATATTTGAGTGATATGATATTCATTATATTAATTACAATACGAAATATTAGAGTTGGACTTATAATTTGCACAAGTTGATAAATAAATCAATAAGATGAAATTCTTAATGTTTAATCATTTGAATTTTCATTATCAATATGCATGCACAATAAAATGAAAATATCAATAATTATATCTATGGTTGGTATGCTTTTGCTTCATTTTTTTCTAAATCAAAATAAGTCCACATTCTAGTTACTACAAATGTAACTCATTTAGTTGAAACCAAACCAATCCCTCTAGTGCCTAGTTAAACTACGTGGAATCTCATTGTACAATTGGAGTCTGTTGATACTTAGAAGCATGTTGATTTTAAAGTTGCAAGGAAACATGCACAATCACCAATTAATTTATAGCAAAGAAAGTGATAACTTACAAAAGAAGGTGTGACAAGCATCATCAACACTTGCATTCTTAGCATGCCATGTTCACTATTGAATAGAGTTGCGTTGAGGTGATATAACCTTATTTGTACTTGCCTCTAATTTGTTAAGGTTATTTTGAAGATTGAAAAAGATAATTCATTGTTGTTGTAGTATAGTTGTCTTCTCAATGCTATACATTTTTTAAAGGGCCTTCATGAGCCTTTATTTCACCTTACTATCATCAAAAGGAAGCACTCTATTGACCCTTAGTGCATAACATTAGAATTTGAAATTGTAGAGGAGGGGGACCGACTTCTTGGGACCTCAGGTCATGGGAGAGTCTAGAACAATCAACTGCCCTTATCTACCTCATGCTAAAGGATTGTCTAAGATAAGTTTGATTTTTTAAGAGGGTGAAAAGGAAGGACAACTGATATGTTAGTTTCCTTTTGTCAACTAGAGAGTTTAGGAAGTCAGGTGATAAAATTCCCGATTTTGGACTGTAACCTAAGCATCTCTCTACCAAAGGACTCCAGTGTAGAAGATGAATGATAGTGCAATGCACTGGCATCCCAGTCAGGTGTTGGCATTTGTACGAATAGAAAGTACAAAGTATAGTCGATATTGGTAGAGAAATTACTAACAACTTGATAAATGTAGTTTCATATAATGAAAGAAAGGAGAATACAACTAAAAGACTAAAATAACAAGAATAATACTTTAACTTAAAAGATAGAATTTGACAAGAGTGAAGGTGGTGAAAATCAAACTTATGGTCGTTCTAGCCTCTTGCAAGCTTCATAAGAACAAAGTACCTACACACAACAAAATGAGAGAAAATTTTATGATTGTTTCAGGGCTTTCCATAGTCAAACCCCCATTTTGGTGTTCCCACCTCCATGAACAACTAGAATAGCCACAAAAGAGAAAGTACAATAAAGAAAGATAATGAAGTTGAAGTACTATGCACTATGCTAACAAAAATATGCTGCAAAATAAAAAAAATGATGCTAAATGAAATGGATATCACCTCCCAACAAGATTCCCTCAAGCACATAAAGGGAGATGCGAGCTTGCAAGCATGAGGATGCCAATGTTGTCACAACAATGAAAGGAGAAAAAAATATAGAATTTCAACAAGGAGCTTCAAAAATGGTGGAAGTGATGTGTAGAATACTTGAGAAGTGTGTAGAAGTGTGAAGAACTATGGATTGAAGTTTAAGAAGATGAAACGAATGAAAAATATAGTGTTTTGAAGATGAATTGGAGCCCAAAAGAGCCATTTGAGGTCATTCAAGGTCATAGGGGTGTTATGCTTCATCACCAATAGAGAAGCGTAATACCTTGTCAAATTCCAAAGGAAAGAATCTTGTTAGGATGATAGTACGTTGCACATACATCCACCTATCGTGCTCATGTCCTCAATAGAAATTCCCCATTGACACTATAGACAACCCTCAAATGGATGAACAATGGATGGATGAGGTGAAATAGCATCTTCGAGTTTGATTTTTCTAAGGTAGGTGGTGTAAATGGGGAATTTAATAGGAGTAAAAATTCATGCCATTACATTTTCCCCCCACTTTAGTGAGTATATGTGCTACCAAATGCAAGGTAAAGTAGATAAGAAGAGTTTAAAGAAAGTATATCTGAACTGTCAAGGAAGAAGACCACAATCTGACATACTCAATTTCTCAAGAAGAGGAGATGGCTCCACAAGTACTTGTTCTTGAGGAGAGTTGAAAAAAATGCTCTACAAGTCCGCATATTACAAAAGGGTGAACAAAAGGCTCTACATGTGACTGGTAGTATAGATTTGAACAAAGAGATCTCATAGTCCATGAAAGCGCTTCACAGGTCCTCAGACTTGCAAAGGAGGCAGCCCCAAGTGCTCAATCTTGAGGGAAAACGGATGTGAGAGGCTCCACAGAGTCTGATGGTACCTTACAGGTGCTTGGTCTTGCAAGGTCAATTCAAAAGCAACTTCATAGGTGCCCCTACAAAGCGACATGTTAATCCATAAATAAATCATATTAGGTATCGAAAGGTCACACAAGAAGACAAATAGATAGTCACATAGACAATCAACAATTGAAGGAGAAGCTTTCAAAGGGGTCCCTCAGGAACCCTTCAAAAGAAAAGGGGTCCGCTCAAGGGATGCTCTATTAAAAAAGTGATAAAAAATTTCACCAATGCTTCTAACATAAAGGAATCCTTTTGAAATATTGCTTTCATCAAGGAATTCAAAAGAAATAATGATCTCTCACAAGGGAAAGTTTTCAAACTTCTTCATCAGAAAAAGTACTCCCTTCTCGAAGAATTTTTTTAGATTCTATCTTACAAATCTGTGAGGAAAGAAAGATTCTGCTAGGTATCGTTATTGAAGAATGCACTTTTTGAAAATAAGATATTTTCAAGGAGGGATTCATTTTCTACCGAATGTACCTTTTGAAAATTGAAGCAATATGATAAACCCCCCTTAGGAAGGTGTGTGTTGAACTCAAATGCACACGACATCCCAAGGAGAGAAAAGAAAGAATGAAAGTGATGTTGTGGCCCATAGAACATGAAAATATGTAACTTTGGTAATGTTGTCATGCATGTGAGGGATAACACATAAGCATAGAAATATCACAAAGCAAGTAAAGGAGAGAGAAACATAAAGAGATAACACAAAAAAAATACATATATCAGGAGATAGGGGATCTGATATTTAGGGGTCAGAGTTGTTCATAAATATAAATAGATAAATATAATATAATAATATATACATGGACTTTCATCAATCCCCTACTATATTAGACCATGTGAAGAAAGGTACATGAAAACAAATTAAAAATTAAAAATTAAAAAAAATTGGGTCAACATGGAAGGGAGGCCTAAATGCACCCAACACTTTGCACCATCCCCAATTGTCAAAAATAAGGCACAAAAAATAAAATAATGATGTGACAAATAGAATAAGTTTACAACACAAAACACTCCTATATCAAAGCACCTACGAGGGTGAAAAGGGTCCTCTAGGAACACATAAAGAAAGCACAAGGGAAATAAAACATACACACAAATCTAATCTACAGATAAAGAAGAGTCATCCTTTTAGTCCTAATCAACCAATAGGTCATCATTCTCCCAATCTAGATCAATGTAAGGGGAAGGTGGATGAGCCTAGAAGGACAAGATAGAAAGGGGAGTGCTCTCTGACTCTCTTGCGACAAGATCCAAGGAAGAAGGCCCCTTGAGATCTTTACTCAACTTTTGTGACGTAAAAATCTTGGTGAACTCACAAAAAATTCCAATAGAGTCGGGAAACCATCTATAGAGTTGAACATGCACTTGACGATAGTACCATGTGTCAATAGAGAGGGAAATGAAGGAGGTATCTAGATCCATTTTCGACTTCATTGAAACACTCATAGGTAGTGAAAAACTTCGAGAACGTCGGGCCCACCTTCATCACTAAGATGAGGCAAGCCAACACATAACCATATTTTGAAGAATGTGATCCCTTCTTCTGACTCCATTAGAAGAAATGTCTTCATTCATCTTGTTTTTCATTAGAGGATGTGAGATCCCCACAGACGAAGAAGAAGGTGAGGAGGAAGAGGAGAAAGCCGTAATGGGCACCACTAAGGTATTTGTCATATCCACGGGTTTTGGGAAAGGAGGGATGTTCGAAAGGGACATCAAAAGAGGAGGCTCAACTAAAGGAGCAATGAATTCTTGCACCCTCTTAAGGTGAGGATCCTCCACGCTCGCAAGGGGAGCCAAAAAGCAAGATTGAGGCAGAGGGAACTAGAGAAGAAGGGGAAAAAGAAAAGGACACAACATAAAATGTTGAAATAGGAGTTTTTCGCTCCCCTTCCTCCTTTCGCAAGGTAGGTTGCTCAGTGGCCAAATCCTTCCTTCGATGCTCACACTCATGCAAAAAGAAATTTCTTTAGCTTTAGGAGCTAGAGGATGTTGTTTGGGAAGTAGAAGGAGGTTCTTGTTCTATCATCTAGGTATCCATCACAACCATTTTCAGTGGAGGGAGTGACTCTTGGATAGGAACAGGAGGAAGAGATGTAGGAGCAGGAACAATAGAAGGCGAGGAAACAGACTCAAGTTCCTCAACAGCGGGCCTCTTCCCGTTTTCTACCCTAGGGTTAAGGATGGTAGGAGGATGTGAAGGCCGATACAAAGAGGCGGCTCCATGGGGACCCTTATCCTTAAAATACAAGATAGGCCAAGGAACCATAGAAAAGATAGGAAGGTCAAACACCTGACACTTGGCCTTCCACCAAGCGGACACCATCAGACTCCCCAAGACACACATAGGGGTGGAAGTCAATGACACCAAAGTAGGGCGAGAGGCAGAGGTAGGTGGAACAAAAAATGAAGAAGAAGAAGAAGAGCCTTGGGTGGAATTCTCCTCCACCCTTTTTTGAGTAGAAGAGGAAGCCTTATGTTGTGCTATCATGGAAGCCTTGCCAAAAATAAAATAAGGACAAGGAGGGTAGGTCACCCTCAACACTATACCCCCATTATTGTACCTCACATAAGTGTAATAAATAAAGTCCATCTTGGGAGGAAGTTGATCAGTAGGGGCAAGAAAGAAGTGATCAAGTAAGTAGCCTCCACATTTCACCATCAATTTGTAACCGGTGTCATGGACTACATGCATGGAACCCTCATGAGAGAACTTTAAGAATTTATAGATTACTAATGGAATTACATTCATGGAAACTAGCCAGGGAATTCCTAGTTTCAATTTGAACAATTTGGACCGCTAGATAATTTCAAAGAGGGCATTCATAGTCTTAGGCCCAACCTGGACTAACAGGGTGATATAATCAATGTGAGGAGAAAAAATCCCATCATGTGTACGTATAGTTCTTTTAGACTCATTATACCCATCCTTATGTAAGAATTTTATTAACATGATCTCCTCTATAATAACATTAACCTAACATGTAGGTTCAATGAGAGCATCAGTTATGGTGTTCCCATTGATACATGCAGGAATGTACAAAGGAGAGGGTTCTCTTTTAGCGTTCATCGAAAAATCCTACGAGGTAAATATTATTGTAGGAGATCCACTCACATGATGTAGATACATGATGGGAAGATGTATAAAGGAAGCCATCTCTATGCACACTAGAAAGGACTTTCTCATATGTCTCCAAGGGTTTTTCTATTAAATAGTGACCTATTCGAGGTTTTGCTTAACAAAATTTACAGACTCTTCTAGCTACATCACTAGGGGTCATAGGTTGGGTTGCAAGTCTAGGTACCCTATAATGCACACACCTACAACACACCTAGAACATGAGAGAAGAATCCTTTAACATCATGAAATGGAACCAAATTTTTTTCGTTAGGTTCACCAAAATGTAGAGGAGGGGGACCGACTACTTAAGACTGCAAGTCATGGGAGGGTCTAGAATAATCAACTTCCCTGATCTACCTCATGCTAAAGGATTGTCTAAGATAGGTTTAATGTTTTAAGAGGGTGAAAAGGAAGGGAAATTGATCTATCACTTTCCTTTTGTCAACTAGAGAGTTTAGGAAGTCAGGTGAGAAAATTTGTGACTCTGGACTATAACCTAGGTGGCTCTCTTCCAAAGGACTCCAACGTGGAAGATGAACGACAGTGTGGCGTGTTGGCATATGTACAGGTAGAAAGGACAAAGAATAGTTGAGACTAATAGATAATTTACTAACAACCTAATAAATTCAATTTTATACGATGATAAAAAAATACATCTAAAAGACTAAAACAACAAGAATAATACTTTAACTTAAAACATAGAATTTGAAAAGAGTGAAGGTGGAAAAAATCAAACTTACGATCGGTCTAGCCTCTTGCAAGATCCACATGAATAAAGTACCTACACACATTAGAACAAGGAAATATGTTGGGGTTGTTTCTCGAGGCTTTCCACAGTCAGACCAGGCCGTTTCGGCATTCCCACCTCCATAGAAAACTAAATAGCCACAAAAGGGAGAGTACAATAAATAAAGATAATGAAGTAGAAGTACTATTTACTATGCTAACAAAAAATGCTTCAAAATCAAACAACGATGCTAAATGAAATGGATATCACATCCCAATAAGATTCCCTCAAGCATGTGAAGGGAGATGCAAGATCGCAAGCTTGAGTATGCAACCATTGCCACAAGAATGAGATGAGAAAATTCAGCAGAGTGTCTTGGAGCTTCAAAAATGGTGTAAGTGTTATAAAGAATTCTTGAGAAGTGTGTAGAAGTGTGAAGATCTATGAAGTGAAGTTGAAGAAGATGAATTGAATGAAGAAGATAGTGTTTTGAAGATGAATAGTAGCTCAAAAGATTCATTTGAGGTTGATCAAGGGTGCAGGGGTGTTATACTTCATCACCAATGGAGAAGTGTAATGTCTCTATAGATTCCAAAGGTGGGAATCTTGTCAAAATGACAGTGTGTCACATAGAAATTTGCGCATGAAACTCATGTTCCTCATAGAAATCCCCCCACCAACACTACATAATACTACCAAATGGATGGAAAGAAGATAAATGAGGTTGAATAGAATCTTCGAGTTTGATTTTCTAAGGTAGGGGTGTAAATGGGGAATTTGCGAGGGGTGAAAATTCACACCATTACATTTTCCCCCACTTTAGTGATCATATGTACTACCAAATGGGATGTAAAGTAGATAGAAAGAGTTTAAAGAAAGTATACATGAACCGTCAAGGAAGCATACCACAATTTGACACACCCAAATGCTCAAGAAGAGGATATGGCTCCACAGGTACTCAGTCTTGAGGAAAGTTGAACAAAATGTGCCATAGATCCGTATAATTACGAAATGGTGAAAAAAAGGCTCTATAGGTGCTCGATCCTATAGAGTTGAACAAAGAGATCTCGTAGGATGAAATCACTTCACAGGTCCTCACACTTGCAAAGGAGGTGGCCCGAGGTGCTCGGTCCTGAGGGAAGCCTAATGTGAGAGGCTCCACATAGTCTTATGGGGCCTTACAGGTGCTCAGTCATGCAAGGTTGATTGAAAAGAGCTTCATAGGTGCCCCTACAAAGTAACATGTTAATCTATAGACAAATCATGTTAGATATCAAAAATCCATGCAAACAAAAAGATAGACATTTATGCAAATACTCAACAATTGAAAGAAGCTTTCAAAGGGGTCCCTCAGGAACCCTTCAAAAAAGGGGTCTACTTAAGGGATGCTCTATTCAAAAAGTGATAACATTTTTCACCAATGATTCTAGAATTAAGGAATCCTTTTGAACGATTCCTTTTATCAAGGAACTTGAAAGAAATAATGCTCCCTCATGAGGGAAATTTTTTAGACTTCTTCTTCAGAAAAAGTACTCCCTTGTTAAAGGCAAGTTTTTAGATAGTATCTTACGAATTCGTGATAAAAGAAAGATTCTACTAGGGATCCTTATTAAAAAATGTTGTTTTTGAAAAATAAGAGGTTTTCGAGGAGGGATTTGTTGGCCATCAAATGTACCTTTTAAATATCGAAGAAGTATGATTACCCCCTAGGATGGTGTGTGCTAAACTCAAAGGCATGTGACATCCTAAGGAGAGAAAATCAAGAATGAAAGTGATGTTGTGGCCTATGGAACATGACAAGATGTAACCATGGTAATATTTTCATACACACGAGGTACAACACATAAGTACCACAACATCACAACATCACAACATCAAGCAAAGAAGAGAGAAACATAACATAAAGAGGAAACACAAGAAAAAGACACATACATCAAGAGAGAGGGGGATTTGATATTTTGGGGTCAAAGTTGTTCATAAATATAAATAGATAAATATAACATAATAATATATATATGAATTTTCATAAACCTCCTACTATATCAGACCATGTGAAAAAAGGTAAGTGGAAACAAATTGAAAAAAATAAAAATAAAAAATTTGGATCAACATGGAAGGGAGGCCTAAATGTCCCCAACAGTTTGCATTGCCCCCAATTGTCAAAAATCAAGGCACAACAAATAGAAGAATTATGTGACAAATAGAAGAAGTTTAAAACATAAAAAATCTGGTATCCAAGAACCTATGAGGGTGACAAGGGTCCTCCAGGAACACATAAAGAAAGCATGGGGGAAACAAAACACACACACAAATCTAATCTACAAATATAGAAGAGGTGCACTCCTAGTCCTCATCAACCAAGAGGTCGCCATTCTCCTAATCTAGATCACTATAAGGGAAAAGTGGATGAGCCTACAAGGGAGGGATAGCAAGGGGAGCACCCTCCAACTCTCCTACACAAAGAGCTAAGGAAGAAGGCCCCTCGAGGTCTTCTTCACTTAACTCATGTGAGGTAAACTTTAGCGTTTTCATAAAAAATGCTGACAAAGATGGAACACAGTTTACATATTTGAACATGCACTTGATGGGAGTTACATGTGTCAACTAAGCAAGTGATGAAGGAGACTTCTGAGATCGACTGTTGACTTCATCGAAAGACTCGAGGGCAGTGAAATTTTTTTGGGACACCGGGGATGCCTTCGTCACTAAGACAACACAAGCCAACTCAAAACAATCTTCTGAGGAAGGTGATCCCTTTTTCAGACCCTGATTAGAAGTAGGGTCATTATCCAACTTGTGCTTCATTAGAGGATGTGAGATCCCCACAGATAAAGCAACAGGCAAGGAGGAAGAGGAGAAAGCTACATTGGACACCACCAAGGTATTCGACATATCCATGGGTTTAGGGAAAGGAGAGATGTTTAGAAGGGAAATTAGAAGAGGAGGCTCAACCGAAGGAACAATGAGCACTTGCACCCTCTTAGGGTGAGGATCATCCACACTCATCCGAAATTAATATCAAGGTGGAGGGAACTAAAGTAGAAGGGGTGGAAGAGGAGGAAACAACAAAAGACACAAAAATAGGGGTTGTTGGCTCCCCTTCCTCCTTCCAAAAGGTAGCTTGCTCAGTGGCTAGAGGGTTCCTCTAATGCTTATTCTTGCACACAAGGTGGTTTCATTGGCTCTCAGAGCTAGAGGTTGTTGCTTGGGATGGAGAAGGAGGCTCTTATTCTGTCATCAGAGTATCCATCACAACCATTTAATATAGAGGGAATAAATCTTGGAAAAGAACAAGAGGAAGAGATGCAGAAAAAGGAATAATAACATGTAGGGAAGTAGAATCAAGCACCTCAATGATGGACCTCTTCTCATTTTCTACCTTGGGGGTAGGGATAGTAGGAGGCCACAAACGTCAAGACACAGAGGCAGATCCATAGGGACCCATCACATTACCATACAAGATGTCTTGAGGCATCGAGGGAATGACAAGGAGGTTGAGAAATTGATGCTTGGCCTTCTACCAAGCGAGCACCATCAGACTCCCCAAGAGACACATAGGGGTACAAGTTGAATGTGTCATAATAGGGCAAGAAGAAGAGCCCTAGGCAGACTTATCCTCCTTATTTCAAGTGGTAGAGATAGCCTTATGCTATGCTATCATGGAAGTTGTTGGCCTCCTACAATGATTTCAATAACTAAGTCTTTACAACCATGATTCAGAGATTGGACATCTGACTTGAATAGCCATCTTAACCATCATGAAGGTACATTTAAATTGTCAACCCAGGGATGTGAACTTGAAATGGGTCAGCACAGTATGTGCACTAGGAACTTCAAATTAGTCACCTTCGTTCTACAACTAAGAAAGAATAATGTTCAAGCTAAATTGCATGTAAATAAATTAAAAAAATGCTAAACACTACTCAACAATAAAACTCAAACTGAACTTGCATAATAGAGATGAAAGTTTGAGTAGAAAACAGGAAACTACTATGCCTACTTTGGCTATATGAATGGTCACAAAATGGAATTGTAGTGGCTGCAGAAATAGTCAATGCCAAAATCTTACTAAGTACTGAATGTAAAATAATATTAATCTATCTAAGCTAATGGATTAATCACCAAGTGGCCCCCCTTGGATGAGTATCCTCTAGAACTAATGCAAAATTTAGATTAAAATTAGATACTCAATTCAGAATCTCATTTCATTTATTGGAAAATACAAATACAAAAAGATTTTGTCCAGTATTCTCAGCTGGTACAATAACTTGGTGATCAAATCCCTCAAAAGGAGGATCTGAACCTTATTTATCATCTAAAAAATGGCAGCCAACTCCCACTAACTGAGAGGATGCCATTTAGGGAAAACAAAGAAAAGAGCAGAAGGGAAGTTACACACGTAGGGGAATCCATTCAGACATGTAGGGCCAAACACGGACTCAACCACTGTAGTAATGCCTGCATTGCTCAATATCATTAAAGATCAGAATAAGGCGGTTACATGCAACTGACACGGGAATATTCCATCATTATCCTCCAGTTGACCTTTGTATTCTTCCTCTGCATGATCGATTAGCGGCTGCATTTCTTAACTTAGTATTTCCAACCATGTCTAAATGGAAATTTTAGTACACATAATAATAGCATAGCTAAAATTATCTTAAAGAACATCCATCAATTACATGCAAGATTATTATAGATAGTCCACATAATAAGTTAACATCATTAAAGTTGGCAGAAAGGGAATTAAACCCAAATATCTTAAGGTTTGAGAGAAATTATATAAAAGTATCAGTCATGCAATATCAAATCCCATGGTAATTTTAGAAAATAGACTATGGATTCTACTCATAACTAGCCCAAAAACTAGACTCATCACTCCCCCCAACTTAATTTTTTTTTGGTCCTCCAGCAGGGGAAGAGTTATCCTTCTAATTGGTCATGGCCTTGAAATCTTCAACTGATAACTGCCCAGTTTTAGTGTCTATTGTGGGTGAATCTGGGTTCCAGTAGAATCCTCCCAACCGGTCGAGTCTCTTCCATCTTTGGTTTTCCTCAGCAATGTCATATCGAAAGAATCTGAAATTTGGTAAAGGCCACATGAGGATAGGTAGCTGAAAAGTTAGGGGAATCCATTCTCGCTCCTATGTTCCCCCAATTTGAATATACCTTTCAATTCTTTTTAGTGCAACAACATAGTTGTGGATGGATTGTGGTTCAACTTGTTTTAGCTCATCAATTAGTGTGTTCCATATCTGGGATAGGTACCTTCTCATAGTATCCTCTTTTGCTATTGTTTTTACCTCGTACTCACTATATGCTGCCTCAATCCAAGACATAATCTTGTTACCATAGCTTGTCTTGAAGATAATTCTATTCCAGTCTGCATAAATTCCTTTGGGGTTCCTTAATTTGGCTCTAATAGCCAAAGGAATATTTGATTCCTCCCCCCTATAAGCATTGTGATGCTCACCCCAACTAATCTCATTTTGTACCCATGACATAAATGCTCTCAGTTGGATGTCCCCCACATAAAGCAGTGGGTTCCAATCTTGGTCTTTACTGATAGTGAAATTCTATAAATAAAATTCACATAGTAAATTTTTCATTTTTGGGGAGGCAATTCTGTAAGCATTGAAGAATTCAACAAGATTTTCAATTGAAGGATTCAAACCTGAAATGTGTCTCGACAATTTAAAGGAGAGATGCTTTTCCTTTAGGTGTAGAGCATAAAATTTTGGTTGTGTTCTGCATGCTACAATTTATGGCACCAAGGTTATAATATTACCCATCCTCTCTTTTAGAGAGGCAATCTCCCGATTCTTGTCCTCAATGATTTTATCCTTCTCTTCAATTTCCTTTTTCAGTCTTTTCTTCTCCTTTTTCCATTCTTCCTCCTGCCTATGTATCTCTTTCCACAAATTTAATATTTTGCATGAACTATAATACCAGGGGGATTATGAATTTTTACTAGTACCTTTGTTGATGCTCCATATAGTACCAACTACATTGATTTAGGCAGTCCAACAGGTTTTGACTGTGAGGTTACACTTTTGTCTATGGATTCTTCTTCCTATTCTTGTGATTGCTATAGGAACTCTTGTTCTTGCTATAGGAAAACTTGATCTTGTTACAGGAACTCCAAATTTTCTTCATGTTCTCGAGTGTCCACTTCTTCTGCAATGGTAGGAAGATCTGCCAAGGTCATTTTTGCTGCTTCTTCAAAAAAATCCTTTTCTTTAACATTTTCCTACCCCATTGGGGCCTCTACACTCTCATATGATGTACTTTTATGCTTAGGGATTTTCTGTGAAGGCATATCAACACTAGGTGTTGATTTCTCAGGAGGGCTCTCATTTTTTTCTTCTGCTGCAGGATGAATAGTGCCAACCTTTATCTTTCTAGTACTTGGTACCTTTCTATCTAGAGGTTGTGTTTTGACTTTTCCTTTTCCTTTTTCTGTCTATACCTTCCTTTTATGTGCCCTAGTTCTTAATAGGGTCCTAAGTGGAACACCATCATCAAAATTCGAGGAAGAAATTTTTCTTCTAGAGTATTCAATTGCAAAGGAACTAATTTCTACAGTTACTTTTGTTGCAGGAGGGGTCATAGTAGCACCAGAGGTTGAAACACTAGGGGTGGCTTCGATCGTGCTTGATTTTCTACTAGACCTATGTGTTCGAGGTGAAACACTAGGTTGCAACTGCTCGGTTCTGAACTGACCAACGTTTATAAAATCCTCTCAGGTCATTCCAGGTGTTGCATTATGCAAAGATTTTACAACCAATAATTTAATTAAATAATGGTGGGAAACAAAGTTATCCCTACCTTTTTGAGTTTTCATTGCCATGATGGAGAGAAGGTTGTACAAGATATTGGGCATGTTCGTCCTCCTCCTATGCCTCATATGACTCAACAATTTGAAATGCACCGAATGCAAGTTTGGTAGTCGACCCTCATAGGTGACATATCTGATGATGTGTACTGATGCCTACTTCCATGGCTTTGGTAGAGAGAGTCTTTTAGCACCCTATTTGTCAATTGTGAGTGGAGGGTCACCATGTATTGTGAATATAGCCCTACCTGACCTGGAATCTCTAGAAACATGGTAAGGTTCACCGTCAACTGGCAACCCTGATACTTCTGCAATTCATTCCTCATTTCATACAACCTCCAGCCCTTTCACCATGGCTTTTCCATCTAAATTTTTTTGAGAAAACTCCAATGCAATACCCTCATCAAAACCATCCAGCTTTAGAAAATAATCTAACCAACCACAATTCTGAAATTTGGTTAGGCACAGTGCACCCTTTAACAAAGCATCATGAGCTAAGGGATCATTTCGAATGAGTCTACCTCCCATTGTCTATACTCAACTTGTCACTCTACAAAATCACCTTCTGTAATTCTCAAATTCTTTTTTGCTTGCTTGCTAGCTGAATTATCAACTGAATTTTTATTCACTCTATTTTTCAGAAATTACCATTTTCATTTCAAGATAATGATAGGGTTAGTAATGGCAAGAAATGGTAATAAAAGGGAATCATAATGAGAGGAAACAACAATGGTAGTTTAGTGTCACATAGCACATGCGGGCCATCTTTCATTTTAAATTTTGAATCAGCTCAACAAGATTTGTTGAAGCAGACAATTATGCATTGATGTGTGGCAATATATTCACATATTTCTTACCCCTCCCCCAACCTAAATTTGGACATGTGTCAACACATGCAAGATGGCAATAGTGATTTGATATGGGTAATATGTGAACGTCCATACTAGCGTACAATAATTAAATGAAATTTTCTAAAAGATAATTAAGAATGCAATTAATGCGCACATACCTTAGTGTGTACAAACATGATGGCATAGAGGATTCATTGAAATGAGTGCAAAGAAAGTACCATTCACCTTTTTAAGAAATAATTGAGCAATGATAATGATGACAAATGGGCAGATGGATGAAGAAATGGAATTCTACAAAAGTATAAGTCTTTATTATGACAAGTATGTACCTTAATTAGGCAGAAGCAGGAACACTAGGTCCACTACCTTTGGCTGCAGGAACTTCTTAGCTGTAGGAACTATGCTCAGGTGTTGCATATTGGATGAATTATTGGGAGGAACTCTTTTTTGGACATTGGGTTCTGTTACAATTTGAGACAATGCCAATTGACTAGTAATTTGAATATAATAGGGTCAATGGTGGTGAGCTGCATAGTGCCATTGGGAAATACCTCAACAATTTCATATGACCCTAGCCACCTTGTTTGTAATTTTCCTGCATTATCCTGATACCTTGAGTTATAAAGAAATGCCCAGTCACCTGGCTGAAATTTCTTTTCTTTTATAAATTTATCATGCCATTTGACTCTTTGATTTTCACTACTTCAGTATGGTGTAGGGTTGATTTCCTCATCTCATCTTATGCATTTAGGTGCATGATCCTTTCTTTCTATACTTCAGAAATTTCCATCCCTAATTCAACTACATTTTTGAGAGTCTTGTGCTCGAATTCAATGGGCATCATGGTTGTCTTCCCATACAATATTTCAAATGGTGTGAAGCTTTTAGTTGTCTTCCATGTTCTATAAGACCAAACTACTTCTGATAATCTATTTTCCCAATCCTTTCTGTGAATATTCACTATTTTGGTTAGGATGGCCTCAATCTCTCTATTTGTCACCTCAACTTGTCCATTTTCTTGAGGGTGATAAGGAGTGGAATTTTTGTGCCTTATATTATATTCATTAACCAATATTGTAACAAGTGTTCTTAGGTAAATTGAGCTCCTTGATCACTTACTATTTCTCTTTGTACTCCATACCATGTAAACATTTCTTCATAAAGAAACTTTGCAACCTTGTTGTCTCTTGCATGTTTCATGGCTTTGACTTCTACCCATTTAGTTACATAATTAGTGCATACCAAAATATATGACTTACCATTTGATGTGGGGTCAATGGGTCCCACAAAGTCCAATCCCCACTTGTCAAAGAGAGTGAATACTATTTGGGGATAGAGTGGAATCTCATCTGATTTGGTTGTCTAGGCCATCCTTTGGCATCTATCACATTTTCTTGTATATCTTCCTGCATCTTTGTGGAGTGTAGGCCAATAGTATCCTATATTCAAAAATTTCATTGTTGTCCTCTTGGCTGCAAAGTTTCCTCCACATGGTTCATCATGGTATGCATGTAGAATATCATAGGTATCATCCTCCCTCACACATCTTCTCATAACATGATCTAGTCTAGTATAAAATAGGCATCCTACTATCCATGAAAAAGGGAAAGATTTTTCAATCAACACTCTTCTCTCTTTTGAAGAGAAGGGAGGAGGAACTCTCCTTGTCACAAGGTAATTGGCTATGTCAGCAAACCAAGGTTTTTCCACACTAATGGAGAATAGATGATCATTAGGGCAGGAATCATCTATGGCTTGAATATCTTCTGATGTGGTCAATATGGAAATAAAATCTGCAACATTGGCCTTCCTTGGTTTTTCCATAATAGTTATGTCAAAATCCTGTAGCAGCAACAACCATTTGGCTAACCTTCCTGAAATCAAGGGTTTATTCATAATATACCTAATGGCTGCATGATCACTATGCACATAGATTTGGTAACCTGTTATATAGTACCTGAATTTGTTCAGGGCATAGATTACTACCAACATTTATTTCTTTATCACTGTGTAATTGAATTAAGCTGCCTGCAAGTTTTTGCTGACAAAATAAATGTAATTCTCAATGGCTCCTTCTTTTTGTCCTAGAACTGCTCCTATGGCATAATATGAGGAATTTTTATGGATGTGAAATGGTTTTTCCCAATTAGGTCCTTTAAGTACAAGAGCATGAGTCAAAGCTGTCTTTAAATCTAAAAATACTTTATCATAGCCTTCTATCCAATTGGATACCTACACAAATAAATCGAAAAAACACATTATTAGATCATATGCAAGGTAAAACAAGGATTCCCCATGAAATCCATTTGCAAATATTCAAAATAGGAAAATGAAGAACAAACATATAAAACTAAAGAAATCCTAATTTAAACAAGTGCAAACTCTTGATCCCATGGGGGAATTGGTGCCAATGGGATGTTGCAATTGGCCCTTTCCCAACTCCTTTTTAAGCTTTGATGATTTGTTGAAGATTGATCCACCTTGGTTGAATTTCTGCATAACCTAGCTAAGAGCTTGATAAAACTAGATGAAATGGCTATGCTTGGAGATGGATTTGAGTATAGTAAGTCTACTCAAATTGTAGATGATTGAATGAGAGGAAGAGTCTCTCATTTATAGATTCCCAAATTGGAAGAATGAAGGATTTGGATGAATGTGGGATAAAAGACCAACCAATGAGAAGAGGCCACTTGTCCACATGTGATTGGAGGAGGAATGAGCACATTTTGATCAATGTGCATGATAAATGTCATTGGATTCAAATTGGAATTTTGAATGTGACATGTGAGATGGAAAGAGAAATGGAGTTAATGTCACTTGGCTCAAGGTCAAGGACATGTAAGAGGCATTGAATGCCTTGTTGGAAGGACCAAGTCCACCTGGCCTTTTTGAATTCAAATGAGGGAATATTCTATTTTGATGCTTTGTGAGGGAAAATAGATCATTTAATAAATCAAAGTAATTGATTTATTGTGCAACTTGCATTCTCTAGAGAATTTTAAGGAGAGGGATTAAATTAATCAAGATTTGATCAATTTAATGAGAGATTGAATGATTTGACCATTTTGACTTAGATTTATGAATTGATTTAAGTCAAGAATTGAGAAGAAAGATTTAATTAAATAAATGATTTGATTAATTTAGGCATCATCGAGAGGTCCTTGGAATGAGCGCAAAATAAGATAAGTCAAAAAGACCAAATAAAGCAAACAAACAAGCTAATGTTCTTCGTACTGCTAGCCAAGGCTAAACTACTATGAGGTACCTGATGCTTATGTCCATCATAGGAAAGCTTCATCCTAGGACATGTAGTGATCAGGGTTTTGATGGGACTGATTGGGTGATAAGCTATTGATACTCCGAGTTGACCAACTTGCTTGCTTACTGGCTTAGACTTCCAAGACTTTTGAAAATTAGAGCGTTCACTTTGGAACCTACTAAACTTGTTTCTGACTGAATCACCAAAGGGTGAAGGTGATGATTGATTTATTATGAGTGATGACAATCATGGGTGAAAGCGAGATGAAATGGATGCACCATTTTGGTTTTTTCAAATGTTTTGAGGTTGTTTTTGGATTTTGAAGATGTTTTACAAATATTTTGGATATTTTCAAGATTTATGAATGTTTTTGAATTTTGGTGTCTCGGGGGTTGATCAATGATGGCCTTGCCTACACTTAAGCTTAGAGACGACATAGTTTGGATGATAAACTGACTTGATGATAAGATGGGCAAACGAGTTGCCCCTTTTATTGCTTAAAGGACTGACCTAAGATGCAGAGTAGAAGGGAAAACAAATTGCTAATGTGATGGATGCCTAAAGGACTAACATTTACTATAAAAAAAAGATGGGCAAACTGATTGCCAAATGTGACGGACGCCTAAAGGACTGACCCTAATTGTCTTGGGGGATGATCAAAGATCAACCTTGCCTACGTTCAAGCTTAGAGATGATGTAGTTCGACAAGGTGAAAGACTGACAAGATTCAATGATGAAATTTTTGAAGATTTTCTGATATTTCGACATGTTTTGGGATTTTTGAATGATTTGGATGTTTTTGATTTTTGATGAATTTTTTGAATGTTTTTTATTTTTTCGCATTATTTTGACGATTTGGATATGGATACGATATGATATTAGTGGTCTGTTTTGGGATTTTGTTGAAAGCCAAGCTTAATGTTGATCACTTAGATTGATGGATTGATAGTTTGACTAAGTGTGTTAAGTCAAACAAAAGTGATAATGCACTTGTAAACTCTAGGAAGTTGTGTTATCCTAGAATAAAATCGTACAAAAAGGATAATTTGGCTAGGTGTGTTAAGCCAAACGAGGTGATTATGGATTTGATAATTTGGCTAAGTGTGTTAAGCCAAACAAAGATGATAATTGATTAGATTCGATCAAGATTGATGAAGCTTGGTTTGGAACAAATTTTTTTTGATGATTTTGATGTGACACAGATGTGCGCATTAGATGCAACTGATATGAATTGTTTGGATCGATGTTCGATGAAAGATAATGATTGATAAGGAACATCATCTTGCTGTTAAAATATGCCATGGGCTAGTGATTTGGATTGATGCTCACAAATGCTTTAACCAATTTGATTTTATGTTTTCCAATGTTTGGATCGCCACCTAAGATGGAGGATATATGTCAAGATTTATTCTCGAAGCAAGATGCAAATATCTGCCCCCAGAGTCTAGCAATGTTTGAATGGCCATGGGCGGATTCTTGGATAGACGTATAGATAGATACGATAAGCAGCAAAGGATGACAATGATTATCTTGTGACAAGATAAGGTGTTCGAATAGAGGAACACTCATTCGGATAATTCTTCAAGGCTCAGATAGCGTTGGGTAGGATAGGATCAATGAAACTAACCCATGTCAAGATTTTTACCATAAACAAGTGTAAAGTGTTTACTAAACCTTCATCAAGATCAAGATAAGGTAGATAGATGGTAAGGGGTTGGATAAATGGTTGATGGATGAATGGATGATATGGATGGAATTTTGGCTTTATTATGGATGTGATAAGATGCTTTCTCTTGAATTGGTGCACGTAGATGCTTGATTCTACACATGATGCTTGTTTGCCAGGTTTTCATCATGGTACCTACCCAAAGCACCAGCGAAGTGGTTTTCGCTAGAGGACGATTTTTCTCTTTACTATTTTCAATCCATTTTTCTGATTTTTTTTTTTGTCGCCAAGATGCCTGTTTGCCAACTTTTCATCAAGGTGACCATTTTTTTAGGACATTTTTTCTGATTTTTTTATATTTTCTGAGAGATTTTAAGCTGATGCTGAACCACCTGGTGGTGCTGATGTTGATGCTTCTGTCATAACATGCCATCGGTATCCTTCTTGAAGAAGTTGCCTTGCCAAGATACATGCACTTGAAAGCAACTTTTTAGAAATTTGTTTTGCTTCGTTGATACTAGAGTTAACTCTGTCTTTGTGCGCACATCACAATAGAGTGCCTTCTAAATCCTTATGATGAAGGGTCATTGCCAACACATGGTCAATCTGAGAATTGGATATCATGCGTGGAGGTGTGGATGAAGTGTGTTTAGGAGTAAAACATGGATTGGTCGATAGTTTGGAACCTTTGACTCTCCAAACTTGGGAAGATGAGGAATAATGGATGGATACAGAAGTGTGTGTGGAATTAGGATCAACAACTCGATACACTTTGCATGTCACTTGAGAAGCCTAATTTTTCTTTTGCGGACATCTTGGATGGATATTTTTCCCTTTTTGATTTTTCCCCATAGTTTCTTTGACTGATGGAGTTTGATAGGGACAATCTTTCTTTGTAGTTTTTGGTACCCACTTATATTTGATTTGTCCTTCGTGCTTCTTAGCTTCTTTTTCCTTGATAACATTCTTCATGCTTCGATTCAAGTCTTTATTTTGACGTTGGTCCCAATTATTGGATGGGGTGATGGGTGGATGAAGATTTGTGACATGGCGGGTTGTAGTATTGGCATTGATTTCATCATGAGGATCCTTTGTGCTCCCTATGTTGATGTTTGCTTGTGACAAAGTTGCCCCCAGTTTTGTGGAAGTATCACTGATATGTTCATATCCCTTGCTTGTTGAATAACCAAGGCCTTGATGTTTAGGATTGCCAATAATCATCAATGGTTCTAGGATACCCTGTTCATGTAGGCCTAATCCTTTTCCCTGATAATTCATCTTCTGAAAAAATTTATTTGCCATAGGATATGATTTACCTTCGAAACAAGGTGTTGCTCCTTCTCTACTCTATGGTGGATCTTCAAAGGTGACAACTCTTTCATTGATAAGATAGTTTTCCCTTACAAAGGTGAGTGATCCAAGTTTATAAGTGATAGGATCTTCCATAAGTGGGATGAATGCCCGATTGATATCTTTGTCTTGATCTTGTGTAATATCAGATTTTAATGCTTCTTTAAGAGGTGTTGGTGATTTACTATCCACGTACAAGTCTCCCTCATGATTCATTTCACAAGATGTTTCTGATTCGTGACTTCTAGAGGAGCCCTCTTCATGACCTATTTTTGATATGTCTCTGGATTTCTCTATATCATGATCATGTGTATAAATGGTAAGAATAGGAGACCCTTGTTCCTTAGTAATGATGTCAAGAGTATGAGACTCTTTTTTTGAATGAAGATAATCTACATGTCCATCAAAAGAAAGCATCTCATGGGTAGACGGAGGAATATGTGCTATATGGATGTGATCATGATTTGTGACATCTTGTAGGAGAGTGGCCATCACCTCATTGTAGTATCTTGCATATAAAAATTCTTGATCTTGATTAATGTCGGAATTGCTTTCATCATGCTTTGGATCAAGTTCTTGACATGGGTCAACTTCAAAGGATGGATTGCTTTCTTGGATATCTTCACTAGGCATAGGAAGTTTCTGAAATGTCGTGAGGTCAAAGGATGTCCATATGTTTTGGAAAGGATCATTGCTAGACCTTGGTGAAAGATGTTCATCATGCTTTGGAGTAAATTCTTGAGATATGTCCTCTAACTCGTTAGATGATGTAGAGACATTGCCAACATGATCATTAGTGGATAAATCTTGGTTCATGTCGATAGGATCAAATAAAATCAACACTCCTTGAAATAGATCTTTGTAGGAGGGGCCTTGATCATGACTAAAAATGGCTCTTGATGTACATTGATTTGATCATTGGATGAGGTGAAAACATCTTCAAGGTGTTCATTGATGGGTAGATCTTGATTATTGTTTTCAATAATTGTGGTGGGAGTTTTTTGCAAGCTTTGTTGAGCAAATAATGCTTGCATTTTCTACTGAGCCAACAATGCTTGTTGTTGGTCATGCTGCTATTGTGCCAACAATGATTTTTGGTGGGCTTATTGTTGAGCTACTTGTTGATGCACTTGTTGATGGATTGCTTGCAATAGTGCCCAAAATTCTGCTTGCCCCTGTTGAGCTTGTGCTTGCTGGGCTACTTGAGCCGCTTGCGCAACTTGTTGGGCGGCTAATTCTGTTGCGCTGGCTAAGCAACTAGTTGTGCAACTTGTTGGTTTTGGAGTGCCCTTTTGCAGGAAGCTTCTTGAGTGGTTTGCAACATGATGGAGAATGAATTTTTCATGTTGTATTTTGGTGGCGGCGACGGTGGTGGTGGTGGGTTGGGGATGGTTGTGATATCGATGGCAAAATGGGATGATTTGGTGTGATGTTTTGATTCGACATGATAGATTGAAATTGAACATTGTTGTGGTTGAGAATCATATTTCCTTGATTTAGGTAACTTTGATTTTTCATGGTGTTACCTTGACTTGAATCAACATATGGAGCTGTCAACATATTGCTTGAATTTTGAACAACATTGGTGGGATTTGCAAACATGTCTATCCCAAAGTTCACCAAGTTTGGATTTGAAATGGTCATGTTTGGTAAGGTTTCACTTGGCATGTATGCATTTTGTGGGATAATGTTGTTTGGGAAACTCATGCATTGAGCATTGGGTTGATAGATTTGCAGATTTGGACTTGGATTTCAATCTATCATTGGGAAAGGCTTTCCAAAATTTAGATTGGGCATGCTCACATTTGTTGTAATTTTTAGGTTTGGACAAGATAATGATGCCATGTCTAAATGTGAGTTTCGATAATCAATTGGAATTGTGAGACTTGGATAGTTCGGATGATTTGGATTGCTCATGATATATGAGTTGAGTTTGAATTCCATGTTCCTCTTGCGTTTTGACCTTGTTGCAAGAGTGAACCTCTAAGGTGTTTAGGACCAATGGTGAGATGAAAGATGAAAGGGTGAGTGGTATGGGTGTTCAAAGATTTTGGAAATTTGGAGCAATGCTAGACTTTAGGACTTGGTTTGATTTGATTTGATTTTGATTGATGAGAATAGTTTGACTAGGTGTGTTAAGCCTAACAAGATGATGGTAAACTTGTAAACCCTAGGAAGTTGTGTTATCCTAGGGAAAAATCACATAAGAGAATGAATTGGCTAAGTGTGTTAAGCCAATCAAAGTGATCATGAACTAGTAGACATCAGGAAGTTGCATTATTCTAGAGGAAAATTTGTTCAAGAAGATTGATAATTTGACTAGGTGCGTTTAAGTCAAACAAGGTGATGTTGATTTTCCAAAATTCTAGCATAAGGATGTTTCCAAGGTTCCCAAAATTTGTTGGTGAAATGATGTTTGATTGATGTTTGGATGGATGAAGTGTTTGAATTGATCCTAGATGACCCTATGATGACTTACTTACAAGACCAAGGTGATGAAGAACATGCTTTTCCCTAAAGGTAGTTCAAACCAAAAGATAAAAGTTTGCATGGAAACCAAATGACTCAAAAGGGGCCAAGCACATGTGTGGTTCAATTGTCTATTATCTTGGCTTTAATGATTTATTTTTACCAAAGAAACTTTCTTGCTTATGTTTCAAACTATATGTCTAATGTCCCACTTTATTTCTCATCCCACAAGGTCCTTTGTGTGGAAATCGAGGAAAATAGGGAAAAAGTTCCTTATGTTTAACATTGTTGAAAACAAATGATGGTAGAATTTGTGCACTTAGAAACCTCTAGGAATATGATCCCTAGGGAAAGCAAGAGTGCCTAAATTAGTCAAGAGTATTCGTTTCTCACAAGGGGTTTGAAATTTGAAGGCTTTGTGAATGTTTATTTTTGAATGTTTTTAAAACCAAGCAATGTATTCCTTTCTTCAAGCACCTTTTTACACTCCTAGGATGATGAGGCAACATCTTGTTGGGTTCCCACTTGGATAAATCCAACTGCGCATATCTTGTGCGAATGGCTAAATGCTTGACCACACTGGCTCCCCTCCACGACACTTACTTATTCGGGTCAGCCAAGCATTAGTACCCATGAATCTCCCATGGTATAATTTCCATTTACACAACAAGACAACATGTATAATGTGGGGCGGCTTCAAAGGACATAACCTTTTGCACCAACAAGATATACAAGGTTTTGGCCTTTTTCTAAACAAGGGGTTCTAATTCGGATATTTCCGTTCATGGGGGATTATCCAATGTCGGCGAGAGTCCATTGTTTTCCATCTCGTCAGAATAATCCTCATGATTCTTGAACTTTCCTCAAGAACCCACACTTATATACTGGTTGGAAGTCGCTCAGATTTAGTGTGTTCCCGGTTGGGTCGTTCCCTTGGGTGAGTACTTTTTCCCACAAGGCAGACCCTCTAAGATAAACAATAGAGAACAAACATTATTCGTAATTCGATCGACCTTTGTTTAAAAACAAAAGGAGAACACTCACAATAAGTTTTATTGACACTCGCATGTTTTGTTCAATTTTAAAATTCCCAAATTGAAATGTGGAGGCAATCTTTTTAACAACCTAATATCACCAAAATATTTTTGATTCTCAAGATCGCAATGAAGCACAAGAGAAGCACATACATATTTTGAATGATATTAACTTGTAAAAAAGATTGCAAAACATGGAAAACATTTGTTCATTTTAAACCTCAAAGCAATGATGACTTCTTTTTAAGCACCAAATGAAGTGTGAGTTTGCCTTGTTCAATTGTTACCTTTTAAACAAAATCTAGTGTGTTTGCCTAAACTTCTTTTTAGCCCCTTGGCAACTTTTGAAAGGAAATTCAATTGTTAATTTTAGAACCCAAAAGAAAACTAGCATCCTAAAATCAAAGAACTTATCAACTCCTTTATAGAGTGTTAAAAAACACTTTAGTGTTTAAAAACACTTTGTACAAAATAAACATGTTGTCATAAAAAAAAGGTTGCTTGTTCTTTTTAGTCCCAAAGTAAATTTAGTTTTCCTAAGGCCAAAGATATTTAACAAATTCTCTTAAGGAGTGTTAAAGAACACTTTTAGTGTTTAGAAACACTTTGGGTTTGTGAGCATGATATCATGATAACTTCTCCCTTTGCTTTTCCTCTTCTCCAACTTGCAAAATGACAAAAAAACTAGAGAGCAAAAATATAGCAAGCAAAGTTAATGCTTAGAAAATTTAAAATTAAAAAATGTGTCCAAATTTTAAAAATAGACTGTTCCTCGTGGCAGAGTTTAGCGGGTGCGGCGGAGTTAGCAGGTGCGGTGCTGTTTAGAAAATAGGCAGTGCCATATAGTGCCATGCGGTCAACTGTGTGCGGTGCTCTGCAGAAACAGAGACTGCGAGTGCGGTGGACTTTGGCACGCGGTGGAGTTTGGAAGCGGCAGACCTTGGGAAATTTTCAAAGTTCAAACGCGGGAAGCAATTGTGGTGCTGTATAGTGCCGCAGTCTTCAAGGGGTGTGGTGCAAACAACGCCACATCTGAGTTAGCGGTGCAATACAGGACCGTGTGCCTGATCCGCGGTGCAGTTTCCTGTGTGTGTTCAAAAAATGTGAAAACGACGGAATTTTTCACAAAATAATGTGATGAGATGGTTGCTGCCCTCCTTCTCGCACCAAAATGTGAACCCCAATTTGATAACTACATAAATAAAGCGAAAAAAAACATTATTAGATCATATGCAAGTTAAAACAAGGATTCCCCATGAAATCCATTTGCAAATATTCAAAATAGGAAAATGAAGAACAAACATATAAAACTAAAGAAATCCTAATTTAAAAAAGTGCAAAATCTTGATCCCATTGGGGAATTGGTGCCAATGGGATGTTGCAATTGGCCCTTTCCCAACTCCTTTGTAAGCTTTGATGATTTGTTGAAGATTGATCCACCTTGGTTGAATTTCTGCATAACCTAGCTAAGAGCTTGATAAAACTAGATGAAATGGCTATGCTTGGAGATGGATTTGAGTATAGTAAGTCTACTCAAATTGTGGATGATTGAATGAGAGGAAGATTCTCTCATTTATAGATTCCCAAATTGGAAGAATGAAGGATTTGGATGAATGTGGGATAAAAGACCAACCAATGAGAAGAGGCCACTTGTCCACATGTGATTGGAGGAGGAATGAGCACATTTTGATCAATGTGCATGATAAATGCCATTGGATTCAAATTTGAATTTTGAATGTGACATGTGAGATGGAAAGAGAAATGGAGTTAATGTCACTTGGCTCAAGGTCAAAGACATGTAAGAGGCATTGAATGCCTTGTTGGAAGGACCAAGTCCATTTGGCCCTTTTGAATTCAAATGAGGGAATATTCTATTTTGATGCTTTGTGAGGGAAAATAGATCAATTAATAAATGAAAGTAACTGATTTATTGTGCAACTTGCATTCTCTAGAGAATTTTAAGGAGAGGGATTAAATTAATCAAGATTTGATCAATTTAATGAGAGATTAGATGATTTGACCATTTTGACTTAGATTTATGAATTGATTTAAGTCAAGAATTGAGAAGAAAGATTTAATTAAGTAAATGATTTGATTTATTTAACTAAAGGGAATAATGTTAGATTAAATTAAATAAGGTTTAATTTAATCAATCTAGTAAGAGGACTTTAGAGACTTAATCAAATAAAATAAATTATTTAATTAAAGAGGGATTGAAGATTAATTAAATTAAATTGATTAATTTAATCAGCAGAGGAGAAATACCTAATTAAATAAATAATGATTTATTTAATGAAGGGATGAAAGGTGTTGATAAGCTGAGAGTATGATTCAAGACGAAACGATGTTAGTAGGATCAAAATTAGGTGCATGTATATTTTACGTGTCTACAGTAGGTGTGTTGCATAACCCAAAGGGAAGCACTGGATAGGCATATGTCCCCCATGGACATGTGAAGGTTGTCTTCTCTTAGTCTTCTGGTGAAATTTGAATCTAATTGTAGCCACTAGATCTATCAAGGAAAGAAAAGTACTAATTTCCTACAAGAGAGTCTAGGACTTGATCTACAAAAGGCAAGGGAAAATGATCCTTCTTAGTAGCAACATTGAGCTCCCTATAGTCAATACAAACCTGCCATTTTTCTCCCTTCTTGGGCACAATTACCAATGGAGACACCCACTAGATATCTAAAATAGGGTAGATAAATCTTGCATCTAATAACTTTTGCAACTCTATTTTTCCAATCTCTTGTAGTGCAGGGTTGATCCTCCTTTATGGCTACCTTACAGGTGTAAAATCATCTTTTATATATATCCTATGAGTGTAGAGCTTTGGATCTAGTTCCTTCATATCATGGTAGTTCTAGGCAAATTATTTTTGATGGGCTTTCAACAAATTTTCCAATGTCAACCATTGTCCCTCACTCAATTTATTGTTGATATTCAGATATTTTCCTTCGTAAACCCATACTTGTGTAACTAGTACTATCATAGTTGCTTCATTAATACATGGTACCTTAAGTTCATATGGCAACATTGTGTGGAACATACCTGTTTCTACAAAAAGTTTGTTTGCTAAAAGGGTGACTGTAGGAAGTCTGTTCAGAGAGACAGTGGTTGCAGGAAGAGTGGCTATAGGAAGTTTGTCTCTAGAGATAATGGCTATAGGAAGATCAGGCAGAACTGACATAAGTGTTTGCACGAGGTTCGCATAACTAGACACATGAGTGGATGATGCCTCATATTTCTAACAATGGTTATGAATGATACTAGATAACAGTTCATCCTCATCTTGAAGTTGTAGGAAAGGAATTCTTCCCAACATCATGAGCTGAGACATAAAGTTAACATCTTCAGCCTCTTCACCAACTTGTGGCCATACATAATTATCATCATGGGATGGCTGAGCAGGAGGATAAAGAACAAGATTTTTGGTGTTCCTGCCATCAGAAATGGTCATGTCACCTCATCAAAATCCAATATAAGCATCTACAATTGCTATCCATGGATGAAAAAGGATAATGGGATACTTACCAAGTGTAGCTTTGGGATAAAGAACCATGAAGTCAACTAGATACTCCCAAGAGTCTAGGATCACCACAAGGTTGTCTACTATGCCATCGGGATTAACAATGGAACTATTAGCAAGTTGTAGGATAGAAGGAGTGGATCTCATGCTTAATATTTAGTTGTTGCAAGATTTTTTTATTCATCACTTTGATTTCCTCACCTAGGCCAATCAAAGAATTCTCTATGGGTAAGTGCACCAATCAGTGACACAATTTTGGTGCCAAATTGCAAAAACAACCCATTATAGGCCATATTGCGCTTGCTAAATTTGGCGCTCGCCAAATAGGCTTGGTAATACCAATCCTATTCGGTGAATGAAAAATTTGGAATGCACCAAATGGCTTTAATTTTGCAATGGGTGAACAAGTGTGAGTTCTCTTTCTTTTTGCAATGAATTTTGGAATGCATTTTTTTGAACTCTTTTATTTTCGCTTTCTCTTCCAAGGAAACTATATACATGAAATAAACATTTAAGTATAAGTAGAAATTTACATATGGAAATTTAATTTCTTATACTTTAATCTATATTAAATGTATATAGGCAAGATGTTTGAGAGTGGTTTTAGATCTCTAGGAATTATAATGCAAATTCTAGTTTTTGGAAGATCTTAAAATTTTTAGATAGTCAAATTTCAGTAATTAGCAATTCAAATTTTAGTATCAGGGGGTCAAATTTTAGTAGTCAACAAGTTGTATCATATTTATCTCCTTGTCTCTTCTCTCTATCTCTCCACTCCCTCTCTCTCTCTCTCTCCCTTCCTCTCTCTCTCTTGCCCCTCTCTCTCTCTCACACACCCCTCTATCTCCTCCCTACATCTACCTCCCTCCCTCCCCTCTCTACTTCTCTCTATCTCTTCTCTCTCTACATCTCCCTCCCTCTCTACTTATCTTTATCTCCCCTCTCTCTCTCTTTACCTACCTCTCCCTCCATCACTTTTTATCTCACTTATGTCTCCCTCCCTACCTCTTTCCCTCTCTACTCTCTATTTCTACTTTCCCTCCCTCTACCTACATCTCTCTCTCACTCTTTATCCCTCTCTTCCCCCTCTTTCTATCTAAATATATCCTCTCTATCTCATAATTCTCTCTCCCTCCCTCTCACTCTCCCATCTTTATCTCACCACTCTCTCTCTCTCTCTCTCACACACACACACACACACACACACACAAACCTCTATCTCCCTCGCTAACATTCCCTCCCTCCCTCCCCCTCTTTCTCTCTCAATTGATCTTTTTATCTATCTCACCATTCTCTCTCCCTCACTCACACACACACCTCTATCTCCCTACCTCTCCCTCCTTGCTTCCCATCTCCCCTCTCTACTCTTTATCTCTCCTCTCTCTTTCCATATCTATACATACCTCTCCCTCCATCACACTCTCTCTCCATTCCTCTCTTTATCACTTATGCCTCCTTCCATACCTCTTTCCCTCTCTACTCTCTCTATCTCTCCTCTCCATCCTTCTCTTTCTCTCTCACTCCCTCCTCTCTATCTCACCATTATATCTATCCCTACCTATCACCCCCTCCTCTCTAAATAACCATTCCCTCTCTCCCAATTTCCCTCCTTCCCTCTCACTCCCTCCTCTCTAAATCACCATTCTCTCTATCCCACTTTCCCTCATTCCCTCTCTATGTCTCACTTATCCCTTTCTACCTCTCCCTGCCTCCAACCTCCCTCTCTCTCTTTATATCTCTAATCTCCATCTCACCACTCTCTCCATCTCACTCTCCATCCTTCCCTCTCTCCTTCTCTCTCTACCTACCTCTCTCTCCACTACCTACCACTCTCTCCCTCACCCCTCTTTCTCTCTTACTCTCTTCTTCCCTCTCTACTCTCTATGTCTCCCCCCTTCCCTCTCTAATCTCTTTCTCTCTCCCCTCTTCCTCTCTCCCCTAATTTTATCTCCCCTCACACACAATCACCTCTATCTCCTCCTTTCCTCTCCCACCATCCATTCACTCTCTACTTCTCTCTATCTACCATCTCTCTCTGCGTCTCCTTCCCTATCTATTTATCTTTATCTCCCCTCTCCTTCTCTTTACCCACCTCTCCCTCCATCACTCTATATCTCAACCATGTCTCCTCCCTACATCTCTCTCTCTCTCTCTCTCTCTCCCTCCCTCCCCCCCTCTTTCTCTCTCCCTCCCCTCTCTCTCTCTCTCACACACACACAAATACACACACACAAACACACACACACACACACACATCTATCTCCTCCCTACCTATCCCTCCCTCCCCTCTCTACTTCTCTCTATCTCTCCCCTCTCTATAGATCCTTCCATCTCTACCTATATTTATCTCCCCTATCCATTTATTTACCTACCTCTCTCTTCATAACTCTATATCTCACCTATGTTTCCCTACCTACCTAGGGTTGAGGGATTAAGGGTCGAGGGTTGATAATTGAGGGTTGAGGGTTTAATGTATAGGGTAGAGAGTTGAGGGTTGAGGGTTGAGGGTTGAAGGTTGAGGGTTGAAGGTTGAGGGTTGAGGTTGAGGGTTGAAGGTTGAGGGTTGAGGGTTGAGGGTTGAGGGTTGAGGGTTGAGGGTTGAGGGTTGAGGGTAGAGGGTAGAGGGTAGAGGGTAGAGGGTAGAGGGTAGAGGATAGAGGGTAGAGGGATTAAGGGTTGAGGGTTGAGGGATTAGGGTAGAGATTTTACTTGTGTTTAAGGGTTTAAGGGTTGAGGTTATAGGGTTGATGGTAGAGGGTATTGGGTTCAAGGTAGAGGGTATCGGGGTGAGGGTTGAGTGTTTAAGGTTTTAAGGGTTGATGGTATAGGGTTGAGGGATTAGGGTAGAGAGGGAGGGATTAGGGTAGAGAGGGAGGGAAGGATGGAGGGAGAGATGGAGAGAGAAGTGAGATAGAGAGAAGGAGAGAAGAGGAGAGAGGTATAGAGATATGTGATGTTGAGGATCCAATGTATAGGATAGAGAGTTGGGAATTGAGGGTACAATATTGATGGTTTAAGGTATTGGGTTGAGGGTATAGGGTAGAGGGTCAAGGGTAGAGGGTATAAGGTTTAAGGGTTTAGGGTTTAGGGTTGAGCATTTAGGGTTGAGGGTAGAGGGTTTAAGGGTTAAGGATTAAGGGATTAAGGGTTGAGGGTTGAGAATTAAGGGTTAAGGGTTTAATACATAGGGAAGATGGTAGAGGGTTTAATGGTTTAGGGTTTAAGGGTTGAGGGTCAAGATTTTAAGGTTGAGGGTAGAGGGTTGAGGGTATAGGATTGATGGATTAGGGTTAAGGGTCCAACATATAGGGTACAAGGTATAGGGGTTGAGGTTTTAGGGTTAAGGGTTTAAGATTTAAGGTAGAGGGTAGAGGGTTGAGGGTTGAGGGTTCGAGGGTTAAGGGTTAAGGGTTGAGGGATTAGGGTAGAGATTTTAATTTGGTTGAATGGTTTAAGGGTTGAGGGATTAGGGTTGAGGGTAGAGGGTTTAAGGGTTGAGGGTTTAGGGTATAGGGTTGAGTGTTTAAGGTTTTAAGGGTTGAGGGTAGAGGGTTGAGGGATTAGGGAGGATAAGGTGGGATGGATGGAGGGAGAGATGGAGGGAGAAGTGAGATAGAAATAAGGAGAGAAGATGAGGGAGGAAAAAAGATAAATGAGGGTTGAGGATCCAATGTATAGGGTAGATGGTTGAGAATTGAGGGTATAGGGTTGAGGATCTATAGGGTTGATGGTTTAGGGTATTGGGTTGAGGGTATAGGGTTTAAGGGAGATGGGAGAGAGATAGATGGATTGAGTGAGTGAGAGAGAGACCTGAGAGAGGGAGAGGGGGTAGGATGGAGAGACTTGAAAGAGAGAGAGATGGAGGGAGTGGGAGAGAGACAAAGGGAGGAAGGGTTGAGGGTAGAGGGTTTAATGGTTTAGGGTTTAAGGATTAAGGGTTTAGGGTTTAGGGTTAAGGATAGAGGGGAGAGAGATAGAGGTAGTGAGTAAGTGTGTGAGAGAGATAGACCTAAGAGAGGGAGAAGGGGAGAGGGGTAGGAGGGAGAGTCTTGAGAGAGAGAGGAAGGGAGTGGGAGAGAGATAGAGGGTAGAGGGTTTAAGGGTTAAGGGTTTAGGGTTTAGGGTAGAGGGGAGAGAGATAGAGGGAGTGAGTGAGTGAGTGAGAGAGACCTGAGAGAGGGAGAGTCTTGAGAGACAGAGAGGTAGGGAGTGGGAGAGATAGAGGGTAGAGGGTTAAGTGTATATGGTTAAGGGTTGAGGATAGAGGGTTTAAGGGTTTAAGGGTTAAGGGTAGAGGGGAGAGACATAAAAGGAGTGAGTGAGTGAGAGAGAATTGAGAGAGGGAGAGGGGGTAGGAGGGAGAGAATTGAGAGAGAGAGAGGGAGAGGGAGTGGGAGAGAGATAAAGGGTAGGGGGTAAAGGGTTTTAAGTGTTTAGGGTTTAAAGGTTAAGGGTTTAGGGTTAAGGGTAGAGAGGACAGAGAGAGAGAGGTGATAGAGAGAAGTAGAGAGGGAAGGAAGGTGGATATATTGAGAGAGAGGAGTCAAGGAGGGAGAGAGAAATAGGTATAGAGGGACAAATAGGTAGAGAGAATTATATATGAAAGAAATGATAGAGGGAGAGGTAGGGATGGAGAGTGAGGTGAGACAAAAATAAAGAGAGGTCTAGGTAGATAGAGGGGGAGGAGATAAAGAGAAGTAGAGGGTAGAGTTAATTGTAGAGGATAGAGTGTTTAAGGGTTTAAGGGTTAATGGTTTAGGGTTTAGAGTTAAGGTTAAATGAGAGAGAGATGGAGGGAGTTAGTGAGAGAGAGAGAGGGAGGGAGTGGAAAAGAGATAGAGGGTAGAGGGTTAAGAGTTAAGGGTAGAGGGTAGAGGGTAGAGGGTAGAGGGTAGAGGGTAGAAGGTAGAGGGTAGAGTTTTTAAGGGTTTAGGGTTTAAGGTTTAAGGGTTAAGGGTTTAGGGTTAATATTATAGTGGAGAGAGATAAATGGTAGAGGGTAGAGGGTTAAGGGTAGAAGGGAGAGAGATAAAAGGAGTCAGTGAGAGAGAGAGACGTGGCAAAGGGAGAGGGGGTAGGAGGGAGAGACTTGATAGAGAGAGGGAGGAAGGGAGTGGGAGATAGATAGAGGGTAGAGGGTTAAGGGTATATTATAGAGGGTTTAGGTTTAGGGTTAAGGTTAGAGGGAAGAGAGATAGAGGGATTGAGTGAGTGAGTGAGAGACCTAAGAGAGAGAGGGGGTAGGAGGGAGAGTCTTGAGAGAGAGAGGGGGATTAGGGGGAGTCTATATATCTCCCATCCCTCTCTCTCTCTCAAGTCTCTCCCTCCTACCCCCTCTCCATCTCTCATTTCTATATCTCTCAGTCACTCCCTCTATCTCTCTCCCCTCTACCCTTAACCCTAAACCCTCTACTGGCCTCTACCCTTAACTATCCCTCCCTCTTTGTCTACAAATTCTCTCTCTCCTACTACCTCTCCCTCTCTTAGGTCTCACTAACTCACTCACTCACTCCCTCACTCAATCCCTCTATATTTCTCCCCTCTACCCTTAACCCTTAATCCTCTATCCTCAGTCCTTAAACCCTAAACCATTAAACCCTTAACCCTCTACCCTTAACCATAAAATTTAAACCCTTAACCCTTAAACCCTAAACCCTCTACCCTATACCTTTAACCCTCCCTCCCTCTATCTATCTCCAACTCCCTCCCTTCCCATCCCTCTCTGAAACCTCTCCCTCTCTTAGGTCTCTTTCTCAGTCACTCCCTCTATCTCTCTCCCCTCTACAATTAAGACTAAACCCTAAAACCTTAAAACTTAAACCCCTAAATACTCTACCCTCTACCCTTATCCACACTTCCCTCTATCTCTCTTCCACTCCCTCCATCTCTCTCTCTCAAGTACCTCCCTCCTAACCCCTCTCCCTCTCTCAGGTAGAGGGTAGAGGGGAGAGAAAAAGGAAGTGACTAAGAGAGAGAGACTTGAAAGATGGAAATGGAGTAGGAGGGAGAGGGTTGAGAGAGAGAGAGAGAGATGGAGGGACTGGGAGAGAGTTAGAGGGAGGGAGGGTTATTAGTAGAGGGGAGAGGGGAGAGAGAGAGGGAGTGAGTGAGAGAGAGAGATACCTGAGAGAGGGAGAGGGGGTAGGATGGAGAGTCTTGAGAGAGAGAGGGAGGGAGTGGGAGAGAGATAGAGGGTAGAGCATAGATGGTTTAAGGGTTTAATGGTACAAGGCTAAGGGTATATGGGAGAGACATAGGAGTGAGTGAGTGAGAGAGAGAATTGAAAGAGGGAGAGGGTGTAGGAGGTAGGTGGTTTAGAGAGAGAGAGGGTAGAGGGTTTAAGGGTTAAGGTTTTAGGGTTTAGGGTTAAGGGTAGAGGGGGAGAGATAAAGGGAGTGACTAATAAAGAGATACTTGAGAGAGGGAGAGGGAGTATGATGGAGAGACTTGAGAGAGAGAGGGTATAGGGTTTAGGGTTAAGGGTATAGGGGGAGAGATAGAGTGATTTAGTGAGAGAGAGAGGGAGGTAGTTAGAGAGAGATAAAGGGTAGATGGTAGAGGGTTCAAGGTAAAAGGGAGAGAGATAGGAGTGAGTGAGAGATCCAAGAAAGGGAGAGGGGGTAGGAGGGACATACTTGAGAGAGAGAAGGAGGGATGGAGGGAGTGGGAGAGAGATAGAGGGTAAAGGGTTAAGCATAGAGGGTAGGGGGTTTAAGGGTTAATGGTTTAGGGTTAAGGGTAGAGGTGAGAGATATAGAGGGAGTGAGTGAGAGAGAGAGAGACCTGATAGAGGGAAAGGGGATATGAGGGAGAGTCTTGAGAGAGAGAGGGTAGAGGATTTAAGGGTTAAGGGTAGAGAGGAGAGATATAGGAGTGAGTGAGTGAGTGAGATAGAGACTTGAGAGAGGGAGAGGGGGTAGGAGGGAGAGACATGAGATAGAGAGAGAAAGAGAGAGAGGGAGTGATAGAGAGATAGAGAGTAGAGGGTTTTAAGGGTTTAAGGGTTAAGGGTAGAGGGGAGAGAGATAGAGAGACTTGAGAGAGAGAGAGAGAGAAGAAGGAAGGTGGATAGATTGAGAGAGGGAAGGAGGGAGAGAGGGAGAGAAATATAATGAGGTATAGAGGGATAGGTTGGTAAAGATAAGTAGAGAGGGAATGCGAGTTTGAGGGAGAGGTAGGTAGAGAGAGTAAAGGGAGATATAGAGAAGTGGAGAGGGAAGGAGAGGTAGGGATCGAGGGAGAGATAGGGATTTAGAGAGAGGTGAGAGAGTGAAATAGAGAGAGAGAGGTAGGTAAGGAGAGGGAGGAGGAGATAAAGGGAAGTAGAGAATGGAGGAGGGAGGGAAGAAGAGGTAGGGAGGGAGAGATAGGTGAGATAGAGAGAGAGGAGGGAGGGAGGGAAATTTAAGGAGAGAGAGGTGAGATAGAGAGAGAGGAGGGAGGGAGGGATATTTAAGGAGAGAGAGGTGAGATAGAGAGAAATAAAGTAAAGAGGGAAGGGGGAGAGAGAGAGGTGATAGAGATAAGTAGAGGCATAATGATGAAGGTAGAGAGATTGAGAGAGGGAAAGAGAGAGGGAGAGAAAAAGAGGTATATAGGGGTAGGTTAGACAGAAAGATGTAGAGTGAATTTTGGTGGAAGAGAGAGAGGAGGGAGGGATAGGTAAAGATGGATAGTTGAGATACATAGAAGGAGATAGATATAGGTAGAGATAGGGAAAAGAGAGATAGAAAAAGGTAGAGGGAGAGAGGAGATATAGAAAGAGGGGGAGGTAGGGAGAGATAGAGAGAGTATAGAGGGATGAGAGAGATAGAGAGAGGTGATAGAGAGAGAATTAGAGAGGGAAAGAAGGTGGAGATATTGAGAGAGAGGAGGCAAGGAGGGAGAGAGAAATAGGTATAGAGGGACAACTAGGTAGAGAGAAGTACATATGAAAGGAGAGATATATGGAGAGGTAGGGATGGAGAGAGAGGTGAGACAAAAATAGAGAGGTCTAGGTAGATAGAGGGAGGAGGAGATAAAGATAAGTATAGAGGAAGGAGAGAGGGTGGAAGAGGTAGGGATGGAGAGAGAGAGAGGTGAGAGAGATAAGAGAGAGGAGGGAGGGATAGGTAGGGAGAGAGGGGTGAGATAGAGAGAAAGAGAGTAGAGAGGAAAGGGGAAAGAGAAGTGAGATAGGTGATAGAGATGTGTGATGGAGCTGAAAAGTATAGAGATAAGGAGGAAGGTGGAGATATTGAGAGGGAAGGAGGGGGAGAGAGAAATATGTATAGAGGAATAGGTTAGATAGCGAGAAGTAGAGAGAAAAGGTGGGTGAAAGGAAGAGAGAGGGATAGAGAAAGGGGGAGAAAGAGAGGTGAGATAGAGAGAAGTAGAAAGGGAAGGAGAGAGGGGGAGATAGAGAAAATTAGAGAGGGAGGGAGGGAAGGAAAGAAGTGAGATAGAGAGAACTAGAGAGGGAAGGAGAGAGAGAATGGCAAGATAGAGAGTAGAGAGGGAAGGAGAGAGAGGAAAGCAAAGAGTGAGAGAGAGGGAGAGAGGGACATGTAGGTATAAAGAGAGGTGATATAGAGAGTAGAGAGAGATATATAGACATAAACGGAGAGGGATGGGAGATAGAGAAATGTAGAGAGTGAAGGAGGGAGGGAGATAGATATTGGAGAGGGAAGCAGAGAGAGATGGACATGTAGAGACTTAGTTCTTGAGCTCAAGGAAGATATTGTTAGATAAAGAGATGGAGATAGTGAGAGAGAGAGAGGTCTAGAAAATAAGAGATGAAAATGAGTGAGATAGAGAGAGAAAGATGAAATTTGACCTCCTGAGTACTAAAATTTGACCTCATGATTATTGAAATTTGACATGTTGATTACTGAAATTTGACCAAGTCTGAAATTTTTAAGATCTTCCAAAAACTAGAATTTGCATTATAACTCCTAGAGATCTGAAACCACTCTCAAAAATCTTGCCTTTATATACATGAGTTACAACTTAAAGTATAAGAAAGTAAATGTCCATATGTAAATGTCAACTTATACTTAAATGTTTATTTTATGTATATAGTTTCCCTGACAGAGAACGCGAAAATCAAAGAGTTTACAAAAATGCATTCCAAAAGTCATGAATGACATTTGGTGCTCGCCAAATTTGGCGCACGCCAAATGAAGCAGTCCATTTGGTGCATGCCAAATGAAGCAGCCCATTTGGCGCACACCAAATGAAGCAGCCCATTTGGTGCACACCAAATTTGATGAGCGCCAAATAAGTTGCATTGGGAAATATCAACCCTATGGGTTGGACTTTGCATTGGGCATCCAACCCAAAGGTTTGGACAACCATTTGATGAAAATGACATGATTTTTTGAAAGGGTGGAAAATTTCTTCATATTTTCATCTGTGTTCCCCGTCTCATTTGCACATCTTTCAATGCAAGTTTATAAAAAAACCATGACAGCATTAACCTCTCTCTTAGCTATTTAAATATATAATTATTTTTTCATTTTGATTTAGTTAAGGTTTGATCCATGGCTTCTATTGTAAATGCCTTCATTTTTGGTCAAAAACCAACATGTGCTAGGTTTAGGATAGATTTTTACTTGTTCATCAAAACATGAAAAAAATTGCATTTTTTGAAACTAGATTCCATTCTACACATGATAAAAAAAAAATCAATTTTCGATTAGTTTGCAAAAAATTTTGGGGAGCATGCTCAAATTTTAGCTTTTTAGGATCCATCCACTTTGAAAATTCATAAAATATTATTTATTCATTAAAAAAAATTTCCAAAAGAATGAGGATAAACTACATGGTGTTAGCTAATTTCTCACCATTGGGATTTTTGAAATTCTGAAAAAAATTTAATCAAAAAGGGGGGAGCCCTCAGGCACTATGATATTTTTTTTGATAAAAACACAAACTATTTTGGCCCCCCCCTTTTTGAAACCCTTAATCTTCATTAATTTCAAAAAAAATTAGTAGCGTAGAAACTAGACTCAGAGCACTTCAACTTTTGTTCTTGTCGCATCTTTAAATTTTGAGCGTAACTATCTTCATTTTCTCATGCAAATCAGATTTTGTTGATTTCAGAAAAAAGTTGCATCTTTAGAGCCAAAATTGTGTCATGGATTGGTGCACTTACCCCTATATTTATTCCATTTATGATAACTTCAACTAAAAGACTACCTAGATCATTATACTTGGGGATAGTTATTTTTCCAAGCATGATGTCAGCAAGTTTCCCCACTACATGAACTGTAATTGGGTCCTTCTTTTTCCTGCCGAATTTCTTAAGGCATGCTTCTTTAATTTCCTTGCCATAGATAGGGACATATTTTATGGCCTAGAACAAGGGTATCTGGACACATATATGCTTTAGCTAGTCTAGAATATCAAAATAAATTCCTCCTTATTTTCTTTTTTGTTTGGCCACTTCCAATCTTTGGGGGAAAGGTGGTTCTTGGGCTGTTTGCTTGGTTGGAGCTAGTTCAGGATTCTTAGGTGCACAAGGCTAAATGGGATCAGCTAGAGATTCTTCTTGCTCTTCCACATGAAGCTCAGTGATAATGGGGGTGGAAGGAGCTGACAAGGTAGCTCCTGAACGTAGACATATGTCACTTAAAATCACAACATATGTAGGGAATTGATTTGTATCAAGAGAATATATAGGTTGTTGTTGTGGTTTGTTATTCAGGTTTGGTGTGGGTTGGGCTGGTAACTGAGTAGGTCAGGGAACATTTTAATTTTTATTAGTAGGAGGAGTCATTATAGCAGGCTATTGGGTTTGAGAAGATGGTTTCATGTACCTTTTTGTCTAGTTTGGCCATTGCTGGCCACCTCTCCATTGAGATGTTTGCTGCCAATTTCCTGGATGTGGCTACCAAGATCCTTGAAACTATTTCCAACTCCCCTGAAGTTGTTTTCATTGAGGTGAGGGATTTTGATAATTGGACCAAGCATTCAGTTACCCCAAGACTATGGTGGGTATCCTTCATAATTGGATGGACAAGGGGGCTCCCACAAGTTACTAGATGAATAAGAATTGAAATATGGCCCAATAAAAGATAGTGGATCTGGTGGCATACCTTGTCTTGAAGCCCATGGCCTCTTCTGTGCAAGAAATTAGAATTGGTCTTCCTCAGTCTGGATTGGTTTGAACTCAGATGGAATCTGCTTGATTTCAATGTTAGCTATCACCTTGCATCTGAAGTCCTTTTCCTTTTGTCTACAATGAGGGCAATATTTTTTCAGTACTGCATCTGCTTCCTCATGTTTCTTCTTAGCTTGAAGTGTATCCAACTGAGTAGCTAGATTTTTGATTATATCCTACTTGAAATTTTCTAGCAAATTAGTAATCTCCATTCTTGAGACTCCACTAGTGGATGACTTACCCATAGAGGATTGGTAAGCTCTTCTTTTCTTTGAAGCTGCCCTAGAATAGTTCTGGCATAGATTCTTGATATCTTCCCAAGGAACTTGAGTGATATCTCCTCCAACCATCAAGTCTGAGGCATCAATGCAACTTTCACTAATTCCTCTCAAAAAAATAAAATTATATGAGTCTTCATTTAGTGTATGATGTGGAGATTTATGTAGACAAAACAAAAAACTTGAAATGAAATCCTCCAAGCTCTCATCTTCTTTTTTCTACATTCTGAAAATGTCACCTCCTCTCATATAACTACCCCTACAATACTCTTTGTATTTCTCAAGAAACATTTTCTTCATATCTTCCCAAGTCATCACAGTGTTTTTGCCAAGGCCCATAAACCATCTCAATACAACTTCTTTCAAAGTGGTAGGAAATAGATTGAGTATGTGGGCATCAGTGGTATAGTCATAGCTTCTGCAGAGTTTATCAAACTCAAACAAGAATGTATCAAGGTCTTATGTGACAAGTCCATAGAACTTAGGAAGGACTGAAGAAGGGATATTTTTGAGGTTATCTACTTCATTTTGTTCAATTTAATAGGAAAGGGAAAAGTTGGTTGGTTCTTCTTGTTAGGCATGTCTCCATTTTCATCAGCCATGCCTGCTTGATGAAATTCCAAAATAAAAGGTTCTTCAATTAGATTTTGATCTTCAAGGGAAACTTCAAAACTAGTCAAGTCAGGGAATATATCAGCAAAGGGATGTGGCTCTTCTTCCTCTTCATTTATGGGCAGATTTGGAAGCTCTATTAGCTGAAATGGATTTGAATTATTAGGAAGGAATGTCCCATAAGAATCTATTCTTCTTATATGCATGTAGTATCAAATTTGTATCAACACACTCACAAAAATAATGGGTGGGAAAAATGGTGGATCATAACTTCTAGCACTAAGAGAAAACTCCAGAAATACTAAAGCAAGAGAAAACTATCAATGACTCCAAAGGACTCCCTAGGTTGACACCATCCCTGACAATGACGCCAAAAATTTCAGCCTCCTATAATTATTTCAATGACTAATAATTTACAACCATGATTCAGAGATAGGACATCCAACCTGAATAGCCATCTTAACCATCATGAAGGTACATTTAAATTGTCAACCCAGGGACGTGAACTTGGAATGGGTCAACATAGTATGTGCACTAGGAACTTCAAAGTAGTCACCTTCATTCTACAACTAAGAAAGAATAATATTGAAGGTAAATTTCATGGAAATCAATTAAGGAAAGGCTGAACACTACTAAAAAATTAAACTCAAATTGAACTTGCATAACAAAAATGAAATTATGAGTAGTAAACAAGAAACTACTTTGTCTGCTTTGGCTGCAGGAATAGTCAATGCCAGATTCTTACTAAGTACTGAAAAAATACTAATATTAATCTATCTAAGCTAAAATATTACTCACCAAGTGGGCCCCCTTGGATGAGTATCCTCTAGAATGAATACAAAATTTAGATTAAACTTACTCAATTCGAAATATTATTTCGTTCATTGGAAAATGAAAATAGAAAAAAAGTATGTCTGGTATTCTCAGCTGGTACAATAAATTGGTGATCAACCCCTTCAGAAGGAGGATTTGAACCTTATTTATCATCTAAAATAGGACAGTCAACTCTGACTAACTGAGAGGACACCATTTAGGGAAAACAAAGAAAAGAGTGGAAGGGCAGTTACACATGCAAGGGAATCCATTCAGACATGCATAAGGCAGTTACACGTGGCTGACACAAGAATATTTCACCGTCATCCTCCAGTTGACCTTTGTGCGCTTCCTTTACATGACCAGCTAGTGGCTGCGTTTCTCAACTTAGCATTTCCAATCATGTTTGCATGGCAATGTTAGTACGGATAATAACTGCATAGCTAAAAGTATCTTAAACATAATCCATAAATCACATGCAAGAATAATATAGATAGTCCACATAATAAGTTAACATCATTCAAATTGGCAGAAAGGGAATTAAACCCAAATTTCTTAAGGTTTGAGTGAAATTATATAAAAGTGCCAGTCATGTGATATCAAAGCCTATGGTAATTTTAGAAAATAGACTATGGATTCTACCCATAAGTAGCCCAAAAAATAGACTCATTAGAAGCCTTAACTAAAATAGAATAGGGAGAAGGAGGGTAGGTCACCTTTGGTGTTATGCACCCATTCTTGTACCTAACATAAGTGAAATACAATAGGTCCATCCTTAGAGGTTGTAAACCAATAGGGGTAGGCCAAAATTGATCAAGTGAGTAGCCTCCATGCGCCACCATCAATATGTAACTGATGTCATGGAATAAATGCATGGAACCCTCATGAGAGAACTTTAAGTGTTTATTTGTTACCAAGGGAACTGTGTTTATATAAACTAGCCAAGGAATGCCTAGTCTCACTCTAAACAATTCAGACTCTAGGATAATGTCAAAGAGGGCATTCATAGTCCGAGGCCCAACTAGGACTGACAGGGTGATAGAACCGATGGGAGGAACCAAAATCCCATCATGTTTACATCTAGATCTTTTAGATTCATTGTACCCATGCATATATAAGAATTTTATTAGCATGATCTCCTCTATGATAACATTAACCCAACATGTAGGGTAAACGAGAATGTTAGTTATAGTGTTCCTGTTGATATATGTGGGAATGTACAAAGGAGAGGGTTCTCTTTTTAGCGTTCATCAAAAAATAATATGAGGTAAATGTTATAGCAAGAAACCCACTTTTAGGATGCATAGATAGGATGGGAAGATGCATAAAGGAAGCCATCTCTACGCACACTAAAAAGGAATTTCTCAAAAGTCTCCAAGGTTTTCACAATTAAATAGTGACTTATTCAAGGTTTTAGTTAATAAAAAATTATGCACACACCTACAACACACCTAGAACATGAGAGAAGACTCCTTCAAACTCATGAAATGGATCTAGAAAAGTTCACATCCGGTTCACCAAACTGTAGAGGAGGGGGACCGACTACTCAAGACCGTAGGTCATGGGAGGGTCTAGAATAATCAGCTACCCTGATCTACCTCATGCTAAAGGATTTCCTGATAATTTTCTTGTTTTAGGAGGGTGAAAAGGAAGGAAAACTGATATGTTACTTTAATTCTATAAACCTTAGAGATTAGGAAGTGAGGTGAGAAAATTTGTAAGTTTAGACGTTAACCTAGGAAACTCTCTATTAAAAGACTCCAACACAAAAGATGGATGATAGCGTGGAGTGCTGGTGTCCTAGTCAGGTGCTAGAATTTGTATGTAGAAAAAGTACAAAGTATAGTTGAGACTAATAGAGAACTTACTAACAACCTAAAGAATGCAATTTTATATGATGACAAAAAGAAAAATACAACTAAAATACTAAAACAACAAGAATACTTTAACTTAAAAGATAGAATTTTACAAGAGCATAGGTGGCAAAAATCAATTTTATGGTTGGTCTAACCTCCTACAAGCTCTACATCAAAAAATTAACTACACAATAGAACAAGGAAAAATATTGGGGTTTCGATGTTCCCACCTCCACAAACAACCAGAATAGCCACAAAAGAGGAAGTATGATAACAAAAGATAATGAAGTAGAAGTACTATGCACTATGCTAACAACAATATGTTGCAAAATCAAACAAAAATTCTTAATGAAATGGATGTCACCTCCCAACAAGATGCCTTCGAGCATATGAAGGGAGACGTGAGCTCTCAAGCTTGAGGATGCCAATATTTTTGTAGCAACGAGAGGAGAAAAATCAGCAAAGCGTCGACTTGGAGCTTTAAAAATGGTGGAAGTGCTATGTAGAATTCTTGTGAAGTGTGATTTTTTTTGAAGTGAAGTTGAATTGAATGAAGAAGATAGTTTTTTGAAGATGAATAGGATCCCAAATGAGCTATTCGAGGTCGGTCGGTCGGTCAAGAATTCTTAGGTAGAGGGTTTAAATTGGGAATTTGTGAGGGGTGCAAATTCATGCCATTAAAAGAATATAGGTTTCCATATGAAGAGGTTGTTCATGATGTTCCACTATTATGTCAAAATAATCCCAATATTATTTTCATACAATCTCAATTTATGATCTATGCTATAATCATTTAGTTACCATTTATCAATTTAACCGTGCCATTGAATACACACTAAAGATGTTCATTCTTGGAGAAATGGGGAAATTTATTTAATAATAAACTTAAATAATCTCTCCATCTTCAACAATATTGTGTATCTTTGGTAACATTGTGTATCTATATTGTTATATAATGGACCTATTAGTACCATTTGACATAATTTTTAAAGGTTAAATTTGGCATCACAACTTCAATTTGATTATAATATAAATATTCATTAACTTGGACACTTCTTCACACTTGTTCATTCTATCTTAGTTTCTTTGTATTTCATCTTAACTGTACTATATTTGTATCCTTGCATTAATAAAATTACCTATATTGTTCCCTTTTGTTAGGAAACATTCTATTTCTCCCATGATTCATAAGCTAGTAGGAAAACTAGCTCTAATATCATTGTAATAACCCAACCAAATTATTTTAGGGTTTGTGGATTTCTATTTCAAATGTTTAAGCTAAAACTAGATAAACACCTAGAATCTACCCTATTTCCTATACACAATAATATGAAACCCTAATATAGAAATTATATTTTATTCACTATATTTCCTTTTGTTGATACCCTAACTAAATTCAACTTAATAAGAGTATGAAACAAGTTTTAGAGAATATTTTTTATAAATATTTGTTTACATATTAATTATGCATAATCCTCATTTCCATTTATACCTCAATACAAATCACCTAGATTGTCAAAAGAATCCACAATGATATAAAATAACATGAAAACCATTTCCTATTTATATTAAATTTTAAACTAAATTAGACATGTTGTGGTAATACTGAGAACAACTATTGGGACCTTGAAAAAAAGGATAGAAAACTAGGTTGGAAAACCCTAAAGACAAGCTACATACTATTTTATCAAATAATTTTGGAATATCCAACAAACATTGTTATAGTAGTAATGATAGCCTATAAATATAGCTCTTAATCCCCTATATCAAATAAGACCTCAAACTATTATAATCCACAACAACAACAATAACCTTAATTGGAAAAATAATGTGCAAAACCTAAATTAAATGGGTTGTGAATACATTTAAAAGATTTACAATAATATTAAAAATAACATGCATAGTGAAATAGAGGAAAATGTGGGCTGATGGTTTTGATTGGGGGTATGCACCTACAATTTCCCTGTTTCATTAAGAAAAAGTGATCCCCTAGGGAAAGATTGACCTACAATGCTTAGGTGAGTCAACCTTGATGAAGATCTTGTTGTATTCTTTATGGTCGAGGATGGGGTAAATCAGCCTGAACTACACTTTTGGGAGATGAATGAAAAGTACCAAATGAATGCAATTTTGTAATGTAACACATAAATCTTCAATTTAAAACCTTAATTTGATAGAATCTAGAAATTTTTAGTAGATATGGGAGGCTTATGATTTTATGCACCAATCATCGAAAACCTCTTCTAAGTGTGTTGATCATAAAAGCTTGCGCCTCTCTGGCAGTCTTATGGGAAGTTCAGCGAGTGGGGGGACAATATGCATCTCAATGAATACCTTCGAGATTTTTATATAAAGTCGGCTCTTCTCTAAATTTGGGAAAATATAAAATGTAAACAATAAAACATGATATATGGTGATGCGCCAATGCTTTTACAACATTTAAAAATCATAAACTTCCCTCTATGAGTGATATAAGAGACATAAAACACCACTTCCCTTCATTGGCGGGAGGAGAATGAACAACAGAGGCTTGATACAAGCACATATGGAGTCATTCAATTGGCCCTTAGGAAATGTGTATTAAAATCCGAATCAAACATACAAGTTCCAAACTTAATAGAAAAACATTCTAAAAGAAATACAAATGCTTCCTCTTAATATAGAATATTATGAAAAAATGATAACCTTACAAAGAAAACGGAGAAGTCCAATGACATAGTCCAGTTACTAAAGTGTATGATTCAATCATATACACAAACAACATAGAAATCTGATAAAAAAAACTATTTAGATGAACAAGACATAGTGTTCTATTTTGGAAAAGGATATAATGAAAGAAATATTGAAAAAGACCATATCATGCACAATTTCAAGTATTTCTTTAGAATAACTTGTATTTCAGACTCAAATTAACTTTAAAAAAAAGATCGGATCCCAATCTGATAATATTTTGGTCATAAAATAGACATAACATGCTAGAGTGAAGCAATATTCTATAAAATTTGCAAATAAATTCTTCTTCTAACTAAGAAAACTAAAGAACACTTTTCCAACAGGAAAGTTTTTGGAACCCTTGCTTCATGCTGCTATTTCTAATATATAGCCACCTTAGAGAGAGAAAACACCAACCTCCTTCAGAGTTAATGACTGCCAGATATCCAAACCTGATAGCTTGGAAATTTGGTTCTAGATATTTTTCAGCTACCATATTTATGTCATTTAGACATTTTAAAAGGATCAGCCCTTGTAATTTATTTGATCCCAAAAGATAGTCTGAAAATAGTCCCATCGACCACCCAAGTGGCTTTGGTGGTACTGAATCATATCTATTCACTAGAAAAAGGTACAACAAATTCCAATGGACTTCGAGTTTAGCATTCCTTTTGTAGAGCTACAACATGAATGGGTGACATGTCAAAAGGGTGGACAAATTCATCTCTGCAAAAAGCAGAAATAAGAAAATGCCCACCAGATCGACACGTGGTCCAATTTATGACTAGATAGAAAATATTCATTGAGACACATGCAACCACCACATGGTGCATTCCACATCTATTGGAAATACAAACTCCTTGTGTGAGGATCTTCCTAAGGACTAAAGAAATCTGAAAGATAAAAAATATACACAAAGGAAAAAAATTCTTCACAGTTCTGGTGACTCACAAGGGGCCTTTGCTTGCAAAGGTGGGAACCCAAACCTCTGGCTATTCTTGGAGTTTAAGGAAGGAAAAATGTAGGATCTCCCAGTCTATGTCATTTAGTCAGTCAAGGCTACTGAATGCCTTATATGCTTGATCCAACTCAAAGACATCCTTGAAAGAAACAAATCCCCATCTTGCCAAAACGGTGCTTAAGTGATAGTAAAGACGTGAAAGCTGGAAGACCTCACTCTCAATGTCATCCACTATTGGTGCTGAGCTTGGGCCTAGAAGATTTGAAGGAGTCCAAACCATGTTCCTAACCTCTTCTATAATTTTCTCGAGTGATAGTACATCTCCATTTTTTGACAAGAAAGGAGGCAACCCATAACTGTATAAGATCTTGAAATCCTTCTTGATTTTTTTGACCCTCGTATTTAAAACTTCTTGGTTGTTCTTGGTCTTGGATGCCACCTAATTAGTGTAGGAAAATTCACTTGCTTTACTAGAGGCTGCCCTTCGATCCATTATGCCTGCATCTTTCAGGGCCTCATCTGTTGCCACACAAAGCTTGGATATTAAATTCCAAGACTTGGCCAATCGAGGAGCATATTCTTGAAGGGTTTGATTAGCCAATGGGCCAACCCTTTCATTTATTTCTTAGGCATCCCTCAAGAATCGTAAGGCCGGTTTCAGAACAATGAGCGAAACAATGATTCGCTCCTAGTAAGATGATACCAAATTCTTCTATATAGGAAGGGTTGCATATTTTTGAGTAGTAGCTAACTCCTCCTGTACCTGAGCCTCTTTCACTTTCAAACTCTGTTCCAGCTGATCTCTCTTGTTGAGGGATTCTCCTAGCTCTGAAACCAAATTTTGGGTTTCTTGAATCCGAGCATGTAAAGCAACCTCAACCTCTTGTTTATCACTACTTATATTTTCAATCTCCTATCAAGCTTTTTGTATCTCATCAAAACCCTGAGCTCAAATTCTATCACACTCCTTCTTTACATATTCTCAGACACGTTGGTGTTCTTTAATAGATTGATGCTCAGTTGCAAGTTCACTCCTTAATCTATCAATCTTAGGATAAAGCTGGATCTACTCATCTTGGAACAGTGCAAGAGATCCTTCCACTTCATTTTGCTGGTCTTTTACTTGCAATATGTGGGTCATCTCTTCATTTCAGGCCCTAAGATTCGACTGCAAATGGTTCACTGTCCCTTTTACATTTTCTAGTTCACCCTCATGGTTTCTTAGCTTCTGATATAGCCTCTCATAGTTTGTGTATACAACCTTCTAAGTGGTCTTTTCTAATTCACCCTGTTGCACAGGTGAACCTCATTCAAATCCATACCTTCTGCTTGGATATCATAATCCTCTAGCTACATCTACCCCTCAGGTTGAGTTGCGAGTGGCTTCATGGTGGTGATCCATAGAGAATTATTCACTTCATTAAAACATGTTTGAATCTTCTTAGAGGCTGGCAATAAGACATTCTTCTCCCTTCTTTTCTTCTTTCTATTTTGTTGGGCCTCCCTAGTTGCATCAAAATGATTTTGAAGAGTCTGTGGGGTATCAATACTCTGTCTTTCCATAGAAGCACCAGGAGGGAGACTAAAAAAAGTAACCATTGAGAATGGTGGGATGCCATATTGAGATTGGGGACTTGGAGTACCAATTGGAGTAAAAAGAGTAACAGACGAGGTAGGAAAATTCTATCTAACTATGGGTGATCCTGGGGTAATAGGTAGCATGAGTGACTTAGATTTTTCTATGGGGGCCCTGAACAGGATGATCAAAGAGTCAATGGTTGCCAAAGAAGATGCTACTTGCTCGGGATGTGGTGTCACATTACTTGATACATTAAAATAGTAGGGGGTTCATTTAACACTAATAACTCTAGTTCCAAAGGTGGGGGGTTATTTTCAATGGGTGGAGGCAAAGGATTAACGAAATATGGAGAAGAAGGAAGAAGAGGGGGAGCAAGAATTACCTGAATCATGATAGTCTGAACATTTTGGAGAGTGGACTCCGCTTCTTCTTCATTTTCGATGGCTGCATCAGATGTGTCCAAGTCTCAAACTTGCTGTAACTTTCTCTATCCCAAATTAGAACGTTCTGACCCTTTCATTGATGATTTTTCCAAAGCCTAGCCTTTGTGTTCCATGACTGATACTCTTGGGGACCGTCGGGTCCTCTTTCATTTGCTTTAGACACTAGCAGAGGACACAACCTATGAGTCATTTTTCTTATAACTCTTTCCCTTATCGCATTCTTGTGGGCGAGGAGCATGGTGTGGAATTTATTCCTCAGTTACTTTGTGGCAGGACTCTAGATTGTTGTTGTCAGAATCAACCTCTTTTTCATAAATGTCTTCAAATTTTTCATCATATGGCTAAAAATCCTAAAGTTTCTTTCGGGTGTTACCCATTTCTTGTCAGAATCTCCAGAAGTCTGCCATTTTACATTCTGACCATCCTCGCCATTTCATCTGATCTTTAAGGTCTTGCCTATAGGAATATCCCTCTGATATCATGCCTATGGAGTATAGAAACTCAACCACTTTGGCCTCTTCAGGGGTATGAAGGCTAGGTTGACATTAAAATATTTCCTTTCTTGTGTCGATTTCTTAGATTCAACATATTCTTGCACCTCATGCTTTATGGGAAGTTTCGTTGATGGATTATAGTCCCACTCATCACATATGAGTTCTAAGCCCAAAGCCGTCAACAAATTGGTTAGTTCATTTTGTGCTTTATGCTTCTCCAGTACTACCTCATCGTTTGCAATGCAGAGGGGGAGTGGAAATAAATTTGTTTTGTTCCTTCCTCTACCATATGCGTTGTCGGCAAGAGTTTCTTGTCGACATGCCTCCAACATGAAGACTCGATCAATTAAAAATCTAGGGAGTTGGAAAGGCTCTCCAGAAAAACCATGATACCTTATAAATTTAAAATCCTCCTTGAAGAAATAATCCACCCATGACGATGAGTTTTAATCAATAGCAAAACTTTGGGAGACAAGCGGTCACTGGACCAAGGTAATAACTCTTGCAATACTGGTCTTAGAAAAAGGTGCACAAACCAATAATAGCTACTTGTCCTTTATAGGACACCAGTCCATACAGAAATTGGCTAAATTAAACCCTCCTCGTCTACCCTAGATACAAGAAAATTTCTTTCTAAAAACCTGAAGTTCTGATGTAGGATCAAATGGACCAAGAAAGAAGAATACCTGAATTTAGATTAAATATGGTAATTTTTTAGCTCCAGCAACATATTGTTAGCTATAGCATTGAAAAAGTCAAGATACCTTTGCTCCCACTCATGCATGAGTATCAAAGTGAGGGCCATCTGAAAGGAGTAAACCTCCTCGTCATTGTCCAGACCAAAAACCAAGGTTGCCATTGAGAAAAGGTCCTATTTATTTTCTGGGAACATCTTTAATGCCAAAGGAAAAAAATTACAGCCTCTGGTTGGCCTTTCCTTTGTTTCATGATTGTATAAATTCTCCTTTCGATTTGATTTCTCCTAATAGGTCTCCATATCTTCTTTGATGAACATCTCAATATGTCAGTTGTAAGGGATATACAACATCTCTCATATAGATGGGGTAGAGATTACTACCTTTATCCTGTTGCATGTTATGGTCCCAGTTTATTTGCTAAATATTTTGGCACATGCATCTACCAACTCTAGACATAGGTGTATGGTAGGTATCATGAATTGTTGCAACCCACAATTCTAGAGCCAAGAGGTGAAATTATCAAAGTTACCGTAATCTTTCATTCTTCAGAAAGTTCCTTCTCTGAGATTTTTAGGGTTCTTAGCCAACCTGGGGTCAAAAATATTATCAGAAACATCTCATACCACTTGCCTTCTAACACTTTTATCAATCGAAACCCTTTTACATAACTCGAAAGGTTGCTCCTTAGGCACTCGAGCATTGGCAAACGATTTTCATCCAAAAATATTGGTAAAAATAGGCCTCCTTGGTGCAGATTCATCCAATAAATACATGCATTTAAGGAAATGTCATTACCGTTGGTCCATTAAATGTTGTGACCGAGGTGATACATGTGGGTAGAGGTACTGTATCCCTCGAGAATTCCAAAACCATCCAAGAATGGATTTAGTACATTCCTTTTTGCTACCTCTTTTCTCAAATAAACTTGTTGCCTTGGGGAAAGTATCATTACTTATGTCAATATTTGTTTAGCTATACAAAGTACCCTTGAAAATAATTGCTCATTAATTTATTATGAATTAGCACATTAATCCATGTACTTCACTTATGCAAGCTGGGTGATGCTGATGATGGCCGAGGATAGATGTCAAAAATCAGCTCATACGAGAATTTACTCTCAATGCCCAAACATTAATTTTCAAATGTTATCACAGATTTTTCGTACAATCTATTCTTTGTTCACTGGTTGCCTCAACGTTTCTCATTACCGTCTGGCCAAAAATAGAACTTTTTTTGTTTATCCATTCTGACACCTCTTTTCTACCACCTCAAGGATATATTCATTCGAAAAAGAAAAAACCAAAAGTTTAGCTATCTTCTTTCCATCCACAATATTGCCTTTTTTTTTACTATTCCAACCATGACTATTGGTTTGGGTACTCCCATCTACCTTCTCCCACATAGACCATAATATGCCTTCACTGGGGAGGTTATGAGTGAGATAATTGAGCGCTTGGTAAAGAAATCCGACCGCCTGGGGGTAATTTCTTTTCGATGGGTTGTGGGCATGGAATTTATTGATGATGAGAACCAAATGTGCACCAAATGCAACATACTAGCCTGGTTCATTGCCTCTGTACTAGACTTGAACATCACCAAGACTAAAATTTTTGATCTTTACTGCCGCATGTTTCACGTCTCTCTATTGGAAGGGCTTGGTGAAATAGTGCAAGTTGTTATCCCTGGCGTCAACATTCCCACCACAATGGACCTTCATAGGTTCATTGACCATGGCATGGACATGCCTTGGCTTCCCTTCCTAAGTGAATTTTTCACTATGGACCTAAATAGCCACCATGCCTTGTCTCTACCCGCTGTTACCTATCTCCTCCGAGAGTATGGCATTGATGAAGCTCCCACCTAGTATGACTTCAAAAACAAGTTCGAGATCATCATCTTCAGTTCTGCAGAATGAGGTTAGCATTTGTGAGCTGTGTCCCTGCTGCCTATAATGAAATGATTATGGGAAAAAATCCCCTATAATGATGGTTGGAGGCCTTTTTTTTTGTAAAAATGCCTCCATTTTGTCCCCTTTTTTGCATTTTGCTCAAATACCCACTTCTGGATTTTGCTCGAATAGAGCTTTTTTGCTAAAATATGAGCCTCAAGCTACCCTATACTATAAATTTGATAAAAATATACAATATAATAGCTTTTCATACTTCTTTTGTTCTCTCACTTATTCTTAAAACTAAAACCTAAGCTATTTACAAAATAATTACATATTGTACATATCTGTGAATTTTTTTAAAGAATGTCATACTTTAATGGAATGGTTTTAGATGAATACCGTTCACTAGTTTCCCAAAAGAGTTACCTTCCATATCTTCTAATTTGTATGCATTCCTTTCAATGCACGCACTGATTCTGAAGGGACCCTTCCACAATGCTTCGAGTTTGGTATGTTGTCCTAGTTTTGCGGTGTGCTCATCGTATTTTAAAACTAAGCTCCCTTCCTAGAAATCTGGGTTGGAAGTTTTTTTTCCAAACCATCGCTTGGCTGTTCGCTGGTGGCTGATCATAGCTTCAAAATATTTTTCTCTATTTTCCACCAATTCGATAAGTTTGGCAATTCGTACCTTCATTCCACCATTTTCATTTATTTCTAGGGCTTTCAATAATTGCAATGTAGGTAGCTCCATAGAAACAGGAAAAACTACCTCCTTTCCATAGACTAACTCATAAGGAGATGTTTTCAAGATCTGTTTTGGTGTAATTTAGCCTACCCATAGAGCAGCTCGCAAATGTTTGAGTCATTCTCTTTGTTGTTCGGACCCGATGTGCTTGATTAACATAATTAAGTTTTTATTTGTTGACTCCACCAGACCATTCCCTTGTGGGTGGTAATTTGAAGAGGTCTTGAGATAGATCTCGTTCCCAATCAAAAAATTTGATACCTTTGAACCTAAAAAGGCCCTAGCATTGTTGGATATGATGGTCTTTGGTGAACTGAACCTAGTCACCAACCCTACTATAAAGTTAACAATCTCACCCTTTGTAGCACCTTTTAGGGAGACAAATTCTATCCATTTTGTAAAATAATCAGTTGTTGTGAGAATCCACTTATGACTAGCATTGGAGATAGGATTTATCATTCTGAAAAAATCCAAACCCCACTGAGTAAAATGTTCCTTAGTTACAATGGGACTCAAAGCCAAAGCATAAATTTTCTCTTTCCAACAAAGAATTGACACTGAGTGCATTTCTACACCAAACAGTGTGCTTTTGAAAACATTGAGGGCCAATAGTATCCTTCTCACATAATTTTCAGAGTTGTGGTTTTAGCAGAAAAATGCCCTCCCACAGAGCTTCTATGAAATTCTATCAAAATTCTATCTGACTGATATTTATCTAAACATCAGAGCAACACTTTGTTATAGTTACTTTTGAATAAAATTCCTTCGATTGATATGTACTTGGTGCCTTGCAATCGATATTATCTTCATTTGTGGGGGGGAAGGGCCATCAAGTAATATCCCTTCTACATGTATAATGTCTGATCCATTATCGAGGGTTCGTCGGATTCAAATTGGTTTGAGAAAACTTGATCAATCTCTTTGTCGGGTTTTGAACCCGACTCTTGTGTAAGATATTCACATAGGCCTCTTCCTCACACAAGCTTGGTTGGCTTGATGTCCATGTCATACTCTAGGATTTTTATGATCCAATTGGATCTTTTTTCAATTATCTCTCCCTCTATGATATATTCCCTTACACTTGGGTGAGCAACTAAAACAGTGATCTTATTGGCCGACACTAGGTGTCAGAACTTTTAGATACTCTTGACAATGGCAAACGCATATTTTCCTACAAAGTTATATCTAGCCTCATAGCCTTTGAGAGTTCTTGAATGAAAAGAAATTGGATGCTCTCCATTCTCCTTCTTGTCCTTTTGAGTGAGCACAAACGCTATGCTATGTTGTCCATTGTATACATATAACAAGAAATCCTTAGAGAAGTTTGGATTGGCCAATACTAGAGAAACAAAAATAGCCTTCTTTATTTGTTCGAAAGCTTCTTTTCCTTAAGAAGTTCATTTGAAAATTATATTCTTTTTAAGCATCAAGGTGATGGGCCTTATGATGCTTGCAAATTCAAAGATGAAATGATTGAAAAAATTAATCTTCCCTAAGAAAGACTGTAAACCCTTTTGATTTACTGGTAAAGGAAAATCCAGTATGGATTTAACTCTTTCAGAGTCTATTGCAATTCCATCCTTGGACACCACAAAACCAAGAAGTTTACCTTGAGGTACTCCGAAAACACATTTTTTTGGATTTAAAGAAATCTCAAACTTTTGGCACCTCTGAATGATCTGCTCTAGGTGTTCAAAATGTTCATCTTCCACCTTTGAAAAGATATTCAAATCATCCAAGTAAATTAAAATGATTCAATTAATCTATCCTTCAAAAGTGATCACCATGGCCCACTGAAAGGTCACGCCAACATTTGAGAGTTCGAAGGCCATCTTTGCATATGCGAACGTGCCCCACTTGGTCATGAAATTCATCTTGTGTTGATCGCTCTCCTTGAAAAGTACTTGATTGTACCTTGTAAAGTCGTCGAGTAATGAGAACATCTTAGATTTGACCACTATTCGTAGGATATGATCCATTGATGACAAATGGTAATGATCCTTCAACAAGGCTTTATTCAAGTCTTGAAAATTGACACAAAGCCTAATGTCACCATTCTTCTTCTAAACCGGTACCAAATTAGACACCCAAGTTGAGTGTTTATTCGGATAAATTATTTGGGACTCGATCAGTTTAGTGAGCTCTTGTGCCATTAGTGCTTCAAATTTTAAATTGATAGGCCTTTGTTTCTATCGGACGGGTTTTGACCCCTATGCCAAGTCGATGGTATGCTAAATTATACTTGTAAGTGTGAGTAAGGTGTAAAGCACTAAAGACACTTCTTAATACGATATTATATCAGAGACAAATCAAATTGAACTAATTCAAAACAATAATCTATTGAAAGCATCGTATTGCTCTCTATCTCCAAAGATTTATTAAATCACTGCGGCTCTCAGATCGTGTAAGCAATGTGATTGTTAAAATAACTATTTGAAGAAAGGGAAGGATTTTGATGCAATGATATGGAGCTAAATGTGATAATACTAGATGATAAAGAAACTAAACTAGCATGAATTGACATGGAAACTGATAAGTATAGCTATAGGAGGTAGCCACGATTGTGAAAGCTTGAATGTTGGATGCTGAATGCTTGATGCTTGAATTCCTGCAGAGTAAGAGTGCATAAATTAGATAATCTAGATGCTTTTCTTTGTTGAATGAGGCTTTATTTATAGATTTCCTGGCTATAGAAATGCACAGGGATGGCATTGAGAGGCTTGGATTCAATATGGAGAATTGAATGGTGAGAGATGGAGGAGATTGAGAGAAATTTGGAGATTGTCTCTACCCATGAAAACACCAGGCAAGAGAAGAGGAAAGATTGATGGAGGAGGATTGAGAGATAAATTTGAAATTTGTCTCCAATTCTTCCCATGAAGTTTCAATCAATTAATTCTGACATGATTTAGACATAAACTAGACATAGGATATCTAATTCATTTTTGAGGAAATATAGATGGAATATTCTTTATGCCTTTATTCAAATATTTCTGATTTATTTAAATTACGAAAAGAGGGATAAATAATTTAATAAAATAAACTATAGGATTGTTTATTAAATTAAAGAGAAGAATATGGGAATTAATCAATAAAGTGTTTAATCTTTATTTAATTAATTTAAGATCAATGTGATAGAATAAAATAGGGATTTAATAATTAAATCAAACAAAGTATTTAATTCTTTTTATTTAATTAAGATGAGATTGGAAGAATTTTAGAGGAATTTAAATGTGAATGTAAACTATATAAATAAATATTTCTATTTATTTAAATAGTAGAGGAATTTAGGAAAATTAATCAAATAATTCGTATTCAATTGATCAGATTTTCCAGACCAATTTTAGGTGTATACATTTTGCCCCTCTTTGAAGTGATGTGTTTACACATTGCTTCAAACAAAATTTTGTTGCTACTGCCAGTATTGATGAAAAAAAATTCAGTGTGCCCAGACATGCCCCAAATATTTATTTTCAGATGATTGTCGATAATATGCCCCCTTAGGAGATAAATTGATGATATGATGATTTTTGAGAATTTTTGAATGTTTCATGAGGATTTGACGATTTAATGAAGATTTGATGAAGAAATAATTTATCTCTCAACAATGATGAAGAAAATGGAGCTCGCGGATGAATTTCAATTAATTTCCTAAATAAAATTAATCAAAATATAATTAAAATCCACAAAAATCCCCTTTTCAAAAGTTATATAAAGCCCAAAAGGTCATTTTCAAAGTCATTTGCACCTTTTGACTTTCAACACCCAGTGAGAGAGACATTTACCCAACTAGAGAAAGATGCCAATCCCTTACCACACACATCATTTTGAATGCGTTCGACGTTACCAACGGCCAGCCGCCTACGGACCTCCGGTATGTACCCATAATCCTTTTCATTTTTTGTGCATTTTTGTGTTTTATGCTTTTTATTTCAACATGTTTTACCTAGTTTAGCAGATTCAAGTCGTGCTGTAGTGCTTTCACTCCAGTGTAGCGCTTTGTTTAATTGTTATAACGCTTTAAGATTTAGCGCTTGTGTTATTTTCTCTAGTGCTTTTGTAGGATAAATTAGCGGTTTTGTGGTTTAGCGCTTAGGTAGTGTTAAATAGCACATTGATGCCGAATTTTAGCACCTAGAATGTTCTAGCACTTTCATTTGGTAAATTAGTGCATCGATGGTCTGTTATAGCACTTTGATTAAAGTGGCACTTTGACAAACTTTTTTAGCACATTGATGCGGTAAAACAGTGCTTTGGGTAAAGTAGCACTTCAGATGCCTGTTATAGCGCATCAGAGTGCTGAAATAGCACTTCGGATGAAGTAGCACTTAAGAAACCTATTTTAGCGCATCTGATTAATAAAGTAGTGCTTTTGGTTTCTAGCACTTTGGATGCCTATTTTAGTGCATCCATGTTAGAATTGTAGATTTTGACTTAGTTAACTTTGTTTGCATCAATTGGATCATGTCCATTCTTTGGATTGGTATGATTGTTTATTCAAATTCCTAATGTTTGATTCTGTTAGATTTAAATTAGATTTACTCTCATGGTAGGCTAGAAGAAATCCCATTTGTGATGATCCTCATGATAGGTGAGGAAATGATTCATATCTGATAAACCTCATGATAGGCAAGATTAGATAATGTTTGGTGAACCTCATGATAGGTGAGGTTTGTTGATGTTTTTTCATGAATTTTGATAAAAAATTCATACAAATTTTTTGATTAGACCTGATAGTAGAATGAATTTTGATCTCTTGACATAGTGCACTAATTTTTAAATTTGTTATGATGATAGGAGCGTTTGGGTAATCTCCAGATGCGAGAGCGGTTTCCTTGGATGACCGATTTGATACCTCATCTGACTCCAAATGAGATTCATATTATAGGTCGATGTGCCTCACTAGTTCACTTGACATGCCCCAAATTAGGATTAATCAGGGTCTCCTTATAGGTTTGGCCAAGCGGTGGCGTAGTGACCAAAACACTTTTCATTTGCCCACTAGTGAGATGACGGTCACACCTGAGGATGTGTGGTAGATTCTGCGCATTCCATTTATGGGGGAGATTGTAGTATATGATTCTCATGAGGCTGGTGGGAGAGATGCTCTCTGCAAAGTGTTTCAGGATCAACACATTGCAGGTCCGAGTGTCTGATGGAGGAAAATTTCTGATGCATATGCTGCACTACCAACAGTGCTTGCTAGATTCATTGAGGTTTCCTTTGCCCTGATCGTAGGTCAAAAGGATTCCTTGTGGGTTGGGGCCAGATTCTAGAGAGCATGGTCATACATGGTATGAGATACGCGTGGGGGATGTGTATGTTGGCACATCTTTATCATGACCTTCATTTAGTGGTGTATTTGGGGGCACAAAGTTTATCAACAGGGATGACCCTGTTATAGGTGTGGGCATGGGATCACTTTTCCATTGCTTGAACATTTCCAGTTATGGACAGACCAACAGGGAGACTGTATGTGTTTTGATATAGAGGTTCGCTTACCCAGGCTCAGATGGGTAAGTTGGAGCATTGGAGGTGGGTTTTTGATGACACAAAGAGCATTATCTGGCATCCATACCTAGACTGTGAGTAGTGCGACGAGGACGATGCAGTGCTTGGATACCTTTGTGATTCTATGTACCTGATTGGTAGGACACCTTTCATGTTGGAGAGATTTTTGCTACATCGAGTGTACAAGTAGTATGGCATTGTACAATGTATGCCTCGGGGGGTAGCCCACTATGCCAGATGACAGAGTGATGTAGCAGATTGAGGGCCATGTCTGTCATATGAGGCCATTGTAGATGGATACATGGCACTACAACCATCAACTTGGGACATGCACAAAGACATTGCAGCGGTGGCAATGACAGAGGAGTATGCTGCCGAGGGTTCTACGGATAGTGAGGGTGATACTCTGTCAGGTAGTAGCATGAAGAGTGGTAGTGATGGCAGCGATAGCGATGATAGTGATGGTGGCGGTGGAGGTGGAAGAGGGGCAGGGCTAGTCAGTGTCGGTCCTTCATCTAGTAGGCCTTGCAAGAGGTGAGCAGTGGCAGTGCTGTCAGTTGATCAGCAGAGATAGATTCTAGGTCTCCAGACATAAGTACAAATGCTATAGGGATAGTTGATGTAGGCCCAGGGTTTGTTGGTTCAAAAATGGACTCAGATGCAGGCTCAAGCTCAGACCCATGCCTAGGCGTTAGCGCAGGTATAGGGACAGTTGGCTATTGTTCAGACTTAGGTTTCTACATTGACAGCCGAGTGAGACAGTGCCCAACAAATTTTCGAGAGGGCACATGAGATGACTAAAACACTCCAGAGAGTGGCCGATGGTACATCATTGGCCGATTTTATGAGAGAGGTTCTGTGAGCTGGTTCAAAGGTAGAGTTCTATAGGGGGAGATATCATGATGCAGTGCCTACTGATCATAGAATCAGCTATGCCCCGTCGAGATCTAGTCGGACTCACACTCGGACAGTCAGTGAGGGTGTGATATAGCCTCCTCGAGGAGATCCTAGAGATCCTGGTCCTTTCGGGGGTGGTGGTGGTACTGGTCCTATTGGGCCCACAAAATCTGGTAGTAGCAGATCATAGATTCTATTGTGATTTTGAGATATTCTTTCCTAAGACATGATGTATATTCCGAGTTAGCTCATTTTTGGATGATGTATCTTTACTTCATACTTCATTGTATACTTGACATTGATGATATATATATATATATATATATATGATGCAGCTGATTTGATCTTATGATGGTTTATGATTCTATGTGATGGATGCATTTATTTTGATGATGTATCATGTGATATTCTATAATGAATGATTTTATTTCAATGTGATAATGATTTATGATGAATGCATGTGAAAAATATATGATGTATAGATGTATGATGTAATGTATGAAATTCTAAATTTTTATAATAAATGATGATGTTTAGATAATAAATTATATGACATGATGATGAATGGTAATAATGGATGTATAGATAATATAATGATGACAATCTCATCACTTGCATTTATTTTATGTTGATGATAATAAATGTAAAATGATAATTTCTTTAAATTATGAATGCACTTTTATTTTAAATGTGATGATATGGATGAAAATGATGATGTATGATGAATGATAACATAATGATAATAATGATATGTCTTGCATTTATTTTATGTAATGAAATGTATGGATATATATGGATGTATGGATGTATGGATGTATGATGTAATGCAATGATAATAATGATGTAATGATAAATGCATAACTATTTGATTTTTAAAATGTATGAATGATGAATGATGAAAACTTAAAGATGAAATGATGACTTCTATATGTTTTTGATGATTTTGGATTAATGTCAAGTATACTCAGTCATATTTGTAGAAAAGATAATTATTGATCGGAATCCCTTATGCAACATATACTTTGTAGATAATAAATTTAATATAAACGCAATCTAATTTTATCATGCAACTATATGCAACCATTTGTCATTTTAACAATATTTTTGTGCTTGGTATCATCATAGAGATTTTATTGGATGTTGAAAGTGAGTACAAGCGTCAATGGTATGTGTTAGACCAATGACGACCTGAGTACTTCTTTCATGATTTTTGATATTGCAAGCGAACACAAGCATCTAGGTATAATTGAACCGAGATGACCTGAGAATTCATTGCATAAATAGGTAGAGATTAATCATTTGAGTGTGTGAATTCTGAATGTCATCGGTGATACATTTGCATAACACATGCCCCAAAAATTCACACATTTATATGATTAACTTATAGACATCAGACAATAAAAATATCTTTCTTATTCCTTGTTTCTCTAGTGCAATACATCATCGAGTAACTCCAAAGAAATGATAATAAAAAAAATACAATTTGTCCATCTTTTACTTAAAGTGTTTCATTCATTATTTAGATTTTAGATCATCCATCTTGATTTTGTGATGTTTTTGGATTTTCCCATTTTGACCAAAGACCTAACCTACTAACCTATCCTAGGGGTCTCGGGGGCTGATCAAAGATTAGCCTTGCCTACATTAAATACGCAGAGACCATGTAGTGCTACTGACACAAACCTATGTTTTTGGATTTTGCTTTTCCTAGACTGACTTTTTGACATGTTTTTTTGGATTTTCTATTTGATACGGATGTTTGATGCCCTCCTGATGGTGATTGATGTTTGCGATTTGATCATTTTTTTGTGTTCTTGTCATACTATTGTTCTCCCATATTGGTGAAATCGATATTTTTGTTGCCCCTAGTGATATCCAGATGTTGCCTCCAAGCTTTGGAGTGAGACTTGACCATGTGAAATGATTTTGATAATGGAGGCAATGATGGTAAGACTTATTTTATGATATTGACTGCCAAACTAATGATTTGAATATGTTCAAAATAGATGGGAAAGCTGATTTAGAATCATATATGATGCATGTTTCCAGGTTTTCACCAATATGATTTTATTACACCCCTTTTTTTGTATATTTTTCTCCTTTTTCTCTTTTTCTCTTTCTTTTTTTTTTGTATTTTCTATTTTTTTTGTATTTTTGTGTTGCCAAGATGCCTGTTTGCCAGGTTTTCATCAAGGAAACCTTTTTCTAAAAGTTTGACCCATGCACTAGGAGATTCAATTATAGATTTTTCTGAGATGAATACTATTGATAGGTTCATCAAAAAAATCCCCTTCTGACGTTGATAGCTGATATGCTCATGATCCGTACACTAATATGACAACAAAAGGACCTAGCCAAGTAGGCTCAAATTTCCCTTTCTTCTCCCTGTCCTGCTGATTCCTAGGGTTCTCTTTTAGAACCAAACCACCAATGTAAAAGACCCTCGGCTTTACCCTATGGTTGTAACTCCTTGAAATTCTCTGTTGATAAGCCATTAGATGATTAAAAGATTGTTGACAATGCTCATCCAACAACTCTAGTTCCTGCAGCCTAGATACCCTATAATCCTCATCTCAAATGATTCCTCTAAGTGATACGTGAAGTGATGGAATCTCTACTTCGATGGGTAATATGGCTTCTGATCCATATGCCAAGGCATATGGTGTAGCTCCTATTGGTGTTCTAATACTTGTTCTATAGGCCCATAGTGCAGGATTGAGTTGAACATGACAATCATGTCCAACATCGTTAACCATCTTCTTTAGAATTTTTAGAATCATTTTGTTTGAGGCCTTTGCTTGGCCATTTCCTTGAGGATAGTATGGTGTTGAAAAACGATGTTGGATATGGAAGTTTTCACATAGTTCTTGGACATATTGATTCTTGAAAGGTCGTTCATTATCTGTGATAATGGATTGAGGTATGTCATATCGACGGACTATGTAGTTCAAGATGAATGATGAGATCTACTTCCTAGTGATGGTTATAAGAGGTATTGCTTCTATCCATTTTGTGAAATATTCTATAGCTATGATAATGAATTTATGTCCATTGGATGACGAGGGATGTATCTTTCCTACCAGGTCCAGTCTCCATTGACAAAAGGGCCATGTTGTTGTAAACGAATGCAGTTCCTGAGTCGGTGCATGAATGAGATTGCTGTGAACGTGACACTTTTGACATCTCTTGAAAAAATGATAAGATTCTTTTTCCAGGCATGGCCAATAATACCCTAAATGGACGAGTTTCTTAGCTAGAGTTATCCCACTTGAATGAGTATCACAAATACCCTCGTGGAATTCTCATAAGGCTGTTTCAAATTTGTCATGTTCTAGAAATCGAAGTAAGGTACCATCAAGACCTCGACGATAAAGGATGTCTATGATTAAAATATGTTAGGCGGATTGGCAGATGAAGCTTCATTTTTGGTTCCTGGAAAGATCAGGGGGAAGGATATTGTCTTTCAGGTAAGTATAGGTTTTTTCGTAGAGGGAGGTTTCAATGGTTTCTAATTGGCATATGATACTGGATTCCAAATTATTATGGGAAGGACATGGTACTTTCTCTACCATAAAATCATAAAAACCACATTTCTCTGGCAATTGTAATAATGAAGCAATTGTGGCCATAGCATCCACAACTTTGTTCTCCACCCTTGGAATTTGATCAAACTTGATATTGATGAAGAACTGTTTCAGATCATCTATTTTTTTCTTGTAGGGCATCAAATTTTCATCCTTTTGTTTGATACTCATCATTCACTTGATAAATTTCTAGTTGAGTGTCCCCATATACCTATAAATCCATGATCTTCCATTGAATTGCTATTTTGACCCCAATGATCAATGCTTCATATTATGCCACATTATTTGTGCATTGAAACATTAGTTTGTATGATTTAGGAATGGTGTGTCCCTGGGGATTGATGAACAAAATCGCTACTCCTGATCCTCACTGTGTGTACGATCCATCAAAATATAATACCCATTGTTGTGGCATCAGTGTCATAATGTCTGCATCTGGAAACTCCATTGTCATTGGTCGATCATCTTGTAGAGGAGCTGCAACTAATTTTTTCAATGATTGATTGACCCTTGATTGCTCTTCACTCCACATATTGAATGCCAAGTTCACTTAGGAGCATGAACCATTTTTCCAATCTACCTGTTAAGACAAATTTACTGAGTAGATATTTTAAAGGGTCAATCTTTGATATTAGCCTAATCATATGAGTCAGCATATAGTGTCTCAATTGTTGAGTAGAAAACACTACTCCCAAGCAAGATTTTTCTATGAAAGTGTAATTGATTTCATAGCCATTTAATGTTCTACTGATATATTAGATGGCATGTTCTTTTCCTTCATAATCCTCTTGTGCTAATAGTGCCCCCAAAGAGATGTTGGTCGTTGCAATATATAATATCAAATATTTTCCTTCTGTTGGCAGCATGAGAATGGGTAGTGACATCAAATATTGTTTTATTTGATTGAATGTTGTTTCACACCCATTATCGCATTCGAAAACCACATTTTTATGCAATAGATGATTGAAAGGATGACTTTTGTGTGCCAGCTGGGAGATAAATCTTCTGATCGATTGCAGCCTTCCCTGTAGTGATCTGAGTTGACTGATATTCTTAGGTGGTGGAATCTCCATTATTTCTTTGACTTTCACTGGATCCACTTCAATGCCCTTTTCCGAGACAATGTATCCCAACAATTTTTTTGATGTTACCCCAAAGAAACACTTCTTGGGGTTTAACCTGACATTGAATTTTTTTAGTCGTGTGAAGATTTTGCCTAGAATATGCAGATGTCCTTCCCTAGTACCAAATTTTTCCATGATGTCATCCACATAATCGTCCATGAAATTCGCATCATATCATGAAAGATTATTGTCATTTATCTTTGATAAGTAGCTTGTACATTTTTTAAACCAAATGGCATGACGTTCCAGTAGAAAGTACCCCATGGAAATGTAAAAGTTGTCTTCTCCTATTCTTCTGGAGCTATTTTTATTTGATTGTACCTGGAGAAACCATCCATGATTGAAAAAATAGCATGCCCTGCCATCAAGTCGATAATGATGTCTATATTTGGTAATCGAAAATCATCCTTTAGACATGCTTTATTTAAGTCCCTAAAATCCATACATATCTTGATGCTGTTGTCTGGCTTTGAAATAGGTACAATGTTTGATATCCACTTGGCGTAGTCTATAGACCTTATGAATCCAACATCCAACAATTTCTTTAGCTTTGTCTTTACCATTAATGCGATATGAGGATGCATTTTTCTTAATTTTTGCTTGACAGGATTGATTCTTGTAGGTAAAAACAAATGATGCATGAGCAGATTTGGAACTAAGGATGGCATATCGAAATATGATTAAGCGAAGTTTATGCTTCTTTCCTTAAAGAAATTGATGAATTCTAGTCTCTCTTGATCTGTAATGGATTCTGCTAGATGTAGGATTTTCTCTTTCTCTTTAGTGTTGATGTTCACAAACTGTGTTGGTTCTACCAGAAATGATGATCACTCATGATAATTTTTTGGAATATTGTCAAATATTCCATCTTTCGGTGCCTCGGAAAGGTTTTCACCGTTAGATGCATTCTTTATTTTTTCTTTTTCCAGATCTAATACTGCTGTAGAATGGTTTTCACCATTAGATCTATTTTCCTTGTTGTCACTTTTGCAACTAGAAGATTGTACACCCTCCTGCCGAGTCGTGTTGTTATGAGTATTACAAATAGAACTTGTACTAGGTTCATCCTGACATAGGAAATTCATGATGGCATCATTGTTTGCAAATTGTGGTACAATCAAAGGTTTGATCGGTTCCTAGCCAATAAGTTTGGGATGGATAAAAGGCATGGAGTCATCGAATTTTCTTAGGTCGATGGCAGTTAGGGTTAGGACAATTTTTTTGTCATATTTATTATCAGGGATATCAATATCAATGATGGTACCCTCTTCAAGATTGTCTAGTTCACTCAATTTTTTTTTTCCCCCACTTGATTCATCGATATTTAGTGATCCTGATACGAATGGTCTTGACCCAGAGCCTTGTCCCTTCTAACATGCTAGTGCATATTGTTGGATTACATCAACTTGAATATCGGTGAAAGATATATCAGAACCCACATCCCACTCATATTCATTTGGGGATCTGAATTATCTATTGATTGAGTGTTAATAGGACTTGTTTCTTTTTCTTTTTCCTTCTTCTCTACCCATTTGGTGATGATAGTTGGACATTTTTCCTCGTTTGATGATTTTGAACTGGAACCTTCCCTATTGCGAGGCACAAATGTATCTTGATATATTATAAGTGTGTCACAATGTTCAGGATGATTATAATTAGCAGATATAGTCACCTCTTGTACGTTTGCTAGGAACTTTAGGCATTGATGATATGTAGAAGGCATTGCTTGCATTTCATGGATCCATGGTCGTCCTAAGAGTATGTTGTAAGTTAACTCTCTTTCCAAAACTTGGCATGCTATGTGATTCATCATTGGTCCCACTTGAATGGGTAACACAATTAATCCTTTAGATGATCTTTCTTCTTCATCATATGCTTTTATAGTCATTTTCCTTTGGGCATCAATAGCATCATCGGAATACCCTAGTGCATGGATTAACTTGAGAGTGCAAATGTTCAGACCAGATCCCCCATCTACTAAAACTCTCTTGACGCGATGATTGTGGATTAAGATTTTGATATGGAGTGCGGTATTATGTGGATGGTTTAGTAAGACATCATCCTGTTTAGAGAATGATAGACAATGTGGGGTAGTCAAATGTCCCACCATCGCTTGGAACTGACAAACATCTAGATTCTTTGGTACTGTAGTGGCAACTAGTGTTTATTCTAGAACCTCTTTATGTGATGGTGATAGTTTAAGGAGTTCTAGTATCGATATTTGTGCTGGAATGTTTTGAACTTGATTGACAATGTTGTAATAGGATAGAGATGGAAATACATTTTTAGACCCAACTCCTTTTAACACTACCTTGGATTTCCCCCTAGTCATTACATTTTTCTGGTTGATATTCTTGATGTTCTCTGATTTTTAAGACATTGATTTGATTTTTAGAGTTTTGTACGCCTAGGAGAAAATCCAAAGGGGTAGTGTTGTTGGTCTCGTTTTTGTCAATGTTACGATCAACTGTATGATCACTCTCTACTTTAGAAAGACAAAGGATTTTTTTTTCATAGACATGATTAATTTTCTTACCTTTGTTGTTTGAAGAGGATGATGCTCCTTTGTCATAGTTTGGCAAAGGGTCCTTGAAGGACGAATGATCATTATTATTTTGAGGTCTCTCCACATATATTTTGTTGTTTTCAGTCAGATCTTGTACCACGTGTTTCAATTCCATACAATTGTTGGTTTTGTGGCCTTTGTTATTATGGAATTTGTAGTAATCTGCGTCGTTCCACCATGGTGGTTAGACCTTTGGATCCCAAAATTTGGCTTCCCACGCTGTGATAAGGCCACTAGTGACTAATTCTTTCATTTCTGATTCCATGGTTTGACCTGAAGGTGTGAACCTTTGCCGATTTGATGGTTTTTGATATGACTGTGGTTTTTTGATTTCATTGTTCTATATGACATTCGACTTGAAAATTTGATCATTGTTTTGATTTTTTGAAGTAATGCAGTTAAGTTGAAATCTAGTTTGATATTTTGGGAATCATTTGTTGTGTCGTTGGTAGTCGTGTTTCGATTCTTTTGCCAAAATTTTGGCTTATCACTGCCCGAGTATTGATTGGAGGAGTTATTTGTGTTATTTGTTTTATCGTTGAAATGATTGATAACTCCTCTTTTGACTAGTGCTTCCTCAATTTTAAGACCATTTTCTATTAATTTTTAGAATGTGGCAGGACATTGCAATTCAAGTCTATAACTCATTTCCTCTGTCAATTTGTCAATCAACAACTCCATCTTTTCTTCCTTAGGAATGGATCGAGGATATCTAGCGAACAATTGTCTCCATCTTTGTAGAAAAGACAAGAACGTCTCCCCTTTGTTTTGTTTTAGGTTATAAAGATCCTTTATTGTAACATCGTGTTGGATGTTAAAGGAATATTGGGAGATGAAACTATTGACAAGTTCCTCAAAAGTCCTAATAAATGGTTGTAATTTTGAAAACCACTCCATACATGATCCTCCCAAACTTCTTGGGAATAATCTCATTAAGTATGTTTCTTTTTGGGAAAATTCAAGGCTCATTGTTTTGAATTCTCAGATATGATCTATTAGATTCATTTTTTCATTGTATTTATCATACTTTGGAAACTCACAGTGTCTAGGAAAAGGTATTAGTCCAACTATTGCGTCGAAAGGATAAGGATAAATGTCCTGTATCGCATACCTTTTGGTACTCCCTTTTTTCATATCCTGTATCTGTTGTTGTAACATTTGAATTTGGTACGTCAAAGTAGCAACTGGATCTATTGCTTGTGTGGTTTGTAGTATTTCAATCTCACTTGTTCTAGGTGCTTCCTTCAGATGGTTTACATCGAAGTCTTTGGGAATTTTAGCCCTTGATTCAACCAACATCAAGAGATATTTCTCCATGTCATTTTCTAAGATCTTTTCCATAAATTTATGGAATTTGGGATCCTGTTGAGATGTTTGAATATCCTCTGGAGTTATTTCATTATTATCATTTTGGTGGAGATTGTTCCAAATATTTTCTTCTGCCATTGTTTGCGATGTTTTAAGTTCTTGTTCTAAGAGTCGCTATTTTTGGGCCTAGTGAAGATTGGCATACAATTTTTTTCTCTTTCTTCCAAAATGTTGATCTTCTATGCTGGAAAAAATGTCAATTGAACTTGTAAAAAAGTTGAATAAGATGACTGATCTAATTGATAAGACTATGTTAAAAATTTGATTACCATACTTGGTTTCATGATAAAGGATGATAGTATCCTGATGAGGAAACTTCAGTGTAGTAATTGATTTTGTATTTGATTTGACACTTCTGATTTGAAAAATCTTGTTTCAGTTGGTAAGATTGGAAATTTGTATAAACCTATCTAATTTCAATTTTTAGACAGTGATTTTGATAAAAAGAAACTTGTGTTCTAGTTAAAAACTGTGGATAAATGACAGATGGACTGAATGGTATGATTTTTGAACACTCTATTTTGAAAGCGCTAAAATAGAGTATAGAGGTGCTATTTCACAGAAGCACTAGAATGGAGTTCTAAAGTGCTGAAATAGGCGATGGAAGCACTATATTGACAGAAGTGCTAAAATAGTGCCTGAAAGTGTTGAAAAAGAGGATGAAAGCGCTATCTTGATAGAAGCGCTGAAATAGTGCCTGAAAGCACTAAAAAAGATGATGAAAGCTCTATTTGACAGAAGCGCTTAAAAAAAAAGTTGTATGCGCTAAAACAGTGCCCGAAAGCGTTGGTTTATGAAAGCAATAAAATAGTGACCCAAAGCGCTGAAACATGTTTTCCAAAGTGCTAAAAATAGGAATTTTAAGACTCTATTGTAAAATTTGATCTAGCCTTGTGGCATACTCTATCATGGGTTGTGGAAAATAAGAATGATGTATGCGTTGACTATGGTTGTGATACTATGTGAGAGATCTCCTTTGAGATAAGGCTCATGAATAGAGTGGTTCTACTGCATAATCTAAAGTGTGACCCCTCGCAAAATTGTGATATCTATGGATGAAGGTTCTATGTCATAAAAATATTTTTTGATTCTGGTATAGAAAACGCCTTCTTCTTAAATTATCTCGATAAGTAAAAGGTTTCTTGGGTTTGGTGATTTTGATTTTTCTCTTGAAAAATGTGGTGGACTTCAAATTTTGATTCATGAATTTCTTGACCTAACTTGACTTGTTTTTTTCAAGATGATTTTTAATCGGATTTTAATGAATTTGTTAAAACACAGCAAGCAATTCTGAATAATTGTTTTAAACTGAATAGATTGTGTATGTTCAAAAACCATGAATGGTCCTTATTGATTTTCATGGGTTGCTTTGACAAATGTACACAAATCAGATAGACTCACACTTAAGGACAAATTGGTCATCGTTATACTCACAACCCACATCTTGAAATTGTGTTGATGCACACAACCGTGTCACTCCCTAGAGGGCGTCCGTGTTTTTGTCATTTCCAGGCATGTACTCAGAGTTGGATTTCTCATCCTCTGAGCAAACAGTCCTTGGCAATTATATGGTGAGTGTCTTGGGGGAAATTCTTCCCTCCCCTTGCACTGTGAGTATGCCTATGTTTGGTTACTGACTCAGCGAGATACTACTCTATGGTTCGTAGATAGGGCTTCTGTGCGGTGCAAAAATTGATAAACTCCCTCAGGAGACCTCCCAATATTTAGAACAAAGATTTTGGGGATGGTTATCTTGCTCACTACCATCAAGTTGGACTTTCATCAATAACTTTCATTTTGATTATAGTGGGTTGGAATCCTTGGCTTTAGGCATTCCCACTTAGGTCGTTCCCGTAGGGTGAGTAATTTTTCCCACTACGGTAGGCCTTCTAAAGGATTTAAATAAAGCATAAATAGCATGAAGTAAATATGAATTTGGTGCTTTGATCACCGAGTTAAGGGGAGAGCATAAGCCTAATCACCACAAGCACAACATATAAGTTGTTCTGTTTTAAGCCAAAGAAGACAATTTTCTAATCTATGTGAAGATGTTCCTTCACAAAAATCATGATGTTCTTTTTAACTTATACTACAAAATGTGATGACTACCCTAGAATTGATAAATTTTCTTTAAGAAAAATAGAAAGTGGCTATCCTAGGATTGATACATTTTAGAAAACCAGAAGTGGCTATCCTAGGATTGATAATTTTTTTAGAAAACTAGAAATGACTATCCTAGGATTGATAAATTTTAGTCTAACTATGAAAAAAATAAAATCTAGCCATGGTCACGTTGGATCCAGATTGAATTTACAGAAGTGACGAAATAGTCCACCAAAGTGCTATAACTTTTACCTGATGCGCTAAACTCGAAAAATCCAAAACAAAGCACTAAAGCACCAGATTTTTCCACCAAAGCGCTAAATCAAATTTTGTGGAAATGGATCACTGATGTGCCAAAATAGTTCATGGAAGCGCTAGAGTTGGAAGTGCTGAAATTTTTGATGGATGCGCTATAGTATCATAGAAGTGCCGAAACAGAGTACGAAAGCACTATAGTATTTGATGAAAGCACTGAAATAAAACATGCCGGAAACCTACGTGAAACTTTTCAAAAAAATTTGATAGAATTGGGGTTAATGCCCCATAGTGGGCGCCAAATTGTAAGTGTGAGTAAGGTGTAAAGAACTAAAGACACTTATTAATACGACATTATATCAAAGACAAATCAAATTGAACTAATTCAAAACAATAATCTCCTGAAAGCATCATATTGCTCTCTATCTCCAAAGATTTATTAAATCACTGTGGCTCTTAGATTGTGTAAGCAATGTGATTGTTAAAATAACTATCTGAAGAATGAGAAGGATGCTGATGCAATGATATGGAGCTAAATATGATAATACTAGATGATAAAGAAACTAAACTAGCATGAATTGACATGGAAATTGATAAGTGCAGCTACAAGAGGTAGCCATAATTGTGAAATCTTGAATGTTGGATGCTGAATGCTTGATGCTTGAATTCCTACAGAGTAAGAGTGCATAAATTAGATAATCTGGATGCTTTTTTTGGTTGAATGAGGCTTTATTGAAAGATTTCTTTTTTGTAGAAATGCACAGGGATGGCATTGAGAGGCTTGGATTCAATCTAGAGCATTGAATGGTGAGAGATGGAGGATATTGAGATAAATTTGGAGATTGTCTCTACCCATGAAAACACTAGGCAAGAGAAGAGGAAAGATTGATGGAGGAGGATTGAGAGATAAATTTGCAATTTGTCTCCAATTCTTCCCATGAAGTTTCAATCAATTAATTCTGACATGATTTATACATAAATTAGACATAGGATATCTAATTCATTTTTGAGGAAATATAGATGGAATATTCTTTATGCCTTTATTCAAATATTTTTGATTTATGTAAATTAGCAAAAGAGGGATAAATAATTTAATAAAATAAACTATAGGATTGTTTATTAAATTAAATAGAAGAATATGGAAATTAATCAATAAAGTGTTTAATATTTATTTAATTAATTTAAGATTGATGTGATAGAATAAAAAGGGATTTAATAATTAAATAAAACAAAGTATTTAATTTTGTTTATTTAATTAAGATGAGATTGGAAGAATTTTAGAAGAATTTAAATGTGAATGTGAACGTGAACTATATAAATAAATATTTTTATTTATTTAAATAGTAGAGGATTTTAGTTTAATTAATTAAATAATTTGTATTCAATTAATCAGTTTCTCTAGACCAATTTTAGGTGTATACAATACCAAGGTTGTATCCTCTCAGATTATCGTAAGTCTATGCTATAACTACTTCATACTTGGAGTAGATTCCTCAATCTTTCTCTGTCTTCCCACTATACATTTCTCCCAACTTTCAATACTCTGCCGTTGCCGAAGTCCAACTCTTCATTATCTTTTTTGTCAGCTGTGAACCATTGCTTTCCATTCCTCACATATGCACAATCAAAAATATTCTTGAGGGAAATCAAACCTCAAGGAAATTTATTTCCTTTTTAGTTGAATGACCTATCCTTCAGATGGCTAAAAATTTGATTCTGAATGGTCAGAAAGTCGTTCATACTTTTGAACAAAGGCTACTATCTGGACATCATCTTCAAATATCTGTCAATTTTGTTTATTTTTAGGAATTCATGGTCGGACAACAATGCGGATAACACTTTGTTTAAATTTAGAAACAAGCTCAAACTGTGACTTGATGGAAGCTATCTGATCTGCTACATCATTTAGGGACCGAGGAATAACTTGCAAATTGAAAGATTCAAAACCTTCAATCAAGTCCCATATCCGATGTCTATAGGCCTTCATCCTAGTATTTTTTGTTGCTATTTGGCCACAGACTTGGCTTACTATCAACTTGGAGTCTCCAAATACTTGCAATATTTTCACACCCATCCACTCAGCAAGGAAAAGGCCATGGATTAAAGCTTCATAATCTGCATCATTATTTGAGCATGAAAATTGGAAATGATAAGCCTTAAGGGTCTCGAATCCTGTCAGAGATAGCAATCAAACTCCTGATCCAGAACCGACTTTGCATTTAGCACCATCAAAGTACAAGGTCCACAAGCGATTATCCATTGGATCATTATAGCTTACCCGACTTCCATCAAATTTGGATGGACCACATCATCATCAAATATGACATAAGTATCCAGTTTCGTGGCATGGAAATTTCAAAATGGGTCAAAATCGATGAACTGGTTAAGGAGGACCTCCTCTTCAGGGGTCCATTCACTTGTGTCCTCTTCCTCTTCTAACATCTCAACATAGTACCCTTCTTGTTTTGAAAAATATGTATGTGCACGCTCAAAGAAGAAAACAAAATTATGTGCTATGTGTATGGAATGTAGAGATTTTGAAAGAATATTCATCTTTGCTCCATGCTTATTCCTTAGTATCAAGTGAGACCAATCTAGTGCTAGATATCTACCTAGCTTTGCGATGAAATCTCTAGAGAGACACATTCTGAAGACTGAAGGAATGTCGATTATCACTAGCTCTTGTGAGATTGTTTGGCTCAGACATGAAAAAAGAGTTAAGGATAAATATTTTATCCGACTGACTGTCAAAACTTTCTTTCCATCCAACTGCATGATTCCCTTTTCCAAAGGTTCATACTTGAGCATTAAGGCATCAACCACTTGATTCGACATGACTATCGTACTAGCTCCCAAATCAATCATATTATTATGTAAAATATTATCCCCCACAATTAATATTAAAAATAAAGGAGTGGGCTTTGGCTTACTTACCTCTCCCTCTTTTACTTTTTCTGCTTCATTTTTATAGGCTACCACATTCAAATTTTGAGGATCCGATGTGGGGACTTCACCTTCTTTCGAATTACATGGCAGAGCTTCATCCATGTGCGACCTTGGTTCTTCATTTCTCAGTGCTCCTTCAAGCAATGAACTTTTCTTTGGGATGGATATCACATCCCATAGAGACACATTAGTGGGTGCTTTATTCATTTGTTCTACTATGCTAAGCTTTCTAACCAGATGAACCTTGGGTCTGAATGATGAAATCTCCCTGAGCTTCTATGGAAAGCGATCCGTTGTGAACGGATTGAATTTTTTATTAGGAAATCTATCATGTACTGAAAAAACCTATCGTTGTGAACTCGATTGAACAGTTGACCGAACAACCGATAAAGTTCATTTTCCTTCAAATGATGGCAACTGGCGAGGCTAGGAACAAGGGAGAGACTGCAACACATACTCCCCAATGAGTCTTCTCTTGGATCTAGTATTGTAATCCAACTGTACCTTTGGAGGGCTGGTTGTCGGGGCTTCATTCACAAAAACTGGGTCTTTTTATTCCATTAAAGAAAAAAGTGCCTGATTGGGTGCTATGTCCAGCTCTTGTTCCATGATCATCCCTTGCATTTGTGCTCTGAATTGAGCATTCTCCATCTCAAGAGACTCATATTCCTCTATGTTGGGTTGTATGCCTTTGTTCCTCTTCTCTGCTATTATCTACTGCAAGTTTCCTCTCGAGAAATCCTGAGGCACGTGGCTATTGTTGCAAAGAAAACACCATACATTTTCATCATCCACCAAGTTGTTTTGTCTTGGTATCAAATCTTTTATCATTTGCAACAACACTATAACTAGGACTATTTGATTGGAAGAAGTTGCTTGCTAACCTTCTCGGCTCGAAGTTTCTTGATATGTACTTTGTTGATTCTGTTGATAGAAAGGTCTACCCCCTTGGTATGTCCGAGTTGCTTGATTCAGAGGATCTTCTTTTTGCTGCTTGATGAGAACTAGCTCATTAGTCAAATATCGCATTAGGATTTTCATGTCATAAAGGTTTGTCATCATAGTGGAAGAACCTAACATACTTGGTTGTGTGGTAGGGTACACGTACATAGACTGGGGTGGAGTTGGGCTTGTTGTTTGGGTCACTAGAGTGCTCAAAGAAGACTCTTTTTGGAATGGGGCATATGAGATTTTAGGAAAGACGGGCATCAGAGGTCATGGTGGAAGATTTCCTGCATCTATCAAACTATTATCCATGTGGAATGCTAAATCGTAGGCATTGGGTAAAGTATCTCCTCCCATGGAATTTATCTAGATCGAAATATCCAAATTGATGGCTTTTAGAAAGAACATAAAAGCCATAACAATTGGAGGTTGTGCAGTTGTTGGGATCTTTGTTAGGTTTTGTTAAACGTGGTGTTAAAGTCACTCATAGCTTCCTGTGGGGCTCTCTTGATGGTGATCAGTTGATGTAGTAATGAGGAACGATATCCCTTC